>OX382335.1:12127981-12539981 GCA_947507615.1 Hemithea aestivaria
GTTTTGCCCAGAGGGCGAAATAAAAATTGACAGATGATAAGTTGCCAGTGAATTAACCAGGGTGAAGAGTCTTAACTCTGGAGTTGAGTGATGCGAGAAGCTTATAATATAAGCTTATAATCACATTGGTGCAGTGCACCTAGAACTCTACGTCATTATGTGAAATCCCGGGTGGCACTGTACTGATAATTATGGGCATCGTTATATATCTTACCATCAGGAGAAAGAAAGTGCGTATTGTTGGTCTTCTTATATCTTGGCATAAAAAATACAATTAGACATAATGTAATTTTAAAAAAATACTGAGGTTTGAACATACGGAACACCGGGTCACAGACGCAACAATAAACCTTAATGAGAAAACTTAGGAAAAAAATCAATAACAGCTAACAGTCACGTGAACATGGGATTCGTGTCGTTCAACTTTTTATCTAAAAAAATTAATATTTTCCTAATTAGCATTTAGCATTACTAATGGGCGCAAACTATTTTCCAAATGGGTCTACGTCACACACCCATAACGCCTAGGGGAACGTTGCTAACTCAACCGTGTTTCATTTTGCGGAAACTTTTTCTCGCGGGTCTGTAGCTTTTATTTGTAGCCGATACCAGATAAGGCGATTATGTCTTTTGACTTGGTAGTCTCAATTTTATATAAGAATCCCACTAATATAAACGCGAATTTGTAATATTGTGTGTTTTTACTCTTTCACGCCTGAATGAGTGGACCGATTGAGCTGAAATTTGGTATGTAGCTGTTGTTGAATTTGGTTGTAGGTTAGACCCTGCTGGGCTGCTGGGCACAGTTAGTAACTATATATTTTTATCTTGTTTTTCTCTATTAACATTATTTAAGTAATACCTACCTACTAAAACGTTCATAAATAAGTTAAATATTATAGTGAAGCGAAGTAACGCAAGCAAAAACAAAATGACTGTGGTGAAAAATATTATAATTTCATTCAAGTACCTAATAATATTAATATTATATTCCCAAAATTTACTGCTCTTCTACTCTATTTCAAATTACCATTGCTTCAATTATAAAACAAACATCGAAGTTCATCAGAAGGTTTAGATTCCAGTTAGCTACATTAAATGGTAAACTTGCGGTAACGATGCAAAGTGCGGTTTCTGTACTATTTAGTTTCAGATTTTATGTACCCACCACAGAAAATATATCCGGGATTATGCCGCTAGTAATTTCAAAGAAGACACGAAATTATAAAATTGACAAAAAAGCTTTCAATTTCTACTAAGTAATTAACAAATTTCATACTTTTCCTTATGAGTGCCTTGGAATTTTCTGTTAGCTCAAATTTTTCTTACAGAATAAAAAAAAAAAACATATGTAGTTGTTTGCAATGTACTGGTTATGAGCAGTGTTATCTCTAACATTTGGAAAGCATCTTGATCGTCTTCTTACTTCTTTGCATAAAAAAAAATTATCTAAAATATTTATTTCATGTTTTAACTTTTGCTATAATATAATATTATGATGTTTATACAACGAAGCAAGAAGACGAGCAATACGCTCTCCCGATGGCAAGAGACAACGCTGCCCATAATTAGTACAGTGCTACCGAACGCACAGCGCCAACGCTTCCCACTTGAGAGTCATAAGATGTTAAGACTCTTTAGCCCAATAATGTATAACAATTATTATTAGTCGTTTTTTTAGATAAAAGATATGCTATTGAAAAAACGTTCATTATTATATAAAGAGCTATATCGATCAAATTACTAGTAATACAAATTATGTGAACTCGCGGCTTCTTGCCCGATATTTTATTTGTAGTATCAACTCTAAGCACTGCTCTGAACATGCAAACAGCTTGACCTGATTTTGTTGATGTTTGATCCACTTTTCACTTAGGTTTTTTTATGATTTAGCGTAAAAGTGGATTATTTTTATGCTCTTTAGCATATCTGAAGATGGAGCTGAAGAAGGCATTTTCAAATATTGTAGATAAATAACCCTTTATTGTACACTAAAGTTATCAAACAAACAATATCAAACAAACAAGTTGTCAAAAAGACCACTCCGAGCCGTTCCTGATGGAAAGGTGCCCATAACACTTGCTGCGTTTCCACGTTGTATGGCGATGGACATTCTTTGCACCAGGAACGACCCTGAGCGACTATTTCCACTTTTAATTTTGAATCCTGTGCCCTAGTTCGTAAACAAGTTTTTTGGCCTCTGTGCACCAGCTGCCTATGGTCTCAACGGCAATTGGTACGAAATAACATTAAATTAACACATTTGAAAAGCGTTACAATCGGCGGTCTTATCGCTAATAGCGATCTCTTCCAGACAACCAAGTAGTAAGCAGTTTGTATTAAATCTTATTGAAGTCAATAAGTTGATAGGGTTGATCAGCGGGTATTACTCTCCATCGAATGAAAGTTGCACTTTTGGTGGACTTAGAGAAAAAAGTCCCAAAAGTGCATGTACTTTAAAGTAGGTTTTACTGGTAGAATTACGAGTTCAAACACTTTTATATATCACCTGTCAGCTGAAAACAATTATCTTAAAGTCTAAAGAAAGATATGCAATTTAACATTGGTTTAATCCTTCCAAAATCACCAGAAAAGGAATCTCTTAAAATCTCAGCAAAACGACTCCTGCAATGTTTATTCAGATAATGTAAACGAAAGAGTGAGTGGCAACTTGAGGGAAATAATGAGAATTTATCGTTTTTTCTTGGAAAAAATATTAACCTTTCCCGTTTTGTGGGGACGATTTCGAGCATTGACGGGTGTTATCGCGCCCGGCGGGATTCTCGGGTTTATCTCCGGGTATAAACAACGATATTGAATCACTGGACTGCGAGGCTTAGGACTAAATTACCTGCGCATCGTGATCGTACTAGCTGAAAAGTTAACTGTTTCATTTTCAGTACAACTGGATGATACTCGTATCATGTAAAATGTCAGAGCTTTTTATTGTTTTAAATGGGTTGGTTTGGGACTTTGGTTATGGCTGAAATAAGTAAAAAAGTATATATACAAAACAGGGTTTTATACCAACAAAGAATTTTCAATATTACCAGAAAGTGTTTTAAATTATACTTTTAATGCCAGAAAGTGTTTCAAATTGTAGTACAATGCAGCATTACCAATTTATCATTACAGCACGCTACTAACTTTTCCATATTACACTGCTCCTACTCCTCTTTTTCAACGGACATTTTTACACCATCCCTACATCTGTAAGTGTTTATTTTTTAAATCAACGGCAGCAAGGAACATTCTCGAAACAATACTTGTCAGGAGCTCCGAAGCTGGAATCATTAAGGGCTGATGAACTGGGAAAAGGTACCAGTAACTCACAACCCTTACTGCCTTTTTCTGGTTGCGTGCTTTTTTGTACCCGTGGTAAAAGATGTTGTTTTTTGGGGGAGGAAATTGGCTCGACTTGATTATGAAGTTGGAAAAAAAACTGTATAAAATAGGAAAAAGTGAAATAAAAAAAAACTTTTTAAAAACAAGCTTTTATTATTATAATTACCATCCATCACCAAAGTACTCGTCAAGACGAATGAGCCCAAACTCGATGGGTTTGCGTTGTTTAATTACGGAGTTCCTATGTCCACATTTCAGATCCATCATCAGAATTCTCAGAATTAAAGAAGAAACTTCTTGGCTCAATTTCAATTTATTGTTTCAGGATGAAAAAAGTCTTTTTTCACAGGAAAATTAAGGAAAACTATTTTATACTTTTCTAATGAAATAATAATATTGTGTTATTATTTTTTTATAATATCGTATTATGGACTGTTTTAAGTTACTAGTGCAACTGGTCAAAATCTTATACACTTGTTAAGTAAGCACCTACTATTTAATATCCCGGTTAGTATTTATATATTTTATTTGACCTGATACTATCGTAGTCAAAAAGCTAGCTATTTCGAAGCTCAACGTCGCAGTGTGGCAGAAATATCATCTGTTCCAGTTTACGTGGTCATGTTGGTAGCGTAAACTGACATGGATGTAGATCGAGTAGCTGAACTCTAGAGGTTTGAATGTCCACGAAAATCAACACATATTTTCTGTTAGTAATAATAGATTATCTTTTAAGTCTGTATAAGTTTTAATTTTCTCCCACCTCGGCTACCAATAATAAGGTCTTTAAGGACCGTTCACAAGATGAGCCACCATTGCGTTACAAAGATCACGATTATGGTGAACGCACATCCATTAGTGCCGAACGCGCCGAAAGAATCGAATTATAAATTCTTAATATTATGAAATGTCATGAAATCTTGTACACTTGACGGAGTCGAATCGTCCAAATCGGAAGAAGATTTCCAATACAAAAATTCGGCCGATGCAGATAGATATGCGGGCACTATTAAGATCCTGATTTGTTGGTATAGCTATAGTTACGACCGTTGTATCTCCCATGTTTTTTATCTGATTTACAAATAAAAAATAACCAATATTTTCAATTATCAACCAATATTCAATAACCAAAAAAATGCAAAAAAATCCAAATATTTTTCAATAATCTTCAATAAGGACAAAAAATTTTTTAGTCAACATCCCTTTTATGTAGGTACAAAGAAAAGTCACTGTTTTCTACCGCCGCTCAGTATAAACCTCCACTCAATGATAAGATGAATGTTTCAGTAGCCTCCTTTGTTCCACATTTATAGCCGGAGGAGGGACGTGGCTACGCGACTCTCGTTTCGACGAAACTACCAAAGTGGTCGCGTAAATTTTTTATAACATCTGAACAACTGGGATTACTAAATTGACGGAACAATATGTGAAGTGGGGAGTTTGTGTCGATATTACTTTTGGTATATCGTAGATATATTATAATGTTATGTTTGTTGGCAATACTCAATAGTAAATGTTACCTAACATTTTCTATTATATAACTAGACGTTTGAGGAATGAATATAGAAATATAAAGGATATTATCACGGTTAAAGAGATATTATTATGTTTATTTTTATTATGATTGTTTATTTGTACTAACTGTTAATACTGGTATGAAATTCACACTTATAAAAAAAACAATGATATCAGTACTATTAGCGATAAGATCACCAATTGTACACCTAATGTTTTTCATATTATATTATTGTAATGGTGGTGTTCGATTAAGAGTTATCACACTAATATTTATAAAGGCGAAAGTTTTTGAGTGTGTACATATAATGTTTGTTATTTCTTCACGCCTAACAATTGAGCTGAAATAGAGATAGCTTAAACCCTGGAATAACACATAGGCTTACAGTACAGCGGGTAAACCGCTGGGCTCAGCTAGTCTATCCATAAAGTTGGGTATAATTATTATAATTTTGTGGTTTGAATGTAAGAAGACTTTATGAAAGTTACTGGACTGATCAATAACTGTCTAAGTAGCTAAAAGTTCGTTATAGGGACTTATTAATAGATTGTGAAGTCTCAATGTTTTATCTTTGTAAATATACGGCATAAACTCACTTGTATTTACTTCGGCTTTGTGCCGACCGTTTCGATCCTGTACGAGGATCTTCTTCAGGGAGGTCAAATCAAAGGGAGGTCTCAAAATTTTATTATTTCAATAGCCCCTAAAATCTATTTTAGTCATTACAGCGTAATACAATTGGTGACTGGCATGGTAGTGTAATGAAAAAATATATACACAAGACACAAAATAGCACACAAGAGGTTCCAAAAGTGCCTTTCAAGAATTGTCTTCAAAGTATTAGCACAGATAAAAGAATACTAGGTATTAGTGACACCTACGAGTACGTGGGATTTTATTGACAAGATTTGTTTTTCTTTGAGTGCTAAGTGCGGATATTTTGCGGCGTATTTATGGAGAAATTCTTTGCCTTACTAAAATTTGAGATATAATGTATCCATTATATAAGTGGCTTTTGATGTTTAATTTCGCTACAAAAATTAGCTTAATAAGTCTTAAACCGAAGGGCCTATTGGCTAATTCTTACCCACTACGATTGATGACAACTTCAATGTACATTGCTGCATTTGTTATATTACTCATATCAAGTGGGGAGGTCTAAGCAAGTAATGTACGCAATGACGTCTAGTGTTTTACATGTCATTTGGCGATAGCCTCTGTATTTTAGTCGAGTCTTGGTTAACTTAACTATGCTTAACTATGCCTCACAACCTCTAAGCCAAAAAATAAGCGTCTCCTCGAATTTTTTCATTAAAAATTATGACACCCTTTATTCGAAAGAAAATATTCTTACAATTTATGAGTCCATAGACTCAGATATAAAATTAAAAACATCAGCATGCGATATACATAAGAGAAAACCATAAAATATAAACTAGGCCTCATAATTTATTTCAACCGTCCTTTTCTGAAACATTCGAGTGATCCAAATAAAAGAAAGGTGTCTAGTCGTATAAAGTTTACGATTTTTACCTTTCTCCGGTACAAATGCGGGTAACTTTTATGTTTTCATTTTATCCCAGATTACACTTTACTCAAGCGGTAAAAAAAATAAATGGAATTCAACGAAACATATTGCACAAAAAGAATTTATTGTTAAATTGAATTGTGCTATATTAAAAACAAACAATACTTCAGCAGTAGCTGACACAGCAGTAAAGAACACTTTTATTAACCAAAGATCGGCTACAAACAAAAATCCAAGTGCACCAAACCATTGTCAGATGGCAGAATGCCCAGAATGCTGGTAGCATTGCCACGTTGAATGGAAATACTTATACATCTTATATTAATACTCATTATATTAGGGTTTGAATGATGAAATTTGAAGTTATAAAAACACATACGAAGTCCATTTATTACATTAGGTATTTTCGTAGTTTTTTGGTGGTTGCGCCATTTATTTGTATCGTTTCTTTTTGGTTAATTTAAAGTCCTTACACCGAGCAATAGGAGCGGATGGCTTAATGCAGAATTGCTAAAAACGAACTTTCGTAGTATTTTATATATTTCTACGCCCAGCGGTTTTACCCGCTGTATTGTAGCATGTTATGTATTGTTCCAGGGTCTAAGCTATCTCTTTACCAAATTTCAGCTCAAACGGTTCTCCTGTTTAGGCGTGAAAAAGTAACAAACATAGATCCAGACATCCAGATATCCAAACATCCCTACATTCTTACAAACTTTCAGATTTATAATATTAGTAGGATTGTCGTAACAGCGACTGCTTATTTCTCATTAATCTGTAATCATCCCAAAATGGCAGTAAGCTTTTCAACCTAATTTAACGTAATATTCTCTATTTACTTGTTGATTGCGATGGACACGCAAAGGGCACGTCATTTTCATAACATTCCGATTTTCTGATTGAAAAGGCAAAAGTTAACTTATTTAACAACAATGTCTTCAGTCATCGTATTTGGATTTACATTTATTAGACGGATTTAATCAGTTTTGCCATTTAGGATTTTTTAAGGTAGGGTACCTTTAAATACCTACTGGCTATATAAATTTAACTTAAAATACCTTAGTCCTAAAAAAAATTCAGGTGTTTAGGTCGTTTATGTGTGAAGAAGTATCTGACATTCACATAATATGAATATATCATTCACTTTTTTTATGTGAATAAGTAAGAAGACGAGCAAGACGCTCTCCTGATGTTAAGAGATAACGCTGCCCATAATCAGTACAGTGCTACCCAGAATTTCACAATGATGTGTAATTCTAGGTGCACTGCACCAACGCTTCTTACTCAAGAGTCATAAGATGTTAAGACTCTTTAGCCCAGTAATTGCACTAGCTACAGTGCCCTCCTACCGAAGCACAGTAATGTTTGCACATCACTCCTCAGGCGGTAGAATAACTGGCACAGTTGGGGTACCCACCTAGACGACCTCCTGCAAAGGAAGTCTACCCCTGGTAACACAAAATGTACTTATTCTGCCGTGCAGAGACTAAACTGCAGTATTCGACATTTTGCCGATTTTTATTTATATATGCCACCTTATTGCGCACAAAATAAGGAATATATCAATCTAACCCATTTGTCAATTAATAAATTTTAAGGTTGTAAAAACCTTGATTGAAAATAGTTACTGCGGGTCACATTTGAGCATTATTTATCAAAACACTATTTAAAACACAGTAAGAGCATTTACGTCTTTTGTGACCTATAGAGTCCCTAGTTAAAATGCAGTAAACGTAGTCAATATAACGCATAGTACTGTTTTATTCACAAAAACCAAAAATGATTCATTAAACGAAAATGCAGTAACACGATAATGTACTGGAAATAATTATACTGCATATTGGTTTTCGAATAACATTACTGACAAAATTGCAGTAAAATATTTTTTTACTGCAGTATGGTTGGTATTCTAGCAAAATTTAAAATTATAGTTACTACTGAAATTGCAGTCTAAGTTCATTTTGGCTGCATTTTTATCGGCATTTTGGATAGTCATTTTGGAATTTACTTCATTCGTTATAGATCATACTGCAATTTAGTATGCATCTACCCTTGATTCGTCGAGTAGTGAAAGGATCAGTCGGATTAGATTTGATTTAATTTACATTACGCACAACAGTTTTATTGAATAAACAACAAAAAAACCCACTCTGGCAGTGGTCGCGTACGGACGTGTGCATTGTTACTCCTAATTTCTACTACATTTTAATAAAACATTAACAGATAAAAATATAACTTATGCTCTAAATATCAAAAGTCAAAATTAAATAAACCAGTGCAGGCGCATAAGACCTTTCGGCATACGCGGAGTGCTGCAGCGCGAGCGCATGATTCACCGAGGGACAAAAAAGGACGGCTGCAAGTATTTTTCCTTTCACTCACACCCGTTGACGCGCATCGGCGACACAGCGCTACGGCCATAACCACCTATATCTCATCACTCATCGTACAATTTTGTGCAGTAACTATGAATACACAGCGAACTCCGCCGCGCGGTGCGGCTAAGTTAATAAGCGGCAGCGGAGGCGCTAGCGGGTCCGCTCCTGATATATCTAGTGTAGGAGTAGAGGAAACTTACCATACAATTTTTAACACACGGAAAAGGAAAGACCGCGGTGAAACAGAAGACTATAAAAAAGACTTTAATATTTTCCGTACAGACATAATGAAATTTTTGGAGGACTTCGCGAAAACTCAAAACGCGAGTATGTCTAACATAACACATCAATTTACGGAAATTAAAGAAGAGATTAAAACGATAAAATTAGTTACAGAAAAATTATCAACACAATTTCAAGAAATCAAAGATGAAATTAAAAATGTAAAGATAGATAATAATAAAACCCAACTTAAATTGCAAGATATGGAAAAAGAAATTTCGGACTTAAAATCCCAACTGAGCAATGAAAAATATTCCTCGCAAGGATCGATTGTAGGCCATGAAAACTTATTCTCTGAGATTAAGGACCGCTGTGATCGCGAGAAGAACATTGTAATTGTAGGAATAGCCGAGCGAGTAACTAAAAATACCATCTTAAGACGACAACAAGACGAAGCCGATACAATGAATATTATAACATCCATATACGAGAAGTGCCCGAAACCATTAAAATGCATGAGACTTGGAAGATACACCCCGGGGAAAAATCGCCCCCTCAAAATTTACTTCAATGAAACTGATACACCAAAAATTTTAATGCGAAACAGATCAAAATTGACCGAGAACATCAGAATCTATTCCGACAAAACCCCGACTCAGACACAATACCTACAGAATTTAAAAGACGAACTTAAGTCTCGTGAAGAAAACGGCGAGTTAGACCTTTCTATCAAGTATATAAAAGGCACCCCCATGATCATACAAAACAAAGATGATAAAAAAAACTAAGTATGAAAACTACACGAAGTATCACTAACTATAAGGAAAAGACTAAGAAACTAAACTACTATTTACTACAAAAATATGACGACTTACTTACCACTTCATCATCATTAAGATTTTTCTATGCCAACTTACGAAGTATACGAACATCCGGTAAATTTGACGAGATAAAATGCATTTTGAAAGCTGTACCAAGCACCATTCACGTAATGATCTTCACTGAGACTTGGATTACATCGGACGAAGACGCGAAATTGTATGAACTGCCAAACTATACACATATTTACAACTTTAGACCAAACAGTAAAGGAGGAGGAGTTTCCATATTTGTCCACAATAGTATAAAATATGAAGTCACAGAAAATTTATTCGAAAACGGAAATCACTACCTATGGATACATATAGATAAACTATCATTAAATATTGGAGGCATCTATAAACCGGGAGAAACAAATATAAACAAATTTATGGACATATTTACGGAACAACTGGAAAGTAGGCGAAGAGCAATAGTATTTGGCGATTTTAACGTCGATCTACTTAGCAAACACAGACATACTAAGCAATACAAAGAAGATATAACAGAAACTGGATATACTATAATAAATAAAATAGACAAAATGCATTCCACTCGAGATACAAGTAGTACTGCAACAATTCTCGACCACGTTTATACAAATGTCGAAAACCACTCGTTCAGTATGTCAATAATAGAATCATCACTATCGGATCACAAACAAATATTTTTTGAAATATCAAAATTAGCCCCAACTGAAAATAAGAAAGTACGATATACCGCAATTGATTACACTGGTCTTCGTCAATCTGTAACTGACGCAAATTACTCCAATGAGAATGATGATTATGACTACTTCGAAAATTTTATTTTAGAACATGTATCAAATAACAGAATAGAAAAGAATAAAATTTTAAATCTCCCTCAGAATGACTGGGTAAATAAAGAAATACTTGAATCGATAAATACGAGAAATGTTCTATGGCAACAATTAAAATCTGATTTGGAAAATAAGGATATAAAAAAGAAGTTTACTGAAGAACAAGAAAGAGTTGACTTAATGGTTAAAACACAAAAAAAGACTTACTATTATAAATTATTTCAAGACTGTAATGGCGACTCAAAGAAAACGTGGGAAGTTATAAACGAACTAGCTAGAAATAAAGTGAAAGAAAACTGTGCACCTCCAAAACTAATGTCGAACTCCGATATTGTCACAGAAGGTAACGAGATATGCGAAATTTTCAACACATTTTTTACTTCAATCGGGGCAGACTTAGCTAACAATATCCCTAATAAATACCACATTGACACAGGTAACACACTCATGTACGATGACACTTACACACATAACACATTACTTGATGAATTAAGGCCGTGTAGTACAGATGAGGTTTCAAAAATTATCGATAACCTAGACTCAAACACTAGCACGGGAATCGATGGTCTAAGTACTAAAACCATAAAATCTCTTAAAGATATTATTCTGGAGAGACTGACTAACTGTATAAATATGTGTTTAGTTGCAGGTACTTTTCCATCGTCACTTAAAATTGCAAAAGTTAGTCCAATTTATAAATCAGGGGAAAAAACAAACCCGAGTAACTATAGGCCCATATCAGTGCTTCCTATAATCTCAAAGATATTTGAACGAATCTTACATGACCGATTAAGTGAATACCTGACTGAAAAAAACTTTTTAATAGAACAACAATATGGATTTCGTTCGAAATCGAGTACACTTTCGGCTGCAAATGACTTAGTCACCAAAATTAAATTAAATATTGATAAAAAAAACATAGCGGTCGGGGTTTTCATTGATTTAAAAAAAGCATTCGATACAGTCAGCCACATGAAACTAATTTAAAAATTTAAAAATATAGGAATCTCGGGAAATGCTTTAAAAATGTTCACTTCATATCTACAAAATCGTCAACAAATTGTTAAAATCGAAAATTTCAAAAGTTCACCCAGAAACGTCAATTTTGGTATTCCTCAAGGATCTATTTTAGGCCCCTTAATGTTTTTGATTTACATTAACAATATAAATACTATAGGACTTACCGGAAACCTCACACTGTACGCCGATGACACATGTCTTTTTTACTTTGGTCAGTCTATCCACGATATTATATCTGAGGCTCAAAAAGACCTCAATTTACTTAATGAATGGCTTTCATATAATTTACTTACTATAAATACCTCTAAAACCAAATACATGCTTTTTGCCGCAAAAAATAAAAAAATCCCAGAATTTGCTCCTCTTACCATAAACACGGCCTTAATACAACGATCATACAAAGAAAAATATCTCGGACTTTGGATTGACGATAAACTGACATGGAAAGGACACATCGAGCACGTACGATCCAAGCTAATGTCAACCCTAGGTGCACTGCGTAAAGTAGCGCATTGTATTCCACAAAAGGTACGCCTGATAATTTACAACTCTTTGGTAAGATCACACATTGAATATTTAATTGAAATATGGGGATCGGCTTCTAAAACAAATTTAAGTCCACTACAAAGAACACAAAATAAAATAATTAAAATACTATTCCATTTCCCATATTTGATGTCCTCTAAGGAAATCTACAAAAAAACTAAACTTTATAACTTAACACAACTATACACATATAATACATGCTTACTAATAAAAAACATAATAACTAAATCCATTCATTCAAATGTCACATTCACAGAACTCACACTTACCCCCGGTTTACGTAACAAAAATAAAAATAAACAGTTAGCTAAAATACAGACGCGGACAAACTATGGTAAAAAGTCGATATTATTTGAAGGTGTACAGTTGTATAACTCTTTAACCAGTGATATTCGAGAATGTGAAAGCCTTAGTTTATTTAGGAGTAAATTAAAGAAATATGTTGAAAATCAACTGTAATAGTAATAAGAGTGCGTGCCGTGCCAGAAAACTAATTTTAACTATAGATTATATTTGTAAATCTCATTGTAAATGAACAAAAGTTTGTATGAGAAATAAAGTTCTTTAAACCTAACAGGTTGGCCCGCCAAATCTAATGGCATAATATAGCAATTTACTCAGCACACAATTGTTATATTATATTGCTTCCCTTATCAGACTTCAAAGATAAAGAATAATAATCTTACATTAGTTCGATTCGATTTTTTTATAAAAATGAGTTATGGTGTTGCATAAATGTTAAAAGTTCTACCGTTTGGTTCATTTTAAACTAGTAAAACAAACACCAGTGTTTAAAGCAAAAGGTTTTCTTAAGTCAAAATCAAACTAAAGAATAAATAACCACACAAGCCAGTGAAACCGGAGAACTATCTACAAATGCAAGGATAACAGGACAAGAAACTTTAAAAATACTAATAGAATCGCCTCCTACTCAAGCCGCCTGAGCAGTAATGTCCAAACATTACTGTGCTTCCGTAGGAAGGCACTGTACCTTGTGAAATTACTGGGCTAAAGAGTTTTAACATCTTATGACACTTGAGTAACAAGCGTTGGTGCAGTGCACCTAGAATTGCACATCATTGTGAAATTCTGGGTAGCACTGTACTGATTATAGACTGCATTATTTCTTAACATCAGGAGAGCGTCTTGCTCGTCTTCTTACTTCTCCATATAAAAAAAGGTAGACACACCTAAGCCTTTTAACACCAAACTACTCATAACTTAAAAATGATGACAAAAATAATGTTATGATAATCTTTTTATCGATACATCTGTAAGCAATCCAGATTTTCATTTTATGAACTGTCAGAATATTCTTAACATAAACAATATCAATATCGAACGCATAACGAAGATTAATAAATAAGGTTGCCTAATAGTACCAAAGTCATTTCACGTGATAACGAATATAACTTAGGACATAACATTTAAATAATAATCGTTTAAAAGATTTGTAAAGCTGCTACAGACACAAAACACACCTACATAAAATTATAAAAACAACCTCGCTATACTACCTGGAACAGAGAAACCTCAAAGTGCTAAAATGATTTGAACAAGAATAAAGAAGTGAGCCACCAAGTCTTAGAATTCGGTTTGTCTGATTTTCGTACTAAAATTCTATAATTTTATTTGAAAGTATCATCCATCTACCATATAAACTATCTAAACCGAAATATGAGACATAATTCTGACAAAACTAACTGAAAGCATTTATAAAAGTCTAAAATCCAACTTACAACAACTAACTTTATACTAGCTTATGTTCGCGGCTTTGCCCGCATGGCAAAATCCTTTCTTAGCGGTGATGTAGGTACGTTATAAAACCTATCTGTGTTTTAAATTTAAACCCAATCCGTCCAGTGGTTTAGGTTGTGCGTTGATAGATCAGTCAGTCAATCAGTCACTCTTTCCTTTTATATATTTAGAAGATAAATAGAAACTTATTTATTTTACATATTTTTAAAATATACTTGCCACATTTCATATAATAGTATTTGAATTATTAACATACTGCTGAAAAATTTATTTAAGACATATAATTAAAATGCAGTAAGTTCAGCTGGATACTGCAAATTAGTTGTTAATGTTATACAAAAATTAGAAATTTTGCAGTAATGTGTATAATTGCTGTACTTTAATTAGTTAATATATACTAATTTGCCTGTAGTAACTGACACCATTTTCAAAATATATTATTTTCTATATTATAAAACAAATATTTTCATTATTTTTTCTGCTTAAATTATACTGCTGCGGTATCTAGTTTCGATAGAAAAAAAATATTTATTGTTTTTTTATACATAACATGTAAAAAAACGGCTTCAAAACGTTTTTCGCGATTTTCTCGAAACCGCGATTTTGCACTTACTGCGGTTTAGTCTCTGCACGGCAGTATTAGTACATTTTGTATTATTTTATGGTAGATGAGACCCCTGCTCGTACCTTAATCTATGTAGAAATCGAACGAGTCTTTAAAGTGCACGCCAAAGAAGTGCTTTTTTTTAAATGGATAACCTCTACTTAAAATTAATTTAATACATCCACAGCTATTCACTTTTTTCAACAGTAAGAAAACCACATCTATCCTACTATGGATACATACTCGTAAGTTGCAGTTAGTAATTATGAAATGATTAACAAAATACGCTTTTCACTTTACAATAAACACACAGGTAACCAATCTTATATTACTCGTACAATAAATGGTTTCCTAAAACGTTATGGTAACATTATGATTGAATATCATGAGCAATTTAAAAATGGTTTTAATGTCACTATGCCGTTTCAACATAACTTCAGCAAGAAACGCGCTGGCTTACTCCCGGGAGTTCGAGCTAAGGAAATGAAATAGTTTTGGTGCACTTCGTAAGAAAAGATCCTAGGAATGTACTCCTTGCTGCGACTTGCTTCGAATTACTTTTATTTGAGTCTTATGCTTGTCGGTAGGTACTTCGGTGAAAGGAATTTGATTCCATTACGAATTTTGTATCTCATGTAGAATTTAATTTTACTTTCTTCTTTACAAGTATTTCAAATAACTTACACATCACGAATCCTTATTATTTTCTTTATAAACAATGATTATATTATGATGGTGGTGATGATGATGATTATAAAATAATATTTTTTATTTTCTTTAATAAGCATACCACTCTTATCCATTTTCCCTTCGATTTTAATAAAAAAATTGACAGAAATATATATAATTAAAAAAAGATAAATAACTACTACGAGCTATCCGAATACTTTCCTAACTCAACAGCAGCTCAAGACATCAGTAGAAGACATATTTATTACATAATATACTGTATTGAGTATAAAATTAAAACACACTTTTAAATAAGTATTAGAACGATAGTTTGCTACTAGAATAGTTAACTAGTTTAGGTATAGTAAGTAGTAAAAGTAACTGATACAAATTACTTAATAAATGTACCATAACATTTTAAGATACTGAATAAAAGTTGCTCACAATAGATTTCAATTAAGGGTAAACGTCTACAGAATTCACTCGGTCCACTAACTTTTTGTATTTTTAATGCATTTCTATCTACTGAAGGAGGAATCGAACCGAGTTCGATACGGGCGCCTTTGTGACTTCATGGAGCTTTGAAAAGTAAAAATCCCCAGGTAAGAAAACCTGGCAAAGAGGACAGAAGGCGAGTGAAAGCCGCAGAACGAGGTTCGTATTAGCCAAGCATTAAGGCTTTTCCGGTCAAAGTCCGTAAGTTACTTTGTCGATGCTTACTCTGAGAGATCTTTTGTGTAGGAATGAGATTATTTTGTAATTAGGAACCGCATTTCATTAGTGAAGACTTTGAATTCGTCACAAAGGGAGACGATGCGAAAGTGTATTTGCTTTTGAAGAGAGCTATGGATTAAAATTTAAATGCTATAATATATATTTTTTTATATAGCAACACACCTTAAGAAACAAAAAGTTTTTTTTAATTTTTTTAAAGACACAAAGGTTCATAGGGGATCTATTTATATCTTGAGTAGCTGCACTCTGCGGTTTTACTCCCTGTATACTGTAGCCTATGTGTTATTTCAGGGACTATGCTATCTCTATACCAACTTTCAGCTCGATCGATCCACTTGTTTAGGCGTGACCGTCACTTTTAGCCATTGAAATCAGTGAGCGATAAAACCGCCCATTGGAGACCTTAATATAGTTTTTTTAAGTATGTTTGTTAACTTTTGGACTCAATACAAAGTATTGCATTATATCTATAAATTTTGCCAGTTTCAGTAGCTCTCACTCAGTCAACAAGCTATAGGTACAGTCAACTACAAAGAGATGTATCCATGTTAGGCTTACAAAATGAAGTAAATTTTCATTTGCCACAATGAACTACCCTTGGTTCGTGACATTTCAAGTAGCAATCAAACTTTATATTATCATCGACTCGTTTAATATGCAACAATGATATATCCCACTACTTTTCCTTAGGTGATACATAATAATAGCATTTAAAATGAATCGAATATAGTATAAGATTTGGTGGATACTGAAAATGTCACGAAGTTAGGGTAAATAATTTTTGCATACTAAAAGTTCCTTCATTTTGTAACACTAACATGGATACATCTCTTTGTAGTTGACTGTACATAGGCTATATACAACATTATTACGTAGGACCTCCCTCAGGAACGTCACAGTTGTCCCTCCCCACACAACCTCGTCGTGGGAAGCCGTAAAGCTTATACCAAACATAATTGATTAGCAGAATCTGCTTATCCTATTCAGACCCTTATACATTATTGAATATGTTCTGTGTATACGTTTGCTACTGGTATAATAATAGTAAATTAAGATGTGTAAATATGCTGCTTCTTGATATGAATCTTTGAAAAATATCACCTAAATATAAAAAAGCGCAGTACAAATTGAAGTTATTGAAATGCGCAAGGATATACGTCTGTGTTCATATCCTAAAAAGTACTGCACTGATTTTCACGAAACTTTTATTACTTGACTTGAACTACGCTTGTCTTTGTCTTGTCGTCGCTCTCGACTCTGCTTTACTCAACATTTTTCGAAGATGTTTTTTTTAGATGGAAATCGGCGGGGGAGTCCTACATATCGCCCCACACACCCGGCGTGGGGTGATGATGCGTAACGATTTTTTTCTGGGTCAAAAAAAGTTAGAAAAAATCGTGTCATCTAGACCTCTTTTTACAAGCTTTATATTACTTTCACCTGTCTGTTGTCTGTCTGTCTGTCTGTCTGTCTGTCTGTCTGTCTGTCTGTCTGTAATCAAATCTTGCGAGCTTAATTTGACCCACTTCCCGGTTTCCAATTGAGCTGAAAATTTGCATGCGTGTGTAAATCGGATGACAATGCAATATTTTTATGACATCGAGCTGATCTGATGATGGAGCTGGAAGGTGGCCAAAGGAACTTTGTCATAAAACAACGCAACCCCATCGAGTTTGGGCTCATTTGATTCGTCTTGACGAGTACTTTATGATGCAAGATAATAATAATAAATAAAGCTTGTTTTTAAAAAGTATTTTTAAAATTTCACTTGTTTCATTTGTAATCATTGTTTCTCATAACTCATTGTTTCTAATAAAAATATTATGATATCAGATTTAATCTTAAAAGTAATCCGTTAGTAAAACTCAAGAAAAACTCGTGCGTAAAAGAAAAACGTTCCCCCTAGAGATTACTGGCCACCTTTTTTTTTTTTTTTTTTTTTTTTTTTTTTAACAAGGGGAAATGCGTTTATGCATACCCGTACCTCCCGGGGGAGAGGTACGAGTTATGTGGGACTCACTTACCGGAGGGAGTGCAAGACCGGCAAGAATACCCACTAAAACCCCTTGGTAGGCCGTCGTTCCGCCTTCACGGGGCAGGATGGGGTCGCTATTGCATTCACCATCCCACCCCGACGGTGGCCCGGTCACTCATCGGACCCCTGCGCTAATGGAGGGGTGATCTTTCCTACCAAGACCACCCCTCAGACGTGCTGGGCTCGTGCAATCTGGCCGGAAGCCCCCCGGCTACCAACCAGTGAGCCCAACTAAGGCGAGGGAGAAGGAGGCGAGCATATTCTGCCTCCTCTATCCGCCGCGTCGTCTGCGCTGGAGCGGATCAGCGAGAGCATCGGTACCTCTGATCCGCTCCGATGTCCGACTCAAACTAGTCGGACATCATAATCTCGCTCGCGGAACTTTCCCGGCGAACGACTCTCGGGATGGCAGCGGGGATGCCACCTGGAGAGCGGGGAGCCTGTCCTTTTGTCTTAGGAGGGACGCAACTCCGTCCTCCCATCTTATGTCTGTAGGGCCTGCCCGACTCAGCGCAGATTGCGCAGCGGGGTTCAGCCCTGTGACAGGTTGCCGCCTTATGTCCCGTGTCTCCACATCTGAAGCACAGGTCTCCCCTGTCAACCGTCGCTGTGCACTGAGGACGGGTGTGGCCCAGCCCCATGCACCTGTAACAACGCATGGGACGATTACCCAAGGCCGTTACCCGCACCGAGCTCCATCCAACTAGAATCCTGCCCCCCTCCAGCAGCACTTTGGCTGCTGAAACTGGGCAGGACACCATTGTGGAGCCTGCCCCACCGTTGCCGATGCCACGGCGGATGCGCCCGACCTTAACGAGCCGTACGTCGCAGCGGCCCGCCTCCGCAACGATTTTGGCCAGCCCCTCCTCCGTGGTAGCGTCATCCAGGCCTGTCACACTTAAATCAGTGCTTTTAATGGGCCTGACCACGCTGACCCCGTCGGACAGAACTGTGCGGAGTTTATCCGCCAGCCTGTCCGCTTTGTCACTATTTTGAGAGCCAGGAATTTCTAACATCCTGGCTCCCGTTGCCGTCTGCCGATATCGGAGCTGGTCTATGCCCAGCTCCTTAAGGTCCACAGCTGCTTGCGCTTTCAACAGCACAGCGCTATAAGTGACCCCTCTCTGCGCAGCCTCGGGCTGTAGCGCGAGCACCACTGCCGCGGAGGAAGGGGTCTTTAACACCACTTTCTGTTTCGGCGCTGTTTTTGGCACCGCTTTCGGCTTGGCGGCTGGTGCTGGAGCACGAGACGCAGGGGCTGGGGTAGCTTGAAGAAGGGAGGACTTTCTCTTTCCTTTGCCTTTTCCCTTGGCCTTTCTCACAACCGTTGTCCAAGACTCATCTTGAGCAACAGCAGGAGGGGCAGCCCCGCTTGGCTTTTTCATACCCGAAGGACCCGCGACCGAATCCACCTCGGGGGTGGCAGCAGGCTTTTTATTTCCCGCTTTTGAGGCGGGTGGACGAGCCATGGCAGACGAAGGCTTGGGCAGAGCGGCGGCCGCCGCCACCCTCCTCACGTCCGCCTGTAGGGGCAGACGGACTATCGGTGCGGGTAGGAGCCGATCCTCCATAGCTTCTATTCGGGCAGAAATCATTTGCCCGAGTGTGGTGGTCAGTGACCGCCGCAGCTCCTCAATGGCGACCGCCATGCCAGGCGCTGGCAGCGGTCGTAATTCTCCGCCGGTGGCGGCAGCGGTATTAGCCGCGGCAACCTCCGCCCGGGCATCACCAAACGCCTTGCGGAGGCCCGTCAGTTCAACTTGAAGGGCCTCTACCTCCATCTTTAGGCGATTATTGGTGGCCCGGAGGCACCGCGTCTCCTCCGCCTCACTGCGACTAGCGAGGGTATCGACCACCTCTCGTAAAGTCGACGCCGATCTTTTAAGGCGACCGACGTACTCGCCTTTGAGGTTGCCAGATTTTCTGGCAACCTCCAAAATGCAGGCAAGCATGCCACCTGCCTGCGCCCGCAACTCTTCGGCGTTCATTGTGCTCATGTCGCCAAACACCAACTGGATATCGGACTCACTGCCCGGATCCAGGGTGCCAGCAACATCACCGGTATTCGCCCCCTTCTTTAACTTCCTGCTACGCAGGATCTTTGCCAACTCCTCATCTGAACCTGTAGATTGAGGCTTGAGCAACTCCCCGCGAGTGTGTCCCGCTTTTGCGGGTCTCCCTCTACGAGCCGCAGGCACTTTTGCGGCCGTCAATCCGTCAGTCTCAGTGTCGTCCGAGTCGGTAACACCCGAAACGAAGACAGGAGCTAACGGACGCTTCCGCCGCACACCACCAGCCACTCCCGAAACAGAAGCAGCCACAGCGCGAACGGGAGCAGTCTCCATCTGCATGCCTCCCATATCCAGATCTCTCCGCTCAGCGACCGAGTCGAGTGAAGACTCTCTCGAGTCAACAGTCGAACTGCGGAGGAGGCGGCCCTGAGAAGGGCCTTTTGTTTGGCCCTGAGAAGGGCCTTTTACGGAATGCCCGGAGGCGTTACGTTCAGACAATACAGGCATAGCCTCCGACATAGTATCAGTAGTTGATGCAATCTTGAATTGTTGCCCGCAAGTATAGCGCTCGATATTTGGTCACCCGTCTGCCACTCCGTTACGGTGGTAAGACGGGGTCCAGGGCAGACTACGAGGAAGTAACCGAACGCACTTGGGGGCCTGCCCCAGAGATTACTGGCCACCTGGCCTGGCATTAAGGGACAAAGGGTTTAACCCTATAATGCATTATGCGTGTAGAGAAATGTACCTAGATATAAACTTACCAGCGTGCTTGATTTTCACAAAATAATATTATAATTTATAATGTTACTCAACATATTTACCCGCTGTGCAGTAGCCTTTATGTTATTCAACTGTCTAATATATTATCTCTATACCAAATTTCAGCTCAATTGGTTCAGCCGATTGGGCGTGAAAAAGTTACAAACATACATACATTCTTACAAACGTTCACATTATTTATTATGATATAAGTAGGATTTACTGCATGTATGATAACTTTTAAAGAAATTGTCTTAGTAGATAGAATGAAACACTTTTATTGTCATAAATTTAATTGTATTCCTTTAAAAACAAAAATAAAATCTTAACGTTTTCTGTTTAAATATCTAGCTACTGCTAGACTAGCTTATGCCTGCAAGGCCTGCGAGGAAAAATTCTTTCTTAGCATAAGTTTTCGTTATAAAACCTATTTAAGTGCTAAATTTAATCCCAATACATTCAGCAGTTTTGTTTGTGCGTTGATAGATCAGTCAGTCAGACAGTGACTTTTACCTTTTATAATAATACTAGCTAATGCTCGCGGCTTTGCCCACGTAGCAAAATCCTTTCTTAGCGAAGGTCTATGTCATAAAACCTATCTGTGTTTCAAATTTCAACCCAATCCGTCCAGTGGTTTAGGCTGTGCGTTAATAGATCAGTGAGTCCATCAGTCACTCTTTCTATTTATATATTTAGAAGATTGCTTATATGGTAAAAATATCATGTTATTAAAAGCCAATAAATTACCTTTCTCATATTGTTTTCAATTTATAGTATTAGATTTTAAACAAATGAGAGTCTTATAAAAATAAACCTGCACCGAAGGGTTAAACGTTTTTTTCGTATAATAAAGATATTCAGTTAAATAAATGACTGGGATGAAGTCATCAGCACGTCTCGATAGTTTGAATAAATGTTAGTACTTTCTTTTTATTAGTTTGGCCACGTTTGCTCATTTTACTTTGGGGTATTGTTGTCTAATTAAAGGGTAGAAATTTAGTTGAAAGAAATCTTACTAATATTATAAACGTGAACGTGCTGAAGTGGCAATGGGCAGGCCACATAGCGCGCAGAGCGGATGGCCGATGGGATCGAAAAGTGCTCGAGTGGAGACCACGGACTAGCAAACGAAGCGTAGGACGTTCACCCAGACAGACGACCTTATTAAGGTCGCCGGAAGACGCTGGATGCAGGTCGCTTCCAACCGGTACATATGGAAGTCCATGTTCAACAGTGGACGTCTAATGGCTGAGATGATGATGATGATTATAAACGTGAAAGTTTGTAAGAATGTACGAATGTATAGATGTCTGGATGTTTGTTTGTTACTCTTTCACGCCTAAACGGGTGGACCGATTGAGTTTAAATTTGGTATAGCTTAGACCCTGGAATAACACATAGGCTACAGTACAGCGGGTAAAACCGCTGGGCGAAGCTAGTGTATTTATATTTGTCAAATTCAATTTGATCTGATTTAGGGTTATAATTAAATCGTGCCTTTTAGACTGGCGCAAACTATGGCGGACCGCGTCGCAACGCATGGTTTAACAAAAATCTGCCTATAAATATAATGTTTAGTTGCCTTCAATTGCGGGAACACAAGACCATGATATACTTCTTTAACCTTGAAAACATTTGAATGCGTATTTTGTGTTGCGCCGTTGCTGCAAGCAAAGAAGAGACTACCAAACACACAGTCGCATTTGGAACACTTTGCCGTCATCCGTGTTCCATGTTTTACAACTTGGGTATCTTCAAGGCACGAGTGAATAGGTACCTTTCTAGGCATCTTACGTGATCCATCGTCGACCGCATTTTCACTTTCCATCAGGTGGGATGTTGTCAAACCTGGTCTATTTAGTATAAAAAAGCTATTAAGAGATGCAGACAGAGAGCATGACATAATATTCATATGTGATCAACAAAGTAGGTAGGTACTTATAGTATATATACCTAGTTAGGGTAATAGGTATCTATAGTTTTTCGGGTAAAGGTTTTCAGCGTGCCGCACCAAGCCGAGATAAAATCTAGCCCTTAGCGTAGCTGATATCTCTAAAGATATCAGCTACCTAGCTATTTTAATTTATCTTTATAATATTAACTTGCCGAGTGGGCGACGTCTGGCGGGCCGCCCACGGTATCGCTGGAAGGATGAAGGTCGAGAAGGACCTGAGCAGTCTCCACGTGAAAAAGTAGCAGGAGATGGCGCAGGACAGAACGAGTTGAAGAAACTTGTTATGGAAGGCCAAAACCCACTTTGGGTTCTTGCGCCAACCTAGTGAGTAAGTAATTATTCATCCTGAAGTTTTCCGCATTATAGAAGTAAAAAGTTTATATTTTTGTTTTTGTTAATATATTATTTAGAACTTATTTCTTATTTCAACACCCAATATTCACGCTGAGTCGCTTCCAATAAGGAAGTTCTAATATAAACTAAGAAAATCCACCATTTCAATTCCGTCAATAAAAAAAGCGGTCTTCATGCGTTATTCATTGAACGAATGGACTGAAACATCTATATTCTATATTGGAACCCACTATTTATACCTGTTAGGTACTTATTGATACGTAGTTTGTTTTGATTTAATTTTAGATAGCTTACGTTAGGTTAGTTATTCGTATAAATAATCTAAATACATAAAAGGAAAGAGCGACTGACTGACTGATCTATCAACGCACAGATCAAACCGTTTAACGGATTTGCTTGAAATTTGGAATATAGATAAGTTTTATTATGTTGATCTTCGCTAAGAAAGGATTTTACCGCGCGCAAAGCCGCAAGCACAAGCTAGTAACATACATATATGTCTGTCTGTCTGTCTGTCTGTCTGTCTGCAATCAAATCTTACAAGTTTAATTTGATTCACTTCTCGGTTTCCGATTGAGCTGAAATTTTGCACGAAACGATGCAACATTATTATGACATCGACCTGATCTGATGATGGAGCTGGCGAGGAAGGTTGCCATAGGAACTCCGTAATTAAACGACGCAACCCCATCGACTTTGGGCTCATTTGATTCGTCTTGAGGAGTATTTTGGTGCTAGATTCTTTCTGCTCTATTTTTTTGTTTTTATGTTACAGACAGACAAACAAGCAACCGGCCCGCCTGATGGTGAGCGGTTACCGTCGCCTATGGACGTCTGCAACACCAGTGGTATTAGAGACGCGTTGTCGGTCCATTACCACCTTATTTATCCTCCTCTTGAAGAGCCCCATGTTGAAGGAAGTGGGAAATACGCGCTTGGAAGGCTATTCCACTACCTGCAAGTGTGTGGGAGAAACTATCTCGTAAAGCGAGTTCTCCGAGACTTCCACACGTTAACAATGTGAGGATGAGCCTTCAATCCAAAAATTGTCTTTTAAAAAGTGTTTTTAAATTTCACTTGTTTAAGTTTGCTAGCCCTATCTATACAGTATACGGTTATTACATTACGTGAGTCGTAACATATAAAAATGGTTGCCGTCTGCGAAAGGTTGCACTAATACTTACTGAAACCAGAAAAAATATTTAATTAATTTATTCTGCCTCCAGTCCGCGCCTTAAAAGCTTAAATTGGGTCTTGCACCTACATAATTTTATGTTTCAGTTATTTTGGCAACTTGAAACAGGTACTATCTTTCACCAAACTTATTAATCTAGCCGGAAATATAGCTCAACAATTTTAAAAAAAAATTGGGTTTCTTTAATCAAAATTTTTAAGGGCAATAAATTACAACAATTTTTCTTTCGTTGTACGATTCTATCAGCTAGTTACATTATTACTCGTATTATATATTTCACAGTAAACCACGCAGCTAAAATCATTATCTACATTCTTTAACTCTTAACCAAAACACAGAAAGAAATAGCCATCAAAATGGCCACCATAAAAATTCAGCCCGCAGAAAATCTATTAATTCACTAAGAAAGCTTTAAAAAATCCGTAAAGCCGAAAGGATTCGGCGTCGCCACGAGCCCGTTCAAATATTATTCAGCGAGCGTCTAAGAGCGTAAATGAAAAAGTTTCTGTATTCAACGACTACTGCGAGGCCGAAATAACGGGAGGTTTCCGAAGTTTTCGAATTGAACCCGAATTAGGCTGCGGACTGCCCATTCCGGTCTCCGGTACTATTCTTTGCTTATCCATCTCGGATTCGTATTAACAATATCGTGAAACTTTTTACATTAACTAAGTGTATTATCAAAAGTTACGTCCGGACAACGTAGCGCTTGTAAATTGGCGTAGAAAGTAGAGATACAAGGCGATATCACGCCTTGGCGTAGAGGGTAAATTACACAAATAATTTGAGGTAAATATTTTGATATTTATAGGTATACCTATATATAGGTATATATATGTATATTTTTATACAACGAAGTAAGAAGACGAGCAAGACGCTCTCCTGATGGTAAGAGATAACGCTGCCCATAATTAGTACAGTGCTACCCAGGATTTAACAAAGGTAAAATTCTGGGTGCACTGCGCCAACGCTTCGCTACGCCTACTTGAGAGATAAGGTGTTAAGACTCTACAGCCCAGTAATTTCACTAGCTACAGTGCCCTCCTACCGAAGCACAGTCATGTTTGCACATCACTGCTCAGGCAGTAGAATAACTGGCAGTGTTGGGGTACCCATCTAGTTGACCTCCTGCAGAGGAAGTCTATCCCCGGTAAAATTTTGATCACATAATATTATCATGGTATATTATATTATTGGTAGCTGGTAGTAATCTGTATAGCTATTACCTAATAAAGTAGTTAACTCTCCCGATTCGTTCAGTTGAGTATATTAATCCTTAATTAATGAAAATGTTGATTAATTCTGATTACGTATGACTGATCATGTCGGTCACGGGGTAATGAAATGTCTGAGTTTAAATAGAGAGAGCATGGATGTGGCGGTGGCCAGGGAGATGGATACATTAAGTGAGTACAGATTTAAGGGTGTTATTTATCAAATTGTTATTCGTCATGATGATTATATCAGTCCTCGGTTGCCCTTTTCAGTATATAATTATAGGACATGCTTTTGTTTTGATATTTTCACCCACTGTCTCTTACTTATACTTCCCATTATTCATATACCCACCATTGACTAAAATTAAAGGTTTATTTCAACTATGACAGTAGAATCACAAATTCTTGAGTATTTTGTGTGCAAAAATCAAACAAAAATAAATCTGGTAATCTTTTTTAGTATTGGCAGTGGTGATGGCTTGCCAGGCGGCGCTGGTATGCGCTGCTCCAACAGACCAGGTGGCACACCATGCATCTGGTCACCAAAAACTAGGCCACCAGGCACCAGACCATCAGGTCTCACTGACGACTCCCCACAAGGTCTCTCTCGATACACTCCAAGTAGTTCCACCTGTATCTGGTGAGTTGTATTGGCCTCCACAAAATAAACTTTGGAAAAAGTTCCCCAAGAAAAAGCACCTCGTTGAAATCGTCCCCCTCGAGCAATCACTCGCCAAAAGAAAAGGCAAAAAAAAACTTGCTTACATTCTTCCTAACCCCAAAACACAAGCGAACCTCGTCTTCGAAAGCAGCGAGGAGACCAACAGAAAGAATGATTCTGAGGAATCTGTCATCAACAAGAAATCAAAACCAAAAGATGATTCCGACGAAATTATAACGGAGAAGATCAACGAATTAGTTCAATATTTTAAAAACAAAAACAAAGCAGTGGCCGTCCAAAAATCAGTGCGCAGTGACGATGACTATCATGTTCATTATATAGTTCATAAAAAACTTAAAAAACATGATGATGAAAATGATAATAAACCACAATACTTAAAACCTACAGGTACGATACCAGAGCATCATCGACATAAGCAAAATGAAGCTCACCAGAACATACATTTAGATAATGACAATACTGAACATAGTGTAGAACATAATACACACCATAAACATTCACATACTACTTCTTATACACATCAGGCACATGTTAAACAAGATCCAATAAATAGTGTTGAAACAAATGCTAACAGTAATGAGAAACAAAGTAAACATCATCATTATAACGACAATAAATATGATATTATTAAGAAATATAATACAGAAGAATATAGAGAAAACGATACGGATGAAGTCAGTGGTGATAAGATAGATGAATATGATAATGATAACAAAGATTCAGAATACGAAGAAGATACTGATTCAGATGATACTGAATCTATAGAAAACTCTAACGATGGCAATGCAAATAGTAACGAATATCGGGATGATGATAACTGGGAAGATAACAAAACTAAAGAAAACTCAAATGATAAAAACACTGCAAGTCTCTTGGATGACCAATGGGCTGAATTTGCAAAAAAAGAGCACAATACTCAAGAAAATTATAGTGACGATGAAAGTTCAGAATATTCAGATGATGTTGAAAGTTTAAATAACTCAGACCTTGACAAAACAGTAGAAAGCGATGACAAAACTTCAGAATACTTAGATTACGATGACAAAACTGAAGAAAAGTCTCAGGAAATTATAACTGGTGCACATTTACCACATTCAAATAATCAAAAACATTCGTTATCTCCAGCTGTTTATTTAACATCTGTGCCCCAATATGACGTGGATGAATATGACGATGATGATTTTAACTTTGAAAATGATAATAATATTAATAATATACCAAATGTAAAAGAGTTGCTACAAGAGTTAAGCCAACTTATAGAACCGAGAGAAAAGTTAAGATTCTTAAATTCAGGTGAAGTTGTAGAATCAAAAGAACAAGACATACATCATCACCATCATCATAACCATAAACACTCTGTTCCAAACGAGCACCATTTTATTTCGAACGAAAATATTGATACTCCTATTATGATAATTGGAGAAGACGATGGAAATAAGAACGATGATATTTCAGATGACGAGATGGAGTATGTTGACGTAATACAAGAGAATGACGTTACAGATAATGCAATAAACCATGTTAAAAGTGAGCTAGACAGCAAAAATGAACAGTGGGATTCAAATAGCGAGATGAATAATGATGATGATGATGGTGATGATTTATCTACTGAGAACGTAGATAGTGAAGATTTAACAGACAAAGAAGTCCCAGAGAACGTTCAAAAAATTGTTGATCTCTCATCATTGATTTCTCATAAAATTAAAGTAGATACAGACTGTCCTAGCAAAAACAAGAAGACTGCGTGCGCACACAAATCTTATAAACTAACGTTTTTCTTTAATCGATAAGTAATACAAATATTACTAAAAAAAATACCAAACATATTTTTTTTCTAACTTTACTTGTGCAGTTTGCGGCAATTAAATCAAATAATGAATGATTCTGAAATGATGATATAAATAACTAAATTTAGTAATTAAACGACGATTATTGCTGAATTCCTTAAAATTGTTACCACATTGGACAAAATACAAATACATACGGACACAAATGTTATGGGGTAAAACACACATATTTAAGAGTACGACGACGACGACTACGCGTATGTACGACTACGACTATGCATGAAAATGGACCTGATTTAAAGATTATTATAATAGTTCGATGTTTCTTTTATCTTTTGATCTCAATTGTTAAGATTCAAGGGATATCGGATAGTGTGTTAAGTGGCATTACAAAAATACAAAAAAATATTATTTAAAATAAAATAAAATTGGAGAAATAGATTCTGATTTTTATTTACCTTTGTCTACAAAGTGTTTTTGTTTTTTTCTAAAAATTATAGAAATCGTAATATTCATCACACTTCAATAAATATCGTAAATGTAAAATGTGAAAATCTTATTTTTTACCGTGGATAGATAGGTACTTATTAGACGCCTAAAAATAATTACTAAATTTAAAATGTTTCGTTATTGCGAATAAATATATTTGATTGTTAAAATATAGCTTTACTATGATAATATGCGTTTTGAAATAAAAACGCCAAACGGAAACAAAATAAATACACGCGTATACGTATACCAATGTTTTTTTATTTACATATATTATTAATACATGATCCAATTTTGGCATTTTTATAACAAAATACACAATTTTCCAACGTCCCAGCCAAGCTAATCGGACTAACAACAGTAATCTTACCAATATTATAATAATTGTTACTCTTTCAAGCCTAAACGGGTGGACCAATTAAGCAAAATTAGGTATAGAGGCAGCTTAGACCCTGGAATAATACAAAGGTTACATGCAAAGCAGGTAAAACCGATGACCGCAGCTAGTAATTTATAAAATGAATACAACACTTTATAAGGCTTTGTAAAAATAACCATAAGATTTAATTTTAAAATACCTGCAGTGACTTCGGATACAATATTGTATTGTCTCTCATTCCACCTTGACTGCATGCCTGACGGTCAAAAGGACAAATGAAAATATTTGTTTGACTATTTTAATTTACCGGGAGCTTGTGAAATTGCATTCTTTGTAATGGAATTAAAAAAAGGAAACGATGCACAGATTGGTTTTGCTAATAGCTTTGGGTACAAGGCGGATATGACATGTTGTTGATTTTGTTGATGTTGATGAATATGAGGTGAGTCTGTTTTATCTAGCTAGAGTAAATGAATATTTAATTAAAAAGGAACACAGAATGAAAAAGTGACTGATTGATTGATGTATCCTGATCTATTATAGCACAGCCCAAACTACTGAATTTTAGGCTTATTTTAGTACGATAGCTTCCACAAAGATTTTCATTTATCATGAATAAAATTTTGATGTAAATCTACTTCACTTATTGAATTAAAATTTGTTGATATGTCCCAAAACAGCAGAAGCATCTGCATCCGTAGTCATGCCATAGGTAAAATATAATTTTAAGATAAAAGTCTCAAGACATTACCAAGTCCACTAAGAAATTGAAACGTGCATAAAATCGTAGCACCAGGGTAAAACTGCATCACGATAAGGTCATAAATAAAACTACATAGGTATCAGTTTCCCTGTAGCCAGACAGGGTTCAACGAACTGAAAGTCCATAAACGGGGAATTCGATGTCGTCTTGCAATTTCCGATTTCACTCTCGGGCAATAATCTGGAGGCTGAAACTTTTCAATCGAACGGAGACGGCTTACGTTCAGACTTGAACGTATTCACTTATTTTTCTTTTTCCTTTTTGCAGTAAATTAATAAATGCTATACTTTTTTATTTAGCTTTCTTTGGTGTTATAAGACTAAAACAATGCAATGTGAAATGTTTTGTTCGTAGATAACTCAAATTGAAAATTATTAATTCAATTCCTAAAAAAATATATTATTACAACGCTTCGTCGGTAAAGATCAAGTGAGGTCGAGGTCAAAGGCTAACCTATGTATAACAAGAAAAAAAGTTTATTGTGCGAACTACACACCATTTCGGGTGAAATAAGTGGACTGTATGAGGTATGTGTACGTGTATAATATGAGGTTAAGAACAACCATCCATATCTAAGCAAAACACTCTGGAGAATTAGAATTGAAGGGCACCACTAACCTTAAAATCCACGCCGCCTCGAGCAGCAACAGACGCAGTCCAGCATGGTAGACCTGCAGGTTGGCCAACCACTGCACTCCAAGAATAAACCTCCAAAGGATCGCAAACTATCTCGTCACGGACAAGGGTTCCAAATAATATTTTACACGCGCACGGCGAGGGCACCGTAGGATTCGGCATGTTTTGCAATAATGCATGGCACTTCTCTGAGATGAGGGTATTTCGAGAAATTAGGAGCAAATACAACGTGCCTCCGGCTCGGTTCCGATATGCACACGCACTGACTGCGCTTTCGACAAGACGCAGTATTTGGAGCAGTTTTCAAAACTACCCTTCATTATAAATTGCAAAGACCTAAGATTAATAATTATAATCGGAGTATCTTAGTAGCTAATGACTAGGTAGTTGAGTGCCAAACTAAATCATCATCATTATCAACCATAGGATGTCCACTGCTAAACATCGGTCTCCCTTTAGAACACCATCACTCATGGTTGCATGCAATCTGCATCCAGCGGAATCATGTAATCGTGACCAGAGCGGAGCTATTAGCTAATTCATAACCACTAAGTTTTGCTTAGCCACATTACTGCATTTGATATTTTACTTATATTAACGAAGAGGTTTATGCAGATAATGTACATTAAAGTGAACATCAAACTTAGTGGCTATGAATTAGGTAATAGCCGTGCAGGTTATCAGTCCACCAAGTAAAAGATTTACGCTACGTCTTCCTTCTATATATTATCTATATCTATCTATTCAGCCTGTATTCACCCAATGAAATTTGAAACTCGCACAGAATCTGTGCGAGTCTCATCCAGTTCCCTCGCAACATAATATTTCAGAATATTGTTCAACCATCGGGCTGGTGATCTGCCTCGATATCTATTTCTTCCTAAATCAAGTAAAACCATAGACAACCTTACAACATCTAAGATTAATTGTGAAATCCTATATCCAATCTTAATAGAGAGTAGTTCAAATTTATTTTGAATTAAAAACAGATCTGCTTTTAAAATTCAAAACAATTCATTCTAATTTCAGTGTTCTCCCCTTCTGTCATAAATTTAATTCTCAGAAGGAACTCAAAGTTAAAACAGGCAATTACTAAAATAGACAAACCGCCGTATAGCTTCAATTTGGCTAAAAGCATTCGTTATAAAAGCGCATAATGGCTTAAAATGAAAACAAGCCATTATAAATTGTTTTGTGGTGGAGCTCAAAGTTTTTTAAAGGTTTTTTTCATTCCTCTATATATCCTATCATATTATGATATATTTTACCAAAGTTATAAAAACGATAGTATGGATGTATTTGTTTCTTTGCTCTTGTTCTTTTCTTTCAGCTGAACCATTTGAGCTGAAATTTGGTAGCGAATAAAACGCAGATTAGCCCACTAGGCGCAGATAGTGAATTATTATAATTTATCTCAAATTTTCGTGTGTACTGGTTTGTTTAATACTCTTTCATGCAAAAACTACTGATCTGATTGCGATGAAGCTCTGTATGTTGATACATACGAATTTATCCAATACCTACTTATTAAAAGAACTGAAACTATCGTTTTACCAAATTTCGGCTCATCCGGTCCAGCGGTTTGGGCTGTGCATTGTGCATTGATAGATCATTCAGGACAAACGATTTAATGTCATATAAGGTACTGAGCTTTCTAAGATGGCAACTTGCGATTGCATTGCTAATCATTTTTGATAAGGAGTTTAAGGACATTTCTTCGAAATTGCGTTCTTCGGCTGATTCCTATGGTCAAAATTTAATTTCACTTTTAGCCCTGTAACACATGTTTATATGAAAATAGGTATCCTAAAAAACATATATGTGAATGAGGGACTCATTTCTATAAAGTAGTTTTCGAGATATGATCGTTCAAATATTTCGTGCCCATATGAATCAGAATTTGTTACAGATGAATCAGAAACAGGAATAAAAATTAAAAACTAAATGTTTTATGTGAATTAATCATTTAATATCAAACAATAATATGTTTATTTAATAATATGAAGATACGAGAATATTATTATTTAACAAAAAGTGTAACTATTGTGCATATTATAATTTTTCTGAGTACAAAAAAGTTACTAATATTGTTTCATTATGTTGCTTATTTTAATTTTTTTTTCGTGGCAAATGCCTTTATTGGGAAAAACAAACTAACAATACTACAGCTACTACAGCAGTAAAGAACACTTTTATTAACCACAGATCGGCCACAAGCCGATCTACAGAAAATCCAAGTGCTCCAAACCACTGTCAGTTTATTTTAATTAATGGTTCCTATTTAATATACTTATTGATAGAGCTATTATTATATAATATAACCTTTCATAATGATTAAAAATCACAGAAGTACAAACTTATAATATCTAACATAATAATACAAAATATGTAAGGAGCTACAAAGTTAGGATAATTGCTACGTAATATTTTACTCTGTTAATTTTTTTAACCGTCTAATCAGTCCTGTTTACTTATTAACTCACATAACTATTAACTATCTTTATTTGAAAATCACAGAAGTAAAAACTTATTCTAATAATGACACTTTTGACATCAGTCTCAATTTTAAACAATTTTAATTCTAATTAAAAAAACAATCACATTGCATTAGTGTATTTATAATACACTGTCCTTCGTCACGTCCATAAAGGGGCGCGGCATCAGGCGGCTGAGAAGTTGTGTGACATTATAGATATGTCCGTAGATCGTAACGGAGTGGAGGAATGGAGTGCACTACTGTCATACGCTTATACTGCTTTGAGGGTGCCATTGAAAGATAGTCCTGGAAATATGACAGCGAAGGTTAAGGCAAACATCATGTCTTCGGGGCCTAGTCTCGTTGAAGGATTGGACAGTGAAACAACAAAACCTGGATTGCGCTCAAAAAAAAAGTAATCGAATCCAAAGTCTTTGAGGGGGATTTACGGGGAGCGGTTCGATTATTAATGTCCGATGACACTTTTGCTGACCGGGGCTGCAAATGTTTCACATTTGCAGCCTTGAAACAGAAGCACCCGGCTCCGTCACGTATCCTCAATTTCCCCCCTGAACCGGATTTGTCATTTCCCGCCCTGACAGTCACCGTTGAGGACGTGAAAGCAGGGATAGAAGCAGGGATAGAAGAAGAAAGCGGGTTCGCCGCGGGCCTGGATGGGCTGCGTCCCGGCCATTTAAAAGAATTAACGTCCGCTTCAGCTGGGGAAAATGGGCGTCGTCTGCTGGGTTGTATTACTAAATTAGTGATTTTTTTGCTGAGTGGGCAACTAAACCCTGCAGTGTGCAGGGTTATCTTATGGTGCATCACTGTTCGCATTAGATAAACAGGATGGCGGGGTACGACCGATTGCCGTCGGGAGTGTTTTTCGACGCTTAACTGCAAAATTGGCTTGTCGCGCAGTGAAAAACGACATGGCTGCATACTTGCAGCCACACCAGCTGGGATTCGGGACGCCACTGGGCTGTGAAGCAGCTATTCACGCAACACGAACGTTCGTTATGGACCCTTCGAACGCGGACAGTATTTTGTTGAAGTTGGACATTCGCAACGCGTTTAACACCCTGGAAAGAGACGTTCTATTGAGCGAAGTTAAGGACAAAATTCCATCCCTTTTTCCCTTCCTTCATCAAGTCTATAGAACTTCTTCTAACCTTTTTTTTCAAGACCAGCTCATCCTTTCAGAAGTGGGAGCCCAGCAGGGAGATCCACTTGGGCCGCTCGTTTTTGGACTGGCTATTCACAAAGTGATTCTTGACATCAAGTCATCCTTAAACGTGTGGTATCTCGATGACGGTATTATAGGGGGTAAACCAAAAGATGTACTGAAGGACCTTGAGACCCTCATTCCTCGCTTCCAAGAGCTAGGTCTCAAGGTAAACCCTTCCAAGTGCGAATTCTTCCCCTGTAGTACAGGGGCTCGTACACACTTCTCTGGCATCAATACTCTTCTTCCAGGTCTCAAAGAAATTTCACCTTGTAATTTCAATCTCTTAGGCTCTCCTATATTCGTTGACGCTGCTCCTGAGGCCGTTAAATGTCGAGAACAGCTTCTCCTTTCCGCTCGTGAGCGTCTTGAACCCCTCTCCGCACACGTTGCGATTGTCCTCCTCCGCATGTGCTTCGGCCTCCCTAAGATTAATTATCTTTTGCGGACGACTCCCACCTGGCTCTGCCCAGAGGAAGTTACCTCATTGGACATGACATTAAAATCAGTAGTGGAATCTGTTCTCAATGTGTCTTTGGGTGACCGTCAGTGGGATCAAGCGAGCCTTCCAGTCCGTAGTGGAGGTCTGGGTATACGGCGTGCTTGTGATGTAGGTTTGCCGGCTTTCTTGGCGTCTGCACATGGGGTTGCCAGCCTTGTCACAGTTTTACTCTCTAATGGTGATGAGGCGTATATACCCTATGTTTCGGATGCTCGGTCTGCATGGGTGGCCCTTAACTCCGGTGTGGCGGTCCCAGACAATACAGCAACTCAGCGGGCGTGGGATGACGTTGGGGTGAAGCGGGTCCAGGACCTTTTATTAGAAAGCGCCATCGGAGCCGATAAGGCCAGACTGCGTGCGGTGTCGCAACCGGAATCAGGAGCATTGTTGCATGCGCTACCTTCTCCTCAACTGGGCACCCTACTAGACGATGACTCTCTGCGGGTGGCGGTGGCTCTCCGCCTGGGCTGCAAGGTGTGTGAACCTCATGTATGCACCTGCGGTTCCATGGTGGAGGCCAACGGCCATCACGCTCTGAGTTGTCGGCGAAGCACAGGGAGGTTTCCGCGCCACCATGCTCTGAACGACATCGTGCGCAGAGCCCTAATAACGGCTAACGTCCCTTGCGTGCTTGAGCCTCCGGGTCTGAGCAGATCTGACGGTAAGAGACCGGACGGGCTGACTCTGGTGCCTTGGAAGAACGGGAAGTGCCTAGTGTGGGACGCTACTTGTGTCTGCACTGTCGCCGCCAGTCACTTGAGTCGCACCGTCCACTCACCGTCAGCAGCAGCCAAAGACGCCAGTTCAAAGAAGAGGCTTAAGTACGCCTCCATGGACCCACTTTATCACTTCGTCCCGATCGCCGTAGAGACCATGGGCAGTTGGAGCAATGAAGCGTCCGGTCTCGTTAAAGAGATTGGACAAAGGATTGCGGAAAAGACCGGCGACACCCGCTCCGGGTCGTTTTTGGTGCAGAGGATGGCCATCGCTATTCAGCGTGGCAATGCTGCTAGTGTGATGGGCTCATTTGCACCAGGAACTATCAGGGGCGGGTTATTTAGTGACTAAGTTTGTAATTATTTGTATTTTTTTTTTTTAATATTAATGTTTTAGTTTTAAGTACTGTTTTTTATATTCTTAGGGTTATTTCTAAGTCTAATTTAGTATATTTTCTGTTCCTTTTTATTAATAAACTAGCGGCCCGTCCTCGCTTCGCTTCGGGTTCTATTATGAATAAAAATAATTAAAAATATTGTATGGTAATAATAAAGTATGAGAATTGAGATAAACTTTAATTAAATGGCACTTTCAACATTATGCTGCCTTAGTAAAATAAAATTATTAATTATGGCTAAGTTATGAAATCGAGTGCCAAGACTATCTCGCTCGCACGTTATTAAGACGAATAATAATAATGACATATGCATTCGCAGAATTTACTCGTTGAAAATTTAAAATTCGAGAATATTGTTAAAATATTTTTAAAAGTTTTTCCACTTACTTTTTACTTTGAAAAAATGCCAATGGGTTTCTAAAATACAAAAAAAATCTTTGTTTTAAGTATAATGTTATTGTGATTTGGGACAACAGCCCGGTACCTTAATATTTTCAAGAAATTTCTATAAAAAATTGTATTCCAAATTTTTCTTATATTTTCCATTCTTTTACGTTCTGCGAGTTTCTTTTTCACCTTTATTTCATCTTTACTGCGTGGCATTTTTGTGAGCTGCAACATTTAATATAAATTAGATATATCATAGAGAATTTTAATTATGAATAAATATTTTTTTATGATAGTTACAAGACAAGAAAAAAAAAAGGACAAGGAAAATATTGCATCAGATGTGCCGAATATTTATTATTATTACGTTTGTATATTTATTTTTCTTTATTAATTGACATCTAAGATTACATTTTTTACAATATTTCTATAAAATTATTATTTATTATTATGTACCTATATAATGATTCCTACTTTTTATCTAAAACATATCAAAAGTTACTCGTACATTATGTTAAATAAGATTTTACTCCAGTTACTTTTGCATACTTATTCAAAAGCATAATATGATGAGGAAAATACATGTCATTAGCAATACTAAACCTGTTAACATGGTCAATAATAGGAAAAATACGCATCAACAGCACTCCTTTCCTGCTGAAGGGGACAAAACGAATTTATTTTCTGATTAATATAGGGGTTTAACCATATAAATCAGGCACAGATGAATCAGTATTTTGCCTAAAATCAATCATAACTCATCATACGTATAGACTTCAGTATTTGTATTTTTCTTCATGAATCTACTATCCAAAAGCATGACTCGAAACTCAGATTAAAGTCCCAAAACAGTTTTATTTTTTTTCACACAAGGCATTGTAATCAGTTTTCTAGCTGAACCAAACACAGATGAATCAGATATTTACCTTTGTAACACCGGGATTTTAGGTACCAGCCGCACGTCCGCCTTCTAGCACGTCCGTTGCACGACTGGCTGCCCCCCGCGCGGGGTGCCATACTCCCATTATAATTACTTCACCAAGTACGGTCAAGCGTAGGTCGCGCCACATTAATCAGTACTATACGCCGGACACTTCTTATTTATTTATTTATAAATACGCTAATGTAGTTATAACTAAAACATATTTTTTATAGAAGAGTTCAATTCAATCCCTTTCGTTTAGATTATAATTCATATTGATATGTCAAAGTGAAAATGAAATATCGACCACTTTGTTCCGATAAACGACAAACGGACGCCCTATATTAATCAGGAGAACGAACTTCAAAAAAATATTTCTTGTATCTAGACTGCAATTATTTTAAAAATACTACTTGCACCAGTTAGCGACAACACTAAACTATATATAAAAAAATATAATATGCTGTTTTGTCTATTGGTCTAGGAGATAAACCTTCAGACATCGAAAATTTTGCCTCCGAAGAATCATCCTTAAATTGAGGACTTTAAAAAATCTTCTGCTATTCCTACTACTCATTCTAATGCTGTAAGTTTTTCTTCTTTGTTCGCCTGAACCAATAATAACGCCATGATTGACTACAAGTACTACTACTTGTTTCAAAAAAGTTAAACAAATTAGTTCGACGCGTAGGACTACTCTACATTTTATAAGATTGATACGGCAGTTTTACTTAAAGAAAATGAAATACAACGCTTAAATCGGAAAATATGTGTATACTGCTCTTTCACAAAAAAACTGCTACACCGATTGCTACTAATTGATTTGTATAAAGCCGCGTACGCACTTACGAAAGTAATTACATATTTTTATATGAACAGAGTGCTCGATGTTCGTTAGTCACGTGCGAACCAAGTTTTTGCGTAACATGGACCATATAAAATTTGTTCGTACGTGCGTACGCGGCTTTTACTCGGTATGAGTCTGAATATTATGGTATGTGACTGTGGCATTGGAATTTTCTAGGGCAAAACCGCGGGCATCGGTAATATTATTAGTAGGTATGTGTATTCTACTGTATGGATGAAATATTTTAATTAAATTTGATTCCACTGCTGGACATAGGCCTCCCCCATGGCACGCCACTCAACTCGGTCCTCCGTCTTTCTCGTCCAACCGCTCCTAGCTACCCTTCGGATATCATCTCCCCATCTCGCCCAAGGACGCTCACTACGTTTGCCGAGACGCGGTCTCCACTCTAGAACACGTCTACACTATCAGCGGTTATCGGTCGTCTTGCTGTACTCTCTTTATTTTAAGGTTTGCTACCCCAGTGTTCAGTTCAGTTTCAATGGACCCAAAGACCTTATTTATATTTAACAATTTTTTCTCAATAAATAAAACAATTGTATACAAATCCAACATAATGCTTTATTTTACAAACACTATCTCACCGCTATGTATCTATCCATACATATTATAATACATCCATAGACATTATATACAGAAACAACATTGATATTAAAATTAGAATAAGGCACGTTTAACTTCCTATACCAAATCTAGATAATCTAAATTCACTACCTATACAAGTTTCGTTAAAAACTATTTAGATTTAGGTAAAATAGGTAAATACTAATAGGTACGAAGGTACTATTTACACTCGAAAAATTAGACAATATTTTTATCTCTTTGTAAAGAAAAAGGAATTATAATAATTTAAGCTCTAATAAAGTAGGTAAAATAAAATCTAGTAAATTTTACAAAACACAAAGAAGTCTATCATTATACCATCAACTTTATATTCTTTTTTGACTAAGCTGCACAACTTTTCACGTTTTGTTGCTATATTATTATGTTGCCCTATCTTACGCTAAAGTTCGCGCAAAGAGTCAAATAAAAAAAAACAAAATTGACATAATTTTCTTTCATGAATTAACCAAATTTTAATTTTCAATAATAAAATCACATTTAGTTTATAAAAAACACTTTTTGTTTAAGAATTTGATTCGCGCAGACATTAGCGCCGTATGAAACAACAGCTTTAGAAAAAAAAAAAAAAGTGCAGTTTGTAAAATACATTAGGAAACTCAAGAATCGAGATCTTTTACTTTGCAATCTCATTTAATTTCAGAAGAACATTAAGAAAATAAATCTCTTCTTATATATTCAAAGAAAACCCAAACTTAAATTCAAATAATTAAAAATTATACAGTAGCTTGATAATAAAAAAACATTAAAAGTAGCTGACACAAAATAACATAATTTTGTAAATTAAAAACATAAATTTAAATATCAAATAAGGTATTGCACATTTTTTTAGCATTTTTCGTAGTAATAATTCAGGAAATTGGCAATTTCTTTTCGAGAAGTATTCTTATAGCATATTGATTATAATATTATTGTAATGAAACAGCATAAACTAATTAATTAAAAATGAAAAGGTAATTAGATCACATAAATAGGAATGCATTAACTTCATCAGAGATTCAGCTTACTAATTTTTACTTTAAAATCATAATAAGCATTCGGAATGTTTTTTTTTATAGGTTAGCCTTTGACCACGATTCAGCGTGATATCAAGCGACGATTCGGTCGTAGATGGCAGCAGACTAAACCCAGAAGGCGGGATAAATCCCTCCCTGGCTTTATTGAACATCATGTTGGAACACGGTCATAATTACCGCTTGGCGACATGGTTAGTTCAGTGTTCAAGGTACAACGACATTTAAATTATACATAATATTATATCATCAAAATTATGGCAACGTCAATGCTACAATAAAATTACGCTGTCGATTTATGGTGCTATACCAAATGAACGTCAAAAGAAATTTTATTTTGTTTTATAATTTAAAATAATGAGCAATGTTTTATAATTAAAATGTCACTGTAAAATAAATTAAATTATATTAAATGTTTATAGCAGATACTTCATAATATTAATATGGTAGTTATTGAGAAATCCAAACAAAATAAATTCGTATTTTGACTTAGAAAGTCACATTTTTAAATAAATTTATGAATAAATAAAAAAATATACAATAATTTTTTTTCTAATTTTCTACAATTTTAGGTACATAGATTAGTTAAAACTATTTATTCCTACTTACGATTAGGTCTAAAATGACTTGTCTAAAGGTACCATACAAGATATTAATTCTGCAATATTAATTAAGCAAATAAAATATGGAGGAGTCAACATTTTCCAATATTTATCATTTTAATTGTTAATATTCGAAAATTTTAATTAGCTCCGAGTATTCTCCACAATAATTTTATCAAAAAATTAATTTCTTGGACATTGCAATAGGGACATTGGAACTTTTTGTACTAAAAATGAACAGAAATCGCAAAGAATATAATTTATTGATTACGATGTCTCATGCAAAGAGTTGCATCGTGTATGGTATTCTTTATTTTAGTAAATCACGACATATTTAAAACACATTAAATTAAAATTTCAAAAATCTCCCCAACATAACATAATAATACATAATAAATTCTAATTGCAGACGAAATTTTAAAATCAACACAAAAATTTAAAATCATACGGCAGTATTATCAAACAGCCCTACCACCATCGATCGATCTATGGATGAATGCTTTCGACAGAGGATAAGCGATTGAAATCGGTCTAAATTTTCTTAATATTATTGAAGCTACAAAAATTGAAAACTACTGATCGAAAATAAAATCATTCTATAAATTAACGGTCAGCTTGTTATAATTAACGAAGAAATAAATAATTTCAATTTTAGATCGATGTTGACTACTCAAGTCTTCTACACTATATCAGCGATCGATCAATGTGTGATAGCACCTGTACAATCGCACTAAACTTTCAACTATCAATAACTATTTAGAATTAGAAGATATGTACAAGACGATATTATTCATAGTTGCATCATAGTAAAATTACAGCAAGTAGACCGTAACCTAATAAGGTTAAATACGCGATGTGTATGTGTGTGCGGCGTATACGTGTATGTATGCACACATGAAATCTCAATCTCCCTCGAAATCCGTTATTTAAGGACATACTGCATCGCCGCACTGCCCTTGCAGATTGTCACGAGAAAAATGACTTAAAAAAAGAAAAAAGACAGTAAAAAAAGTTGACAGTCAACCCTATGCCATATTTTTTTCCTGAGCATAGTTAGCCTACTTGCTATTATTTTTCTATAGTTGCATGCTGTAAAATACTAACCAGTAAGGTAATACTTGACACAAAATACTTTTACAGATATGAGGCCATTTATAGGACTTTACAGACTAAGCCCATCTGCGTAGGAATTAAACTATTTATATAATAACATGATACGTTTGTTATATCTATGCATGTTTGCTATCATCAGGATATCGTGATATGCAGATATTTGTACAAAAAAATTTGAATAAAACAGTATCAGTCGATATGATTTTTTACAATTTCAAAATGCAAGGTTGTATAAACATATTATAAGTCATTTAGTAAAAACACAAAAATACAAGAAAATCGTGAATTTCTTTTAAGTTATTTTCCATTACGAGTATGTTTCATGGAGGGGTAATTTTCTTGCTCAAATTATTTTTCCTAATTTTACATTAGGAATAACTAAGACTTTTTTAACACCTTGCAAAAAAATCTCAACTAGGTCCTACAAAAACTACAGAGTTATAGAATTTACAATACAAATTCATAACTTTTTTTTTTATGTGGAGAAGTAAGAAGACGAGCAAGACGCTCTCCTGATGTTAAGAGATAACGCTGCCCATAATCAGTACAGTGCTACCCAGAATTTCACAATGATGTGCAATTCTAGGTGCACTGCACCAACGCTTCTTACTCAAGAGTCATAAGATGTTAAGACTCTTTAGCCCAGTAATTTCACTAGCTACAGTGCCCTCCTACCGAAGCACAGTAATGTTTGCACATTACTGCTCAGGCGGTAGAATAACTGGCACTGTTGGGGTACCCACCTAGACGACCTCCTGCAAAGGAAGTCTACCCCCGGCTTCGACAAAGATAAGTATAAATCAATAAGTTCTATTCTAGAAACTTGAACATGAGAGTTAGGTAAACGAGAATTAGGTCAGTCGTCATAATCTTAGGCCAAATAGTGACGGGGTCAACGAGTGAATTCACTAAGAGCTATGTACAATATTCTAAGCTTTCACGTATTTCGCTATCAACAGCCTTATTTACCGCGGTGGATCCACTACGCACTCAAAACCTTCAATTTTAACGCATCAAAAATGCTGGAATTAAGAAGGGTGTTAAATTTTAAAGAAGTTTTGTCGATCTAGGCATTTTTTTATTAGTTTTTCACCGAAATCAGCTAACGTTTACCAGTCAACAAAATCTGATAAAAATCTTGTTTCGGACGACATAATGAGTCAAATCTTTTTCGTAAATTACACAACAGACATGACTAAAATACTTGAGCGATTTTTTAACCAATCAATGACGCATAACTTCATAATAAAAGAAAAAAATTAACTTCGAGTACGTAGACGTCCTTCACTACAAAGCATCTTTCCATCTACAATCTTAACAAACGTGGTCGAAAATGGAACTACACGTTCTTCTAAGTTGAGTCGTAATATGATACCCTAGAATATAGACACTAGCGCTCACCAACGTTCATTGAGATTGTAGATGTATTTGCACGACAACAAGTGAATTAGGATAGCACTAAGTCACAGTCAAAGTCTTTCGTCTTATATGAATAAGACTTCGTTGTAGGCCTCTGGCTACTCTATCAAGAGATCTGGGGACATTCTCTCCGAGTTGAAGTTCTCCATGACCCACATCTGCCGGGTTTCGGCGTCGTTACATGATTCCATCACTATTTTGTCCTTGTTTCTGGATATCGCCATGCACTTCTCGCTTGAGCCGTGCTTTAGAAGTTTCGTCTGTAAAAGATGATGGTTCAGTTTGAATGGTATTGATATAATAATTTGATTGCCCTTGCTTCTATTATAATATCATTTATTGAAGTTTTTTTTTGTATCTGAAAATACTAAAGAGGCTAAAAAAATCTGGTATGACACTGTAGGGTGAGTGCAAAATAATATTAGTTCTATGATATTAAGTCAATGTTTCAAGTAAATGTCACTAAACATCAATAAATGAAGAACGCACACCAAATTAACTAGATTTAATATAAATCGGGTTGAATTCGGCTGTTTCAACATAATGTTCATTGCCCCCTATACATAGGAAGTGTCGTAACGTATTATTTCGGGCGCTCCGCGCGCCCACAGCAATGTCTGTGTACACGAGTCTACCGAGCGATGAGTGGTCCGACAAAAGTGCGATGGAAGAAGGTGTCAATAATGATGATTGCTTACCAACTCTTATTTCTACCACTGCGGCACCACCCAAGTTGGCAGAGAAGAGGCCTTTAGATACCAGTGACACGAGCGGGAGTGGTGAGGACGGATTTACTAAGGTCACGAGGAAGCGACGCTCCAAAGTTGCCTCGATGGAAGAGTCTAGTAAAAGCCCCATTTTACAACAAAGGAAAAAAGATGATTTCGAGGTTTGTCTGACGTCCCTGAAGGTTTTGCCAAAGCAAATGGCGCTAGCACGTCTTTTACGGGATTCAAATATTACAAACATTATTAATATTAAATATAGAAGCCCCTATAAAGTCTTTGTCCAACTTGACTGCCAGATTCAGGCTGACAAATTGATTAAGTGTACCAAGTGGCCAGAGCTAGATGTGAGAGCGCACCTCACCGACAAAGACAACATGTCTTATGGGATGATAAAAGGAGTTGATCTAGATCTATCTGAAGAAGAGGTTCGATCATTACTAGACACTTCTGTCCCTATTATTTCTATTAAAAGGCTGAGACGAGTGGACATTGATGGAAAATGGGTGGATAGTGAAACGGTTAGGATATGCTTCAAGAGTCCTACATGTCCACCTTTTGTTTCTGCATATGGGTGTAGATTTGCCGTAGAACGTTATGTTTTCCCCGTTACGCAGTGCTCAAACTGCTGGAAGTTTGGGCATTCCAAAAAGTTCTGTCCTTTGAGTACAAGTATATGCCCGAAATGCGGACAGCCTCACGAGAATTGCGAAACAGAATTTTATAAATGTCCGAATTGCAATGGACCTCATATGGCTATTGAGAAGATTTGTCCGTTTTTTACGAAAGAGAAACGTATTCGGAATATAATGAGTGAGGAAAATATAACTTATAAGAATGCCTTAGAAATTTACTTAAGGAAGGAAGAGGAGAAAAAATTTGAGAAGGTCTGCGAATATCAAAGAGAATTCCCACCGTTGAGACCCCCACTTAGAGCCACGACATTTTGGCCCACCACAACTCTATCTAACCATCAACGTGTTATGGAACAGGTGATAGAACAGGACGACACTTGTGAAGAAAATGGCAAAAGTAATAGTGAAGAAGAGGTAATAAGCAATGAAAGGAAGGAAAATAAAAATAGGAATAAAAAGAAACAACGTAACACACGGATGTTAGCTTTGGAAAATGAAAAGATAGATGTTCAAATACAGAGGGAACAATTAGAGAGTTCCAGAAGTACACACGATCCGATTGAAGTGGAAAAGGAAAGACGTAGAAGAGAAGGAGATGGCAAAAAGGTTAAGAACGAATGGAGATTTGAATGGAAAAGGATATTTGAAAGTATTAAAAGTATTATTTTTAGCAATGAGATGTTAGGAGATAAAGTAATAAGCGTAGTTAAATTGTTATTTGAAGAAATTAGTTCATATGTAGTACAATTATTTGCTGAAGGGGAAATACTGAAACGTATGTTTCATACGTTTCAGAGTCGATAGCAGAGGGCACGTTTAGGAAAATTGGTATCAATATATTTCAGTGGAACTGCCAGAGTTTATGTCCTAAAATATGTAATTTTGAGAGTTTATTATTCCAAGAAAATATTCATGTAGCTGTATTGAGTGAAACCTGGTTAGGTAGTGACACGTCTTTAAGTATAAGCGGTTATAATATTTACAGACAAGATAGAAGTGACTCGTATGGAGGGGTAGCGATTATAGTTCATAAATCCTTACGCTCATATTCATGTCCAATAAGCTTGTCAAATTCTGGTATAGAGGCTATCCAAGTTAGATTACTTAATTGTGCTGATTTAAAAAATATTATTTCTATTTATTGTCCCTCATCCATTAATACACAGCAATCGGATTGGGACTCACTTTTTTCATTATTTTCTACTAAAACATTAATTGCAGGCGATTTTAATGGTCATCATTCAAATTGGTCATATAAGACTGACCATAGAGGCACTCAGCTGTTAGATTCTTCATTAGACCATAATTTCATTTCCCTTAATAATGGTGAGTGTACACGTGTGAAACTTGTCAATGGTAGCCTCCGAAATTCAACACCTGATATAACATTTGCTTCGACTGATATAGCAGTTAAATGTACCTGGAAAGTTATTAGTGAGAATCTGGGAAGTGACCATCTTTTCATTAAAATCTCCTTTAATTTCAATGATGACGTAGTATTTATTAGGAAACGTAACTTCAAAAAAGCAAATTGGACGAATTATAGGCAGGATCTCCTAAATTATTTTTCTAATAATATAATTAATACGAGCTTAGATAATATTCAAGAACGGTACAATGTATTTATAGAAAATATTGTAGCAGCGGCAGATAAGAACATTCCTTTTATTAAAATTTGTAATAGCCCTTCTTCTAAATTCAAACCAAAGGATTATTGGTCACCTGAATTATCAAAAATTGTAGGAGAACGTAGGCTCGCATTATCATTGTTTAGAAAAAATCCTACTCCGGATAATCTTAAGAAACTAGAAGAAAAAGTTAATGAATCAAGTCTGTTAATTAAAAGAGCTAGGTCATGTAGTTTTAAGAAGTTTTGTAGTGGTATTAATGAGTCTATATCAGTATCAGAGATGTGGAGAAAAATGCGATGGTTTAAAGGTTATCGTGCGGCTAGTTTTTCTCCATCTGATGACAAAGTTAGTCAACTTTTACATTCATTAACGCCGGACTCTGTTAGTAATCGACCGCCTACAATCGAATCTCGGAATTATTTATTAGAAATGCCTTTTACGATACAAGAACTTTTACCATGTATTAAGAAAAAAGACACTGCCCCGGGTATAGATGAAATAACATACTCGATGATATTTAACTTGCCTATAGAAGTTAAAACAATACTGTTGCACCTATACAATGATATTTACAGTTCAGGTAATGTACCTACTCAGTGGCGCTCAATATATGTTGTTCCGATACCTAAAGCAGGTTCCACTCAATTAGAACAAAAACTACGTCCCATATCCCTAATATCCTGCGTCTGTAAAATTCTTCATAATATGATTGTTAAAAGGCTAGAATGGTATGTTGAAAAAAATAATATTTTATCAACCCATACTGCTGGTTTTAGAAAAGGACAGTCTTGTTTAGACTGTCTTTCCAGGCTCGTTACTTATATTCAAATAGGGTTATCATTCAATAGCCCCACAGTCGCGTGTTTTGTTGACATTGAAAACGCCTATAATAATGTCTTAGTCGAGAAGGTGATAAGTACACTGGATGGCATCAACGTTGGGCAGAACATGTGTAGGTATTTGTGGTCGTTTTTGAGTACAAGATGTTTATCGATAAGGGGTAATGATGGTAGAATTTATTCAAGATGGACTACTAGAGGTTTAGCTCAGGGCGATCCTAGTTCGCCATTGTTATTTAACTTGATTACCTATAAAATATGCAAAGAACTTGAAGAAACAATTAGAGTATCTCAATATGCCGACGATTTTGCTTTATATATAAGTGATGAAAGTTTGGGTTTTTGTGAATATTCTATTCAAAATTCATTAAGTATCATGGTTAACAGTTTACGCGAAATGGGACTAGAGCTTTCCAGTAATAAAACAGTTATTTGTATTTTTAGTAGAGGACGAAGGAGAAACACTATTGAAATAAAGGTAAATGACTGTACATTAAAACAAGTCGAGAGTGTCAGGTATTTAGGTTTGTATCTAGATAGGTCATTGTCATGGGGTAGACACATATCGGATATTAGCGAAAAAACATCTAAATATTTAAATATGCTGAAAGTTCTAGCTGGATCTACGTGGGGAGTTCATCCTAAGTACCTACGAACATTGCATATATCTGTGATAAGAAGTAAAATTGATTATGGTTGCTTTTTGTACGACTCTAGTGCTAATACACATTTGTATAAATTAGAAAAGATTCAGAATCAGGCAATGAGAATTATTGGCGGTTTCATTAGAACAACTCCTATACACGTTATGGAAAGTGAAACATGTATTCCGCCCTTACATTTAAGAAGGTTATATCTGGCGTTTAAGTTCTGCATTAAAAGTATGTCGTGGGAAGGTAGCATAACTATACAGCTGATTGATGAATTGTACACTTATCGAGAGTTCGCTTATTGGCAAAATAAGAAAAAACCAATATTTATGTCTGTATATGATAAATGTAGAAATCTAGATATTCACTCGTCGAATCCTCTGGAAATGTTTTCGTTAGATACCTGGGTTACTTATATTCAAATACAAGATATTATAAATTGTCAACTTGAAAGCGTAAAGGGGTCAAAACGAAGTCACGAAGTAACATCTTTAAAATTTGTAATAATTAAAGAATTGCAGGAAAAGTATAATGACCGGTTAACTATTTATACAGATGGGTCGAAGAGCGAATCGGGGCAAGGGGCTGCATACTATGACATAAGCTCTGGCAGGCACGGCATGTTTAAGATTAGTAATGATGTTTGTATAATGACCTTGGAACTCATTGCAATATTGGAAGCTTTGAAATATATAAACAGCGACACGAACCGAAGGGTAGTTATACTTACAGACAGCAAGAGTGCTCTGGAGCATGTAGCCCGGTGTGCCTCTGGTATCAGAGGTAATTCGATTGCTTATGCGGTTTTGAATAAAATTCATAATCTTACACTCAATAATGTAGATTTAAAATTACAGTGGGTTCCAGGTCATATAGGTTTGAGAGGTAACGAGGAGGCTGACCAATTAGCTAAATTGAGTGTCACAGAGGGAGTATCGTTTTTTGTTCGGCCAAATTATTCAGAAAAATTATTTAGTTTTAAAAAACATTGTTTTGATCTGCTCAAAGAATATTTTGATGAAAGAAGTCGGGAAAAAGGTATTTGGTATAAAATTATTCAAGGTCAGCCTCCTCGGATGCCGTGGTTTGCTGGGAGTGACCTCAGTAGGCAAGCCATAGTGATGGCACACAGGTTGCGCTCAGGGCACTATCCGTCACGTCAGTTTGCGTATTTAGTTAAAAAAGCTGACTCACCTAATTGTGATGTTTGTGATACAACTGATGATATTTATCATATCCTAATGAATTGTAACAAATATCAAAGTAAAAGGGAACAGTTTATGCTTAGATTTGGTCTGAATAGGAATGATATGGGTGTATTTGTAAGCATTCTTTCCGATCCTAATTGTGAAGCGGGTCGTGCACTCTTGCAGGTGTTTATGTAGTGATGTGTATATTCCATTGATGTCTGCATCAATGTGTGCGGGTTGCGAGTCGCTTTGCAGTTGGGAGAAGGATGGATGTTGTATAATATTATTTTTGATAGTACAAGTTTAGGGTATGATGGGACTGGCATGCCCTTAAGGGTAAAAGTCCCAAAAATAAATAAGATTAAAAAAAAAAAAAAAAAAAAAAAAGAACGCACACATATTCACATATTTCATCCTTGCATTAAAAAATGTGAGCAAATCGTTGTCCTCATTACCTCCTCGCATTAAAAATTATGAGCAAATGGACAAGAGAAGAAAATCTTTTTGAATTTTAATCCAATTGCAAGGCACACATTTTATATTACTACCTATTTCTTATTGAGTTTTTAGATCTCACCTCAGGATCGTAAAGCCAAAGCTGGTTGCCCTTAGCTCCGTGACACACGTAGAGCACAACATCGTGCCCTGAATAGTCAAGGCAAGTCTCATCACGACGGATCTCACCGTTCTTCGAATACATCCAGTACTGTAATGTTTACATCATACAATTACTATATAATCTTAAAAATAGTATATAAAAAATTATAAAGCATATTATTAGTGTTTCAAAATAAAGGATATTAAAACATTTAGAAAATATAATAAATAATATTATTTAGAGCGTCCGCTACGTTGAGCGTGCGCACGGGGCTGGTTCCCACCGTGCGTGTTTTTGAATTGAAAATGCCCAACTCCACATTGAGTGACAGTGACTCTCACACGGATCACAGAAATCATCGGAGACTCATGAGGATGATTTGGCGTCACAAGTTGGTTGCCAGAGATACGCAAAAGAGTCACATCAACGCCGAGGTGTTGCGACAATGTCGTCGAGAGTCGCTGTCACCAAATGTGATACTGACTGGGGTGAGCGCGTGCTTCGATTTGAACAGAGGCGTTATTCACAACCAAATTCGTCACTTCTCAGTATCGCCTATTGTCAAATACAGCGGGTGAAGTACACCGCTGCCGCATGAACTCACTTGACGTAGCGGAAGCCTTTAGAATCTTTAATAAAAGCGCAAATACTAATCAAATGCTTAAAAAGAAACCAAGATCCACTGATTGGCGTGACACGTGATTTCTAAGCATATTTATATAGAAATGGACATATTAGTAAAGCTCATTAAACTTATGTTACAACTTACACGCTAAGGTTCTTGCGGCAGTACCAAATTGAAAGAGGTTCGTTGGTGAATTCCCAATTTTTTAAAATGGATTTGGTATATCGGAATAACCCGGATAAGTACTCTATTCTACTTACCAAAAATCTAAAGTTTAAAGAGTTAGTAATGTAATAATGGTAGTTATTTATATGAATGCATTAGTGGAGCGTGAGTGATAACACACAAATTCCCATATTATAGATACATGTATTGTTTGGAGACGAGATATTTCGGTTAGAAAAGAACATAATTATATGATTAAATTTATCTAGTCTCCAAAATAAATATGACTTACCAAGAGATGATGAGCACCAACACCAACTAACTACAGATCTATTATGACTGAAGCTAAGCACAGGTAAAAAGTTTAATAAATTTGGCTGCCTTCAAACAGACCTGATTTCCATACTCCCCGTGGCAAGGCCAAACGTTGACGGGTTTCTTTAGATCTTCGGGGCCGGCCGGCGAGTCGATGCATATGCCCAAGGGAAGATTCGCGATCTGATTGCCATGGATAAATTTAAAAGGCGTGCCATAAGCAAGCGTGCGCGCCTGGTATCATCACCTGATTTTAACGGTAATAGATTCCCCAGTTTTTAAATAATTTTGTTGATCAACAATACCTTACCATCTTATTTAGAATTAGTTCTAAATATGAAAAGTCAAATGATGGTACCAGACCGTGATGATGAAAAATGAAACAAATAAAATGAATCCACAGTCATTAACTCTATGGTAAAAAACGACCCATAACACACGGTCCCAGAGAATCACTCCTGCATTAAAGGAGTACCTGGTTTCCACCACCCCTGTGACATTTATGAAGCATCACTTGCGTAGGGTTGTCTGGGTCCTGCTCATCCACATCTATTCCGTCTAGACAGTATCGATGCCCAAATGCTTGATTTCGAACCTAATATTGCATAACATTAAAGTATCAAACGTAGAAACGTGCTCGAAAGTGCATTGGATGCAAACAGTGATACCAAACGTGCATAAATAGAGTGCAATATCAAAATCAAAATTGAGTGATCTCTTGCAATATGGTACTGGCGCAATTTGGATAAATTGCAAACAACGGGAGACCTGATTTCCTCCCTGCCGGTGACACGGGTACAGTCCTACTGGTTTGTGATGGTCCGACTTGCGCGTCGGAGAGTCCAAACATATCTTAGAGAAGGCGATATTGCGGATCTGCACAGGTAACAATTTTGAATAATACATGCCGGTTTAGGTAAATTGCACTCATTCAAACAAAAAGGTTCTATTGTCATAAATATAACAATAAAGATTAAAAGTCCTAAAATAATATAAAACAGATGAGTAAACTTACCTCTCCGTGTGCGACGGATTCTCCCGGTATGAACAGTTCTGGATAAATATTTTTTAGATACCAGTCGAAACTTTTACATTGGAGTTTCTCTCTCAGCGCTCTACGACCACTCACATCACCGTAATCACCTTTATCGTTACCTACTCGTTGATAGTAGTATTTTGCATAATCGTCCAGCCATACCTAAAACGGGATATTTTTGTATTGAACCTAAAAAGTTTACATTGTTATAAAAGTAAAAATGTGTAGCATGGCAACTAAATTTACCTCAGCTAATCGGACAGAATTTTTCTTCAGAACATTGACCCCCGTTCGCCATTTGTAAGGCGATCGTTTTCGGAATATGTGGCCGACGTGTGAGCATGGTACAATCTCTAGCGTTCCACCACACATCCATGTTTTGAAAGACAGTTCAAGATTCTCTCCTCCCCAAATGTCGAAACCACTATCGTAAGTTCCGAGCGTTTCGAAGAAATCCTTGTTAATAGCGAAGAGACCACCAGCCATGGTGGGGGACCAGACGGGTTCTGCTGTATGATCATGTCTGGCGCGTTCCTTCGCTGGTACTGGATGCCAATTGAACTGGAGGTTCCAGTCGAAGCCACCGACGTTTACAGAAGTGGAGTCTCTGTAGTGGTATTCTAGAGTATTATCGTCAAGGACATCAATAACTGGGCAAACTACTGTGGTCTTATTCCGAGCGATCCTGTCCAGTAAGGGTTCAAGCCAACCTAAACAAAAGATGGTAAGTCAATTTAAATGTTCACCTACAAAACTAAACTTTATATAGACGAATTGATTACCTTCAGTGCACTCGCAGTGACTGTCAAGATAAGTAAGAACTGGAGCGGTGACGTATCGTGCCCCTAGAAGTCTTGCTCTGATAAGTCCTTCTCGTCGCGGTGCCCTTACTATTCTCACTTTCGGCAGTGAAGACATATAATCGTCTAGCTGTTGCATCAAATGCGCTAAAATCAAAACAGATCTTGTAATCTCTAAATTCAATAACCAAATATAATGGTTGAAATTCTCCAAAACTTACGCATGTCAGAGAAGTCATCGACTAAAATGATCTCCTTTATCAAATGTTCTGGTGATCGATCTAGAACGGAATGTACTGTCCTGAGCAAGACGGACCAGGCTTCGTTGTGGAAACATATCACTACTGACGTTTGCGGCAAATCCTCCAGATATCTTCCTGGTTGTTTACACCTGTGGGAATTAAAACATAATATTAGCCAAAATAATTATCTCTTTACTATTATATATAAATAGGTAATCTGATCATCGTAGAGACGAAACCACTAAGCCTAGAATTATGAAATTTGGAACATAAGTTCCATTTAGGTGCTACCTAGCTAGACAACTAATAAGACAGGACTTTGCGATATTCTCACTTTTTGATATTCTGTAACTGCTAGTAAGTAAATAAAAAGCTACATAATATACGTCAAGCATCTAAATACTTGACGCTCAAGACATCGCTAGTAGTTCTTATATAAATTCATTCTATCGACCACAAGATCGTATTTCCAAAGATAGCGGCAAAAAACAACTAGAAAGACATCCCGCGGGATTTTACCTATTCACTTTAATCCACAAAGTAGCTTGCCATTAGTATTTCCTTACCATTCGTCTCTGGGGTCGGGGAGTTTTCTCCTAATCGATATTAGGTCACTGACGTATTGATTGAAGGCGTTCTTTTTCCAGCCTTCGGAGACGGCAGTCTTGGTTTCTTCGCTCATGTTCTTGGGTAGGACGACCGGTTTGCCGAGCTCGCCGGGTGCGTTGTCCGAGCCGGGGGCAGCGAGGACTCCTAGCCCTGTGACCATTAATTGTATCTATAATCTCATTATTTATTTAACTTACATTTTAAAAAAATTGTATAAATAAATAAATTGTAATAATACGTGCAGAAAATTCACCTACTGCGGGGTCAGAGCCCAAGCTGTCGGCGTATATTTTAAAATTAGAATTTAAAGATTTTTGTTTAGGCAAACACTTGGCTTCATTGTTATTCAAAAACAATATTATGTATGTGAATCGTTTAACAAGTCATTAGCTGAACTGAACTGAATTTGTTCAGTGATAAATCATAGATTTTCATTACACTCTTCTAAACACAGAAAGCTATAGCTATAATATTATTATGGATGATTGCCAATTAAGTGATGTTGCACCCAACGCATAAAGCATGAAATAAAAATAACAACATATTTTAGTGAACATAAGAATGAATTTTGTCAAATAGATATAAATTGTCAATAAGATGGATAATGAGCTTCATAAATGATTAACTGCTGAGCTATAAATTGCATTTCTCTTAAGCAAATAATTGTACTAGTTCAATTCTCTCCTAGCCATTTCGCTGGGAGCAAGCTAGCGATTATAATCTCACGTCAGAATGCAAACATGGGAGTTATCGAAACTAGTTTTTCAAGTCTCTAGAGGTAATTGAACTAATAAATAGCGTTAGTACGCTTCAATGTGGGAATTCGTGTTTTACGAATTGCTTATTTCGCGTGAAAATGGAATAATGAGTAGTGGTGGCGCGATCTTAGTATTCAGAGATAATAATATTCAAAAAGTCACTTTTTAACCGGATCTTAATGATTGTAGTATTTTAATTAAGAAATAATAATACAATAATTGCAATTTTTGATAATTGACAATAAATATTAAAGAAACCCAAATAAACAAATTAAACAAATGCTTTACCATCTAATATTGCTGTAATAATGACACAACTTTTATTAATTAATTAATAATATAACTCAACATAAGGCGCTTTACTCACTGTTATTTCACATAATATTTTAATAAGTTAATGTACTACATCTAACAGACCTAAAATTGGCAAGCTCACTAATCACTAAAGTTGTCATAGAGTTATGAAACATCTAGTTTCCAGAAAATTGCGTGAAAGCGTCCAGCGTCAGTTGCTCCAAAAGTTGCTTTATGTGCAAAGCGCCAAATACATTCTACATTCGAATCTACCTTAAAAGCGTAACCAAAATAAGCGCAAAACCAAACGGTACAACAATGATAAGCGTGTAATTTACCTTCTATTCCAGCGATTCGTCTCATCCAATCAACTTCCCGTCCCACTGTGGTGAACAAACGCACAAATTCATGCATTATGTTTAAATAAAGCTATAGACGGACGAATGCATGCAAGCAACTTTAAAACAAAAATGTATGAACTTGAGTGCAAAATATAATAAAACTGAATAAGTTGTCTGTAAATGTAAGAAGTTCTACAAAGATTTGCGCTGTGCTACATATTATATAGATAAAAGTCTTAACGCTTGAATACATAATCCATTTTTGACAATAAATAAAACGAATTCATACGGTGTTCTCATGGGTAGATACCATTGTCAGAACTGGGCCAAGTTGAAATGAGACCATACAGGAAGCACCAGCTTTCAAATCAAGAATGAATCATCAAATCGGTTCATCCAGTCAAAAGTTCTGAGGTAACAGGTACAAAAAAATTTATAAAAAATACAGTCGATTTAAGAAACTCCTTCTTTTTTAAAAGTTTGTTTAAAATAGGTTATTTTCATTGAGTTCGTGTAATGTATCTTCCTAAAGACAATCGTATCTTAAGTCTCAACAATGAGGAAGGAAATGTTTCAAAACAAAGCGATGTTACGATGTTGTTGGAAAGTAAAACAAGTTTCGGTTTCTAAATCAAAACAGGTGCCACACAATCCTGTATTATTGTTCTGTAGTAGGTACTTATTTTGTATAATATTTTACTTCAAAAGAAAACAAATATTTTTTGTCACTGTAATCTAGTGAAATTCCACAATAACTAAATTAAACAAACTTATATTCATTGCATTAATAGAAGTTTTAAATATGTTATTAAATAAAAAAATTATGCTGTTATTCTACATTCGAATTTGTTATTGTACTTCAAGCGCTACAACTTTTCAATCACAATAATAAAATATGTGATTTAAAGCGTGCTTCCTTTCCATTTACGCCTACGCAATAATATTATAATACCAAATATCAAACAACAGATATTAATTTTTTTAATATCACCAGTTTTACCCTTAATATTATAGGTATAATTTAACTACGTACCTACGTCAAGTGCTGATACTTTATATAAATAATACCTCTACATAATCTATTGGCTACAACTACAATTTGTGTTAGGTATTATATTAACTATTTCATTAGTTAATTATGGGCATAGGAATAATGGAGTAGGCTAGAGAGAAATTGTGCGGGTCATGTCATCTACGTAGATCTCGACTGCTGGGCAAAGATCGCCACATAATGGGCGCCTGAAGATGGATGGCGTCGCCGAAGCCCAAAGCTATGGCTAGACGACTTGGTCATGAATCAGACAGCCTGACAATAAGCTCGATCGAGAGGTATGGATGGAGTTTGGGTAAACCTTGTCTGCACTCCTCCATTATCCATGTAAATTTTCTCCAGGAACAAGTCAACTGGTAGAAAATGCTACTTTAGCATTAAGTTGTCCTAGCGTTGTTCTGAGTAATAAAATAAATAAATAAACTTTGCTCAGCAGTGAGACAGTTTAGTTTAAATACTTAGATTAAAATAGGAAGGGAAGAGACGGTACGCATTTTATAATACTTGGGCCTGTTGCTTCGGAAAATAACGGTTGCCGCGCATAAGTAAAATTGTATGCATGGACCTACCTGTAATTCATTAATTCCATTTGCGAGACGCTTGTACCGTATCTTCCCTTTTTATGTAATCTAATGCTATAATAATATAATAAAAAAACTAGTAATTCTACTTCATAATATCATAAAAAGTATACATTACTACTTACCATCAGATAAATTGTTTCCATACAAATCGCTTTTCCGCTTCGTTGACGTAGGCTTCGCCATTTTCAACGGTTTCGCTTCGGGGTCTTCATATTCAATAGGTGGTGCTCCAATAGCATTTCTTGAAGTGCCATTAGTGTTGAGTAAGGCGACCATAAACCAAACAGCCGTCACGATCAGAACAGCTTTCAGAATGAAGGTTCGTCTTCTCAAAAAAAGCATTGTAACCTTCATCTTTGTATCTTATTTTATCAACAATATCATTCAATTTTTACAATGACTAAATCATCATTCCTTATAGTAAAATTTGAGCAATAGTTTTTATTCTATATAATCACAAAACAGTGACTAGCATGAAATTCAGATATGTTTTCGTAAATCCACGATCAGGATATGCCTTGATATGAAATGTGTGTGTTGATAACAATTTCTCGTTACATGACTTGATGTTCTTGGCTATAACTGCTTCAGCCAAATCGGAACTTTCTTTCTGGTTTTCTGTTTCATTTCCAACAATTTCTAGAGTTAATGTTATCCATGTTGTTCTGGATGAGAACCTGTGAACAAAAAGAAGCATTTATGTTAGTTATTATTAAAAACTGCCGCCGAAACGTGGCCTAGGTAAGTTTTTAATTTAAAAATATCTATTTATGCTAACTAACAATAATTATCAAAGAACTACGAGTGTGAAGTTCATAAAATTATGTTGAATATTTAAAATTAGTATACGGCTCTCAATAGGCTCTCCAGTAATAGATCTTGTTCCACAAACGTGCAATAGTGCTCGTTTAAATTTAACTACTTAGCGACTAAAGCCACACAAAATAATTTTATTTAAAAAAAAGGAAAGTTAAACAAAAATTACCACTTTTATTTTCCATTCTAAATTTTCAGAAAACTGTAAGCGTGCAAGGTTTTTAGACCCGTAAAATGTGGAGTTATATTTTTGTTTTGGTTTATTTTCGGACCTCCATCGCCTCTAGGCGCAACGGCTGAGGTGGGTAATTGCAACCTTAATATTAAGTACAGAACTTGGACCTTTTTAGGTTTCCCCAGGCTTTTCATTTTGGTTAGTGTAATAACCTTTCTTGAGCTATTTAAAATTGGTTAGTGCAACACAAATACAGTATTAAAAAAATCATTTTTTTCTAGATGTCTTATTAAAATAATATTTTCTTATATTTTATTTTTTATTTTTAGCCGGTATCGTCCCACTGCAGGGCAAAGGCCTCCCTTCTCTCTTTCCACTCCTTCCTTTGGGTAGCGGTCTGGGGCCAATTCTTAAGGTAGGAGTCGAGCTCGTCTCTCCATATAATTGTAAATAAATCCTATTACATATTGAATAATACAATAAATATTGTCTTTATAAATAGTTACTCTACAAAATTTTCCATCTACTTAAATCGTTGTCTTGATTTGTTTTTAATGATTTTTGTAGATTGAGCAACTTTAGCAGAGACTCGGATTACCAATTTTCTAGCATTTAGCCATTTCTTTTAAATCTGTGACCACTACCGAACTCTTATAATAATTGATATCAGTATCCAATTTAACGCCTGATAGCATGTACATCAAGATAAAATTATTTAAGCATATATAAACAGCTAGACGCTATGAAGTTGCCAGAGCTGTTGCTACAATAGTTGCTTTATATGCAAAGAGAGTCTAGAGACTAAATTACGAAGGAATCCTTACAACTGTTAATTTACCATTTCGGTTTATCAAATTTTTTTTTGGAATTATATTGCTTCTGGCTGTGCCCAGCGGTTTTACCCGCTGTACTGTAGCCTATGTGTTATTTTAGGGTCTAAGCTATACCAAATTTCAGCTCAATCGTTCTACCCGTTTAGGCGTGAAAGAGTAACAAACATACATCCAGACATCCATACATTCTTACAAACTTTCACGTTTATAATACCAGTAGGATATCATAATAATTTTTTTATTACAATTTACCGTGACGGTAACAGTAACTGTAGATACATATATTTCCCCCACAATACCTTGAAATCGTATTTAGGTCACATAATCCCTTCAACGCGTATATTCCTGAGTTGGCCGCAACACCGGAGGGTTGGTTTTCCGGCCTCACGGCTGATGAATTGTTCTGCTCGGTACATTATCGGGTCTAGAGCGTCGAGCCATTTTTCAACAGAGCACATTGCTCGCACCCCGATACACAGACGTTTTGGGACGGAATAAGGAAGCGTGTTTGGTCACATTCTTAAACATATTTAAAAAAACATGCATATTGTGTGTAGCAAAATGTCACAGTCACAAATTGTCACAGTCGCAAATTGTCACATTCGCAAATTGTCACAGTAGCGTATAGTCATTGTAGCAAATTGTCATTGTAGAATATCGTCATGGTAACAAAATTTGAAAATATAAAGTATGAAAATTGTTTATTTCTAATGATTTTGCTACTATGACGATTTACTACAATAACGATTTAGTACTCTGACAAATTCGTAATGTGACAATTGCCGACTGGGACATTTTGCTTCTGTGAGAAGTAAGAAATGACATTTTGCGTATAAAATAAATGTCACGTCAACGTGTCATTCTCAAGAATGTGACAAAACACACCTGATTCTATCGATTTACTACAATCACCTGATTCTGTCAATTTACTACAATGACAATTTGCGTATGTGACGAATTGTGGATGTGACAATTTGCTAGTGGGACGATGTGCCAAAATGACATATTTTAAGTCTAAACATCATTGCGAATATGACCAAACACTCTTGATCCGTTTTGGGACGGAATTAGGAAGTTTCTCCAAACAAATTGTGGGGACGACAAGGACACGGCGCGGTGCGATAAATAGGTATCATTTGTATTATCTGAACGCTTTTGAATTAATGTGTTGGTTGATAACGGGTACAACGAAAGAAATGGTTAGATTAGGTTGACCTATAGGTCAGATTTACTTAGGTTGAGAAATTTTGGATGTAAATGAAATAGGCTAAATTTAGGTATATAGAGGTAATTATAATGAATGATTGAAATCAGTAGATAATATAATCTTGGGTAACTTTGAACTTTTTGGTCTAACTTTGAACAAGGTTGTTTAATGTGGTTTACTAATTTATTGCATTTATTGCATTTTATTTATTGTTTATATGTATTTTAGTTGTTTTAACAAAAACACCTGCATATAACGGATCCTTAAAATATTTTCTAAAAACGTTAACGATTCGTCCATGTAATAAATTACAAAACCATTTTTACTTTCAAAGTACTTTTAAGATTCAAAGTTACCCAAGATGACTGTATACCAATCTTCTACTTATATTTTTTAGATATTTGAATAATATGAAACACCCAAATTATTAAAGATTATTCTTAAAGACTTTTAATTGACGATCCTTTTGGAAAAAATGTTAAAAGTTAGGCACATATGTTAGCACTAGCTGCGCCCAGCGGTTTTACCCGCTGTACTGTAGCCTATGTGTTATTCCAGGGTCTAAGCTATCTGTATACCAAATTTCAGCTCAATCGGTCCACCCGTTTAAGCGTAAAAGAGTAACAAAAATACATTCAGACATCCAGATATTCATACATCCTTACAAACTTTCACGTTTATAATATTATTAACAAGTGAATTAAATTAAAAATTTAAAAAACCCCCAACGTAACGCTTTCGAAAAATGTAATTCGCGGTTTTGTGGTGGCGGCCATCTTGGATTTTAAATTTGTCATAATGCGTTGTATTCTACTAGTCAAGCCCTTTCATTTGATACCCATATTGAGGGGGTCGTGGAAGAAAAAAGTTATCCGCCATTTTGTAGCGGCGGCCATCTTAGACCGATTTTCACCAAACATGGCTAAGAACACTCGCGACTAACTTTACTTTCAAACAAAAAAAAAAATCAAAATCCGTTCATCCGTTCGAGAGCTACGATGCCCCAGACACACACACACAGACAGACAGACAGACACGTCAAACTTATAACACCCCGTCGTTTTTGCGTCGGGGGTTAATAAGATAATAGGAAGTAAGATAACAATATTTTTTGTGCAGAGGAATAAAGTATTCGAGAGTTCAGCCATAGAGCTGAAATCTTTAAGCAGTCTAAATCAAAAATTCTAAACTTTCGTCACCCAAAGTAGGGAACTTTGCCAGGGAGGGAGTAAGATGTGATTCTTGAGGATTTCTTTAATGCTATTCCCTGACTGCCGCAGCAAATTATTCCTTCTAGGAGGTAAGAGGAATTTTAATAAAATTCCAATACGAGTACGTTCTTCCTGAGGGAATTGAAATGAGGGAGTAAAGTATGATAGTGCTGGCGTAAGTAAGGCATGACTCGAATAAATTTCTTCACATTCCTAACTCTCAACTCAATTACCTTACATTACGTACTTATTATACGAACTTGTGTAAAATTTATGGGAGTTTGATTATCTTATTTAATGGCGTTTTGCTTTCAAATTAAGTAAATTTCTCTGAGCGAAAGTCTATTTATATTAGGACTAGCTTTTGCCCTCGTGGCAAAATCTTTTCTTTGCGGAGGTCTACGTCATAAAACCTATCTGTATTCCAAATTTCAATCGAACCCGTCCAGCTGTTTGGGCTGTGCGTTGATAGATCCGTCAGTCAGTCAATCAGTCATTCTTTCCTTTTATATATATAGATAGATTACAGATTACAGTAATTAAAATATTTATTTACCTTTTTGTAGAATCTGGGCGTTCTTGAAAAGTTCTCCTATTATTTCTGTAACAAAAGAAAAAGTGGTATAAATATGGGCACATCATAACTGGTAAGGAATAAGATAATTAATAATTTAATTAAACATTAATGGAATTAATGTTAATAATATTTATGATGCGATTTCAACAAATCAATTAAGTATTTGATGCATAAATCTGGAAGTATACACTATTGGCAATAATAATATGGAAATGATTATGGCAATTAATTTCAATTACGAGTCCTCAATGAAAGACTTATATTAAATATACAGATAGGAAGTAAAATTAACATTTTAAGTGTAAGTCGGAGAAACTAAATACAGTAGAATCTTTTATAATACGTTTTATAACCTTCTCTCTGAGTGTATTCAGCTCGTTAAAGGCTATTAAGGACAAATTATAGTTTTGATGAAAATAATCAATTATAACTAGATTATATTACATAATAATTTTAGTGGAAATTGATCCTCATTTGATTTCAAAAACACCATACAGGAAATATTTAATCAGTATTATAATATATCGGTATACAATTTTTCATAATTTCACAAAAAGGAAGGCAGACTTTTACATTATAATTTGCGGTTTTCCTTCCTTATTAAATTTACTAATCATTAAATAAATAGGTAAATTTAACAAGGAAGGCAAATAATTAATAATAATTATTTAATTCATAATTTAATAATAATTATTAAATTAAATAGGTAAATTTACTTAATTAAAAAGTTTAGGCGCGTCTATAAGTTAATCCCTCATGACAGAGACATTTGATGTAGTTATTTATGTAAATAGTTTCATTATAACTACATAGTATAAAACAGTTAATTAATAACTATTAATTATTACGGATTTCCGCAAAGTAACACCTAATTTCATTAATTACATAGTATTAAATAAAGTCTCTTCTCGCTGTCTGTCCCTATTTATGCTTAGATCTTTAAAACTACGCAACGGATTTTGATGCAGTTTTTTTAAATATAGATTGATACAAGAGGTCATGGTTTATATTATTATGTATACTATTATAGTAGAGAAACACCGTTAATTTTCTGTTAGACGTTACGAAGTGCGCGCGAGTCCACTAGTTAAATATAATTGAGTTATATTGTAACTAACGAATACCTGCTATGAAAGGATATCGTATAACAATAGAGAGTAACAACTCGATCCTCTACATTCAAAATACAAGCTCGATTTCAACAAAATATACGTCCAATCTGTAGTGAAACAAGTTAACAACTCAGCACTGAAGTGCTCGCTGAAGCGAGTGAAATGCCAGCCGCTACTGGTTCTCAGTTTTGTGCTGAAAGCGCTGGGTGCTCCACAAATTGCAACTCGTATGGCGATTTAGCTTCGGCGCTTCGTGTAATACTTTATTGTAAAAATGTGCTTTAAACTTATACGAGCTACGAGTAGCTAGTTTTAACTATGATGGAATACGATATCCGAATTTCTTCTTATATGTTTAAGCTAACATAAGGGTTAGAGGAACGCGAGTGCAAACCGCTTGTTATCTCAATTACATTATAGGAGTCCGCCAAGGAACTTAACCGAAATTTGATAAGAATATTATTCGTGTAATAGTAGTAAATATTATATTAGGTAAGTAGGGGGGAAGCGACCTAGAGGACGTAGCACCAAGCGATGGTCTGACCAGATTGCATAGCAATTTGAGATATCAGTCAGCGAGGCATACCAGAAAGCCGAAGATCGGAGCCAGTGGAAGAAGACGGTCTCGGTCAAGCAGCAGGGAAGGAGTCTCGATCCTCAACATTGAGGGCACGAGAGAAGACAGAAAGTATAATAGGTGCAAGGTACCTACTGGTAGTAGGCTACGGCCGCGGTTATAGTTTCCACACACTGGACAAAACCACGTCGCTAAGTGGTTAATGACCATGTTCCGGCATGATGTTCAGTGAAGCCAGGAGGGATTTATCGTGTCTTTTGGGTTTAATCTGCTACCATCTGCAGCCGTTTCATCGCTTAAGTCAAGGGCTAACCTATCGTCTTCTTCCTGCCCTTATCCGGAAGGGTCGGCACAACACATCTTCTTCCTCCATTCAACCAATTCAAGGTCTAACCTATACCTACTTCTACTGAATAAAAAAAAATTAACATGAAATTTTCTTTGACCACAGTCTCACCTGTTGGTAAGTGAAGACGTGGTCGAAGCTGTTACACACAGGCCTAGCAAATACCCATTAACCCTCGACTTGAATACACCCAAGTTGTAATTTTCGGGAAACACTGAAGCAGGTAGGGAGTTCCAAATTTTCTGGGTTTATTTCAATAAAATAAGAAGACTATTTAAGAAGCATTTCAGCAGCATACGCCATCTCGGTGATAGTAGAGAACTATTTTAATTAAATAGTGGAGACGACGTCACAATAATAGTACAATGTTACTGCAACCAGCTATTCAAATTATTTTGCTGCTGTTTGCAAATTGCTGTCTCGGTGGAACAGTTAATGGAATTATGTTTAGATCGAGATTGTGGAACTAAAGTTTGTAAAATTTATAACTTACATTAAAGCTAATTAATAAATTTACTTACATTTTTTTTTGAATTTAATTCTATATGTGGTATCGATAAAAAGTTATTTTGTAAAGGGAATAAAATTATATTACAAATACATAATTCTACTACCAAACTCTTACATAATATGTACCTAAGTGGGAAATTAGGCAAAAACAAAAAGTGCATTGAAAAATTAATATTTCAAAGTAGATTTACAAAAACACAATTCGTAAACCGTCCGAGTTAGAATAACCTCAATATTATTATTTAATCTAAATTTACAGAAATATCAAGTCTAAACACTGCAGTAGTATAAAATAAACGTTAAAAAATACAAATAATATTAGGCAACCAGTCTTAATAAAACTTGAACGCAGAAACCTGCACTAAGTTAATTTAGTTTATTACGGACGCGTAGTAAAAATAATTCTCAATTAGCGCATTTTACTTGAAATGAGGAATACTTCCTTTATGAGCTTGGATTGCTTTATTTAATTTTTACGTTCATCTTTTAAACCATTTTAAATATTAAATAATATTTAAATAAATATAGTATGTAAATAAATATTTCTATCTAACCCCAAGCTAAGCAACTTAATGCTTGTGTTATTGTGGTTAGAATAAACGGATATAATACCTATATACTTTTTATACATACATAACATTATAATTACTTTTATATAAAATATTTATTTTTTAATTAAGTTTTTAGTCGCCATGGATGCGTTTTGTCCATGCTTTTTGTTATTTGTAATTTTAGTTGGTTATTTAATTAATACAAAACAATAGGACATTAAAAAAAGAACTATTCAGAATATTTCAAGAGGATAATTATAAACTTAAATATTTAGATAACTCTAAACATTTAGGCTTGAAGTTTTTCAAGCCTTTTTCCTCTTACACATCATCAGAACAATAACACATTTTAAAGAAGGTACTCGTAGTATGTACTCGGTATATTACTTAATATTATATCACTAAAGCTTAGCTCATTCAAAAGTGGTTTAAATCAATCTTGTAAGATTCCGTTAGTAAACCGGAAAGATTAAACTGTATAAAAGCTTTTAAAACAGCTCTTTTGAACCTGCAAAAAATGAGGAGTGTTACAAGTTTAACCACTCTGTGTGTATGTTTGTGTGTCTGGCCGAGATACCGTAGCTCTGAAACAGGCGAACTGATTTGGATACAATTCTCATTTTAAAAACAGGTTTTCTAGATTTTTAGATATATTGCATCAAAGTCGGTTCAGCTGTTTCAAAGTTTACTTTTGTTTACTGCGGTAGGAGAATCTTAGACCAATAATAGGTTTTTTATGACTTTTTAAATATTCACTTTAAAATTGTTATCATCATCATCAGCCTACCCTCGCTCACTGATAGAAATAGGCCTCCCTTGTGGCACGCATCTCGGTCTCAGGTCTTCTCTCCAACCACTCACAGCGGCCCTAATTGTCCCGTCATACCCATGGACGTCCTATGCTACGTTTGCCGAGACGCGGTCCACTCAACTTTAACTTATTCACTATATTTCTTAATTAGGCTAGAGGTGGCGGAGGATAAAGAAGCGTGGAGAAATTTGTGGGAGGGATTTGCCCAGGACAGTAAAGACAAAAAATACCAGGATATTACTAAAATTACTTTCAAAACGTTATATTCAAAGCTGACGCAATCACAAAGCCGCAGAGATGCGTGCACGCAGAAGCCGTGACCCGACGCAGGATCCGGTGAAGCCTGCCGCCCACTGCGCACGAGCCTTGCGAATGACTACCAATTACCTACTCTATGGCACAACCTTTGTGGGTTGACAATGACATTCTCATACTGCTAATAAATCATCATTTAGAATTTATGGTAAAGGCGATTGACTCTTGTGGGGATTGCTTATCTTTTAATAGTAGAATTCCCCATTATTGTTCATTAAGATATCTCATTCAAAATGTGTTTTTTTAGGTATTTTGTTTTCTTTGATAATCTGATACCCTACAGAGTGTTTGCAAGTGGAGCTGGCCTATTATCAATATAATTTGATTACTTGCCGTTCTTGAATGACTGACTTACAACAAACTTTTTTCGTTGTAGTTTTTCATAACAGAACAACCGAGAAATTTATTGCATGTACGCTGGACACTGCTATATATTACTTTAAAATAAGTAAACTAATCTTCAAGTATCAAATGGATGCTAATATTTCTAAAAGCAATTATTACCATCATCATCGGTAATCGCCAGAAACGCCATTAACGGCAGGATCCCCAAAAGAGATCAGTCACGATAATAAACCAATTACTTTAGCCGTTAAAAATATTGAAATGGGCGTCAGATGCAAAAAAGACGACGGTTAACTCAGAAGGTAGATTTTACGAAATTATAATAATCAGCTAAGAAACACAATATTTTTAAAATTGTTGCGAAGATCTTTACGACATTTTTGTCTCTATCTTCGTAAAATATTAAAAAGAAGGCAGAAAATAATTTGATTTTCAACCTAAAGAAAAAAAAAACACTATTTATACTAGACGTGAATAAAACATACGTCACGAATTTTAAATAATGTACATATTTTCATTTAAAAAATAGGTGTAAAGCATAAATTTTACTGCAATTGGGAATTTGACAAAAAATCTTTCAGAAAAAATTCGTAAGTGTTTCCGAGAAGTAGAGTACTGCACTGGTTAGTGCCACAGCACGTAACAAAGTGCGTTGCCGTGTCAAAATTTTACTTCGACAGTTCAACCATTTGTTTGAGAATATGACACTGGGTACTGTGCAAAGTGTAACGCATTTATGGCTGTGACTATAAGCGTTTATATCGATAAACCGTATAACTGCCATGAACTGAGGCCAATACCAGAGCTAATATGTAGCTATATGTGATAATGTGTGGTTCTGTCCTTCTTCTTGCACTAGCAAGGGGAAGTTTATATTATACTACTTGTAGTATAATATACATTTGTTATTAAAAAAATCGGAAAAGAATAAGAGACTGCAATGTTTGATTTTATTTATTTTATTTAAATGATATTAGTTTAGTCATTGCATCACGCTAACGAAATCTACCAAAAAAAATAAAATCGAATGGCATTCCCACGCCAACGAAGATAAAATGGTCCAATTTGGCAATCTCTCTAGGGATGGCTCGTTTTCCTTTTTCATTGAATCGATAGAGCCCACTGACGGACCGCGATTCAGTTTAATTTCCTTCATCTGAGTGATCTCATTTTTCCGGTTAGCTTTTATTGTTGACTAACTTCAGCCAGCGCATTTTTTTTATAGAAACAGATGAAAGAGACTTGTCTGACGCTCGCTTGGTGTTTCGTCCTTGCATGCGATTTTTTCGGTCGCAAGATATGAAGAAAATTGAAATAATATAATAAATTCGTAGATTTTATAAATAAATCAATTAAAAAAAAAACTATGGTTAAAGTCAGATATTATTTATTAAATATTTTTAAAAGTATTTTCAGTTACTATATCTCAGACAGTAAACTAAGAAATCTTTCCAAAGATGTGATAAGAGAGACAGTACCTTAGTATGGTCGCGAAATTTAATTTTCCTTTAATATTAGGTACTAAGGTACGCAACCTTACCTCTGTATACTTGTTACCTGCCAGTGACAGTGTTTTGAGCCATTTCGATTAATTACAATTAATTTTAATTGATTTTCCGGGTTCATTAAACGAACTGTGAGCTCACCTCTCGCAAAGGTTAAAGGGAAAATTAAAAATAGAACTTCCATTATTCCTAATGAGATTAAGTGTCCAAATTCATTCGATCAAATAGTTCCTATTTTTAGAAATGTAACCATTACCATTATTGGTACGACAATGAATAAATTACCAGGGGTAGACTTCCTTTGCAGGAGGTCGTCTAGGTGGGTACCCCAACAGTGCCAGTTATTCTAGCGCCTGAGCAGTAATGTGCAGACATTACTGTGCTTCGGTAGGAGGGCACTGTGCTAGTGAAATAACTGAGCTAAAGAGTCTTAACATCTTATGACTCTTGAGTAAGAAGCGTTGGTGCAGTGCACCTAGAATTATCCTAGATAGCACTGTACAGATTATGGGCAGCGTTATTTCTTAACTTTAGGAGAGCGTCTTGCTCGTCTTCTTACTTCATCACATAAAAAAAAAGTGACCGAACATTTTTAAATCACCACTTTGAGTTCAGCTTACGTTGCGCTATTGGGACGAGACTTTGGGCAATGAATCGTTAATAAGCCTCATCTAAAAGAGGTAGGGTTGTCACAGGTAATTTTAACAGGGATGATGATAACACCATAATGTAAAAAAGTTTAAAATAATATAACTAATCCGTAATTAATATAATAAAAAATAAAATATTATGTATTTTATTAATTTGTAAATAAAACAAAAAATTCATGATACATAAAGCTCACAAGTTTGTCGGCGGGAACGCGCTACAGCACTATCTAACACAAAATGACTTGAGTTCGGTTAGTGACGTCACCACCTCCCACCTAGAATCTTGCTGCGTACAACGCATACTTTTTTTTATGAAATGAATAAGTAAACCTAACCAATTTTTTTTAGTTATATCTAGGTTCTTGATATTTTTTTTTTGTGTACATCCCTAAAAATACATTTTACTAGTTTCTTTAATTTTAAGTGTAAATACACTCAATCTACGTTAAAAAGAAAATACATTTAGGTTAACTATGGGCAGTATAAAAAGTTTTAAAAGTCACAGTTATTTTAAAAACCTTTCGCTGATAGGGGCCCGAAGCTTTTAGGGTGAAAATAAAGTAAATGAAGGAGGCATTCCGCAACCCTAGATAAAGCTAGAGGCCTCTCGAGTTTTTGACTTTACTTTTGGAAGTAAATAAGTTTTAAGGGTAATTCAGCTGATTCCCTGGAGGGGCAGAAAATCTTGGAAACAGCAAATCTCAGAATGTATTTACTTTCGGCTCACATGATCTTTAAATTAACAACTGTGCCTACGATTTACCCACAAAATTATACTTTACAGACTACGCGAATGTACTTAAATTAATTACCTACGAAGTATTAATAAGTAGTAAGTAGTGTATTAAATTAATTTATTCTAATAATTATTAGAATAAGAAACTTATTTTCATAATCAGAACCCCTTTTGGTGTGACGTATTAATTAATTACCTAAATCATTTATTTCAATTAAAAGGATCTAAAAATTAGAACAAAATGTAAACATTTTCCCGAGGCTAAAAAAAGTAGATATCTTTCCAAATTCTCGCATTTTTATCCTTTGGTACGATGATAGTATAATCATGATTTTATTTTTTCGATTCTCAGTTTTAAAATACAAATGCCAAAAAAACTAAATATTCTACAATAGTATTCTCCGTACAAAACTATTATTGCGCAACGCCGTACAGATATTTTCAAATTTCCTACCAACCAGTTTGCCTGTACGAGACACCGCTGTTTACCTCTAGTTTAAAGTTTGTATTGTGTTTATAACTTGATTCGCAATAAAGAGTTTATCTGTTAAAAAATCAAATAAAGTTGCAAACTATCAGCGATAAGCTTCGAGATGGCACAGTGTAGTGTCACAAACGCAGTTATCTATGGACGTGTCTCCGAATCGAATCGCATACAAGCTAGGATAGCCAACGTCCAGCCAGAGGGTGAGTGACCTCATCCAGTCGACCTCTCCTTACGTAGGGGACACCGGGGATAGTTGACTATAGGGGCAGTTCATAAACAAGAGAACCAAAACAAACCCTGCTTTCGTAATTTTCTGTATGAAAACAAAATCGCTAAAACATTGGCGCAGAGCGGTTGGAACTCTTTGTTTGAACTTTTTGGTTCAAAGTCATTTACAAAGACGGCTAGTTATGATTGGCTCGTTCAAAGTTGAAACACTTTGGTTAAAAGACCTTTGAATTGTGTTATGCAATGCCAATGTGAATCGTTGGCCGCAGCATATTATCTCTGGTAATGCATACTTTTTTTATGTGATGAAGTAGTAGAAGAGCAAGACGCTCTCCTGATGTTAAGAGATAACGCTTCCCATATAATCAGTACAGTGCTACTTAGGATTTTACAATGATGTGAAATTCTAGGAGTACTGCACCAACGCTTCTTACTCAAGAGTCATAAGATGTTAAGACTCTTTAGTCCAGTAATTTTACTAGCTACAGTGGCCTTCTACCAAATCACAGTAATGTTTGCACATTACTGCTCAGGTGGTAGAATAACTGGCACTGTTGGGGTACCCACCTAGACGACCTCCTGCAATGGAAGTCTACCCCCGGTGACACTCCGGTGATACTCTATAGTTGAGTCCTCTAGGTAACTGTAGACTAACTACAGATAATATTGGTCGAAAATTTTGTAAGTGTTCAGTGTCTGGATATAGCCTAGTTTTTCACTCCATAACTTGGGGCGACTAGGGTATAGAGCTTAATACTTGGCTTTGATCGGATAACGGAACACTCGTATTGCCTATGTGTTTTCGACTGTTATTCTACCTACCCCTATAGTCAACTATCCCCGGTCTCCCCTACTTGCTGCAGCTGCTAATATCGTTGGGAACTTCACAACTCTACTACGAATGTGAGAATTTTTGATTGTGTAAGTTAGCTTGAAAATTACCTGAATAAATAATCTGAATTTCGCTAAGAATATAAAAGTTTTGATGTTTATAAAACTGTAGGTTAGAAAAACCTAGTTATCAAAAGCAAGACTCTAAAATTAAGCGACAAGAACTTCACAGGGTGAAACCTATTACGAATTGATTAAGACTTGCATCTCAAGAATCTATACGAGTATATGCTATGAATGTCTTGATAAAAAAAACCTTCAAATTTGCGTAATTTTCGTTCAAATGTATTTGACTAAATCCACAACACTCCACATTCTATTCCACATTACCTTAAAGTTTTAGAACCACTAATACCTGCGGCTAGTTTTCCGTTATTAGAGAAGCTCAGAAAACAGCTATCCCCAAATAGCTAAACAAACAAAACCTCTAGTCTCTCCTTTGAGTATTAAACCGGGATAGAATAGAATAGAGCAACCAATGAAAATTACAGTTTTACTTAATATTAGCACTTAAATACAATTTGGTCCACCATGGGCGGCCTTATCGCTGTGAGCGATCTCTTCCAAACCACCAACCTTTGTATGGAAATGTAGACTGAAAGAGTAGAGTGAGATTACTAAATGCTATGCTAAAAAGTCTACCAGTCATTACAGGAAGAGAGGTAACGTACAGTAATAACGATACCACACTAATGATTTTTAATATCGTCACTACGACAAAATTGTAAATAAACACTGGCACAAACTATACTCACACAAATACATACACAGGGATAACCTGTATTATTACAACTTTTTTTTAATAAGAACTAGTCGCATTTGTAACACATTGCCGTCATCTGTGTTTCCCGAGTTTAGGTATTTACGTGATTCATTGTCGACCGCATCTTTACTTTCCATCATTTAGATTAGCTATTTAGAATTAAAATAAAAACAGCTTTAATAGTAATAATATTTGGGGTTTATACTACAACAGAACAGGTTACTCTACTTACACTATCAGAGTCAAATCACAATTATGCGCAGCGTTCTATTTTTTGGCAGCGGGGGTCGCCTGACAGTGACGTATCCAGTTGGATGTCTAATCGGAGAGTCTCTCGGGGCCTAGCGTCATCACTTTTTGCTCTATTAGCACGCAGTTCATTTTATGGGATATTGCCCTGTTGCAAAACAAAGGTTTTTAAAAAGCTTGTTTGCCCCACGTCCTGGAAATGGGAAATGGCAGTGAAAAATGCTTTGTTTCAACACTTTTAAATTGCTACTTGCAGAACTTCGTGATTAGGTGAATAAATAAGCAATTTCGTTCTATTAGCGTTGATTTATTAATTAAGCTTACATTGAAGTGTTTACACGGTGTCAGCTTAGCGTTTATTAATAATTTTACGCTGTTCTACAAAATGGTTTGATTTTCTTCGTTAATTTTCATGAATAGAAGCGAAGTTTATGTTGGTGACGAGACAGAATCCGGCTTAATAACTTTATTAAACTAACTTATGCTCGCGGCTTTGCCCGCGTGGAGAAATCCTATCTTAGCAAAGGTTTACATCATACTGTCTGTGATGTTTGGGTTGTTCCTAGAAAGATTAGTCAGTCAAACAGTCACTGTTTCCTTTTAAATTTAAAAACTAGCCTATCGGATTCTCTAGGATTTAAAGTATAAATAAAATTCAGATCAATCATTGATTCAGCCGTTTAGACGTGTAGAGATAATAAACACACGTGTACACACAAACATCCATACTTTTGTATTTATATTATTAACAGGATGTCTTACTATAGTCATTGTCAAATCAGACAATGACTATTTAGTTCAGATATCAGATAAAAGGCGTATAGTCCAGTAAAAGAAGAAATGTGGATCGAAAAGTCGAAAGCAGAAAAACTAACTTAGTAACTTTGTTTGGACTAGTTAGGAGATAAACATACTAAAAGTCCCCATCCCTCCGAGGTGAGCCCGAGGGGTGGGAGGCCGAAGAAGGTCCCATTTTTAGGTTTTTTGCTTATATGTCAAAAACTGTGCGTTGTTACGATATTTTGTTGTGCTACATTATTAAAACTCATAAAATTTTCTACAACTTCGGGCTTGACACTTTTTATCTATCTCCAATCGTTGTCCAGCTATGAGCTTCCAAACATGGTCTATTTTGAAAAGGCTTAAATTAGTTTTCCATACAAAGTCAGTAAAAAAATCTTACAAATAAAATATGACCAACTTCTGGTTGTCGTATCATAATGAAACTTTGCAAATGTCTAGAAATCTAATGACAATTTTATAATCTGGTACTACTGAGCTCATGTGATGATGGAGCCAGGAGGTGTCTACTGAAACTCATCAATGGCTATTAGTAAAACCGGCGAGTTTAGGCTCGTTACATTCGGATTGATGAGACGTAGGCACCTCCTGGTCCATTATCAGACCCTCGACAGTAGGTATTTATTGGGCATTCTAATTCACTTTTTCGAGCTCACTGTCGTTCGCTTACTCGAAAAAGCGAATTAGACTGCCCAATACAACACCTACTCTCCCGTCTTACCGTTCGATCACAATTAACACGTTCTTGTTATTACCGTTCGCTCTCGATGAAACATCAACGCAACGCTTCACAATCAATCTGAAACTTTTGTTTTCCATTCCTTCACTAACGCTCAATGAAACCCCTACCCCTACCTTAGCTACTGTTGTCGTTTGTGAGAATTCTAAAACGACCTACCTAGGTCATTAAAACTCACAAGCGTTGTTCACATACAATTAAGTGTGAGTGTCACATGCTGTGTTTAATGTCGTGTTGCGTTTAGTAATAAATTGCAGACAACATCGACTAACCAATAAAATTTAAACAGAATATATAGACTAAAATCAATTCATTACATATCATTTCATTATTGACTTCCGTACTAAATAGAGGCACAACTCTCAGAATGAAATTTATTAAACAATCTCAGGTGTTAAATTTAGACGAAATATGCCCTGAAGTAAGGACGTCAGAAAATCGACATGGCAATCTTCTGCCTAATACTATAAGATGTATAATCTGCGGTCCTTCCAATTGCGGCAAAACAAACGTCGCAATTGGTCTTTTATTACATGAAAATGGTTTGTGTTTTAAAAATGTGTATGTTTATTCTAAAACATTATACCAACCTAAATACATATATTTAGAGGAGGTTTTAAATTTAGTCCCCGAAGTATCATTTGCAAAATATTGCGATCGTGAACATATTCTGAGCCTTCATGACGCAAAACCGGATTCAGTGATAATATTTGATGATGTATCATGTGAAAACCAATCAAATATGCGAGATTATTTCGCCATGGGAAGACACAAAAACATTGATTGTTTTTACTTGAATCAAACATACAGCAAAATTCCCAAACAACTTATTAGAGATAATGCTAATCTGTTAATATTATTTAAACAAGATGATGTAAATTTACGTCATGTATATGATGAACATGTAAATACTGATATGTCATGGGTAGAGTTTCGACATATGTGTTCGAAAATTTGGAATGAACCATACAAATATCTAGTCATTAATAAAGATTGCGCAAAAAATAATGGTTGTTATAGATCGAGTTTTGATACATTTGTTATATTTGATAAGTAGTATAAAAGAGTGGAGCTCAAATGACTACTGTCATTACTCTCATTTTAACATAAGCGAATAGTACAAGATTATTATATTATATACAACATATATTACGATATGGAAAAAAGTTAAAAGCTCAGGTTGTTCAAGTCGCAGAAGCGGTTAAAAAAAAAATTAGAAATATGAAATCAATGGAATCTGACAGTGAGAATATGCTAGAGAAAGTTTTTAAGCCCATTACAAATCCATTACATCAGTTAACTCAAAAAACTATCACAACAAAGCGCTCTTTTGATGATACAAATCAAGATTTTTCAATTGTGCAAGAACCAAAGATAAATTTCAATGAAACGATCAAGATACCAAAATCGGATCGTGGTTCTCAGAGAGACTTGGACGAAGAAATGGATAGTGATAGTACTGATGTTTATGATGATACAAACAACAGTCAGCTGTCTTACAAAACCATTGAGTCTGCTGAGAGTCCAACACCAGATGTTTCTTCTTGGTCACTTTCTTCAGAAGTATTTGATGATGTTCCATTTGGGGTAAGAAGGGAACGAGGACGACTTATGATGGGATCTTCACGTGTGCACGTAAACGATGATACAATAACTATAGCAACACGTAATTATAGTAGAACACCAGGCTTGAATGAACTATTATTCAAAAAAATCCCTGATTCAAATTTAGTAACAGACAAAGATTTACAAAATTATAAATCCGCTTTAATGGTCACAAACGCTCATCGCAGGGACTTTGATCCAAACAAGCCAATTAAATCAAATAAAGGGCAGAAGTATTTACACGTCATAAAACCTCTATTTAAATTACATAAACCTACTTGTGTCACTAGTAATGTAGATGCTGTTAGTGAAGGTGAAGGCTTGTTACTAAAAAAAATAGTGAAAAAAAATACTGATTACGTTTATTGGGACGACCCCAACGAACTTGTAGAAAGATTAAAATTACTTATAGCTTCAAAAGATGCTGGCAATACTGGATTAGATAACGAAATAATTTCAATAATAGAGGAGTTACGTGAAAGTGGTATTATAAATTAAAGTTTTGGTGTGTTTTATTTTATTCGAGATACAGACTTCAACTGCAATTGACTTATTTAAAATGAACATCGATAAATTTGGGCATCATGTACACAAAAGATTGCGCTTATCAGAACTGTTTGATTCATCAGAAAATTATCTATCGAAAACTGAGACAGGTGACTATAATTTAAAATTGTCTCGATTATATGGCATCAAAACACCTTCAACGCCTGACGATGTCGTGAACAAAAAGTATGTGGATGACAAAATTGCTAATGAGATTTCTAAATTTGTAAATGCAATAAAAGCAGACTTATTAGTTAATTTTAAACAGTTAGAAAAAAAATTTTGCACCAAAGACTACGTCGATAAATTAATACTCATACCGAAAAAATGATTAAGCAACAAGTGGTAAACGAAATTCATAGACAAGCACGAAGAAATTTCTTCAGACGAGCAGTGATCTTAAAAGGAATTGATGACTTATGGCAAGCTGATCTTATTGATTTTAAATCTTTGAAAAAATATAACAATGGTTTCACTTATATTTTAGTTGTGATTGATTGCTTTACAAAATATGTTTGGACGGTTCCGTTAAAGACCAAATCCAAAAAAGAAGTTGTTGAAGCATTTGCTCTTATAGTGCAAAAAAGTGGCCGTTCTCCTATAAACTTACAAACGGATAAGGGCACAGAATTTTACAATGACATGTTTCAGAATTTCTTAGAATCGTTAAAGATAAACCATTATTCAACGTATTCAACAAAAAAAGCTTCAATTGTTGAAAGATGTATAAGGACACTAAAAAATAAGTTACATAAATTGTTTAATTACAACGGAAGCTACAAATGGATAGGAAAATCCTTAGATAATGTTCTGATGGCTTACAATAACAAAAAACACAGTGTAACTAAATTTAAACCGGTAGATGTTAATGAAAAAAATGAGAACGTGGTTAAACAAAACATTGAAAAATTTCACGTCAGTCGAAAAGCAAATAGAATACGCGACAATTATTTTAAAATTGGTGATTATGTGCGGATTAGTAAGCACAAAAGCAGTTTTGAAAAGGGTTATACACCGAATTGGTCAACTGAAATTTTTACAATAAAAAGTATAAAAAGTACTAATCCGATTACATATTACATACAAGACCAAAGAAAACAAGACATACTAGGCTCATTTTACAGAGAAGAGTTGCAAAAAACGAATCATCCAAATGTGTATTTGATTGAAAAAATAATAAAGAGAAAAGGAAATAAACTTTTTGTAAAATGGTTGGGATTAAAAAATGAAGAAAACAGTTGGGTTACTAAAAATGCTATTCTACAGTGATATAAAGCATACGAACAGATATTTGTAATCAGTTCATTTAAAGAAATGCAAGGAGGAGGACTTGTTAATAGTGTCATAAATAATCTACCGTTTGAACTACATTTACCAGGCTATAATTATTGTGGCCCGGGAACTAAACTAGAAGAACGGTTACGAAGAGGAGATAGAGGTGTAAATAAATTAGACGAGGCTTGTAAAAACCACGATATAGCTTACTCTAATCATATAGACTTATTTAATCGTCACAACGCAGATTCAGAACTATTAAATATGGCTAAACAGCGATTACAATCAAAGGACGCTAGCAAAGGAGAAAAATTAGCTTCCTGGTTGGTCAGTAAAGTCATGAAAGCTAAACTGAAAACAGGATCTGGAATTAAAAAATTCAAGTCCGTTGTATCAAAAATAAAATCACAAATAAAAAACAATAAACCAAAAAATAATATATCTGCTATAAAATTTGCATATGGAGCCGCCAAAAAGTTATTACCCAAAAGATGCCATGTTCGTCTGCCTAGAATAATACCAATCCCCAAAAGAGGCGGAATTTTACCACTAATACCCATATTCGCCGGTCTCTCAGCACTTGGTGCGTTAGCTGGCGGTGCTTCCGGGATTGCAAAAGCAGTGAACGATTATAAAACAGCACAACAAAACTTGAGAGAATCCGAACGTCATAATAAAACTATGGAAGCAATTGCTATAGGAAAAGGATTGTATATGAAACCTTATAAATCTGGCAACGGTTTATTTTTTAAATCATCAAAAAACTAATTTCTCGGCTACCTAAGCGTGCCCTTACAAATATTGATCTTGTTAAATACGCTAAAACTATACCATACTTTCGCGGAGTTTACATGAGGGATAAGTTACCGTCAAAATCAAAAACCGTTGAGTGTGGTATTGTTAACTTGGACACTTATAAAAATAAGGGAACTCACTGGGTAGCCTATGTTAAAATAAAAGATTATTGTGAATATTTTAATAGTTTTGGTGACTTAAAGCCACCTATAGAGTTAGTTAGATATTTAGCTGTGAAAGATATTCATTATAATTATACCCGATTGCAAAATTTTGACGCAGTGAATTGTGGACATTTGTGTTTGAAATTTTTACTTAACTTTTGGGAATAAACTTAACGTTGTATATTAATTATCAATTTTAGCTAATAACTTCATTTACACAATGTCGTTCACACTGTCCATAACAGGCAACAGCGCCGTATTAACAAGTAATTACTCTCCTACTCTAGAACTTAATGATAACTACGAGTGTGCCTTGTTGCACTTGTCTACTTTTAATTCTATACCAAATATTACACAAAATAATAATAAATTTTATTACGGTAATAAAGAAGTTATCGAAATTCCTGATGGAGCTTATGAGTTACAAGACATAAATGATTTTTTACAAACAAAAATAAAAGGATGTGTTTTAAAATTATACTGCAACAATAATACGCTCAAAACTACAATTTTTTGTACAAAAGATATCCATTTTGACAGACCAGGTTCTATCGGGCAATTATTAGGCTTTGGAAAAGTGACTTTGGAAAAGAATATATTACATGAGTCTTTACTGCCAGTAGACATTCTATCCACAACAGTGGTACGGGTTGAATGTGACCTTATAAGCGGCTCATACATTAACGGAAAATCTAGTCATATAATTCATGAATTTTCACCGAATGTGCCTCCTGGATATAGAATAATAGAAATACCAAAAAACACTATCTACTTTCCTGTAAATCGAAATACTGTTAATAGTGTTAACATTAGAATTTTGGATGTTAATAACAATTTAGTTAATTTTCGTGGTGAACAAATACAGTTGTATTTACATTTAAGAAGACGGCATGATTGATTATAATAATAATAATTATTATAATAAATATCCTACACAAGCTAAAACGAAGCCTAGTATCAATTGCACAATCCAAAAGACAACACCTATCCGAAATAAAAAGATCAAATTATTATCTTCATCGAATAAAATTTTTCTTAAAACAATTGGATTGTTAAAATGAGTATTTTAAATATCACTAATTCACTAGTTTATGATAATACCATTGAAAGTATTGAAACTCATTCGTACAAGCCGTACATTACTAGTTTCAATAGAAATGATGAAATCCGTATACCGATAAATCAGCAAGATTTATACTTACTACCCTGCGCAAGTACTTTGTATGTAGAAGCTGTCGTCAATGTTGTTAAAAGTGATAAGAATGAAAAAGTGGATATCGTTGAATTTACGAATAATCCTTTGCTATATCTTTTTCAAGATATACGTTATGAATTAAACGGTGTTGAAATTGATAAAGTCAAAAATGCTGGGATTACTACTACCATGAAATCATTATTATCAATGAATGATTCTATGGCAAAGATGTCTAAAGTTTGGGGATGGGACATACACGGAATCAAAAATAATATTGGAGGTCATTTTACAGCTTCTGTTCCTCTCAGTAACATACTAGGATTTGCAGAAGACTATAAAAAAGTTATTGTTAATTGCAAACATGAACTTATTTTGTTACGAAGTAATACGGATCTTAATGCTTTAATGTTAAAGACCGGAGAAATATTACAAAGTATTACTATTCAAAAAATTGTTTGGCGTGTACCCCATGTCAAAGTTTCCGATAGAGAAAAAATTAATTTACTAAAATTGCTTGAGAAAGATCGACCAATTCAATTAGCTTTTAGAAACTGGGATCTTTATGAATATCCTATGTTACCGAAGACGAACAAACATACATGGTCCATTAAAACTTCTTCACAAATTGAGAAACCGAGATATGTGATTTTAGGACTGCAAACAAATAGAAAAAACGATGGTGCTAAAGATATGTCTCGATTCGATCATTGCAATCTACGTGATGTTAAAGTATTTTTAAACTCTACATATTATCCGTATGAAAATTATAATACCAATTTTACCAAACATAACTTTGCTTTAATATACGAACAATACGCAAACTTCCAGCATTCCTATTTTGCAGGCGGCAGAGAAAGAAGTCCTCTTTTAAGTGCACAAGAATTTAAAGATATAGCACCTTTATTTGTAATCGATTGCTCTAGACAAAACGATAATATAAAAACGGGACCAGTGGTTAACATTCGTTTAGAGTTAGAGTGTGATGCTGAGATACCCGACCATACGGCTGCATACTGTTTAATTTTAAACGACTGTATCGTAGAATATAAGCCCCTTAGTAATATTGTCCGTAAGATATCATGATGAATTCTCTTTTTGTTGATGTACAAGGTTTTAAAGATAACAAAAATAATTTTATTATAAAAGAATTTGCTTTAGCTACCAATGAGTTCACAAAAGTGTTTTTAATAAAACCTCCGTATCCATATGCAAAATTGACTTCTGAAGAAAAGAAAACAGTTAAGTGGATTGAAAGAAATAGAGGTATTACTTGGAGCGAAGGCTATATCGACTTTAGAGAGTTTAAACGAATTATAATTCCTTTATTAAAGAATAAAACTATCATAATGAAGGGACTTGAAAAACAAAAATGGTTAAACGAATTATGTAATGAATGTGTTTTTATTGACATAGAAGGTAAAGGCTGTCCTAATTTTGCATACTTATATGAAAAATATTGCTGTTATGAAACTCGATATAACTGTTTTTATCATAAAAAATGTTGTGCTCTTAAAAATACATTGTGTATAAGAAAATGGTGTACTGAAAACAAAATATCTGTTAAATAAATTTACTTTGATGTACCTACTCGTTTCATTTCCTACACAATCCCTACCAACTTAGTTATTTATTAAAAGTATAGTCATAACATATCAGGTGAGAAGCCGTGGGCAGCAGTAAATAATTTTTAAAAGCTATATTAAAATTATTAAAGCCCTTGCATCTATCCTGATTTATTATAATCTGTGGGTATATATGACTACATAAAAATAAAACAAAAAATTATGAACTTTATGTAATTTAATAAATATTTTACAATATTAATATTTAACTATAATTTTTATACTATAATTAAACTAAATTTTAAGCGTGCACCCCCACCACCTACCTTAAACCTCAACTAGAAATCTCATCTCAGAGAAAATCGTTGTTACATAACCTTTTTGAAATTTTTTAAATTAAATTTTCCGTTTCGTCCATTATTTCGTCCACACTGTCTTTTATCACATATTGCGCACTGAGAAGTATAGAGTCACTGTTCGAACTAGATATATTGTCTTGAGAGGCACCACACAAATCTATAACTTTAATTTTTATGAGCCGTGTACCACGTCGCGGCTCGTTGTTGATCACGTATGATTTCCCGTGTAGCTTGCACTTCTTTTTAGGAGCTTCACGTCGTTGTCTAAATCTTTTTCCTGTCGTCTGCCTTGAAGGTTGCCGGCTTAGTAAGCCGCCAAGATGCGGCTCTTCAAAGGGTTGGGGTACTTGTGTGAACGGATCTTGTGCATATTGGCTGAACATTATTTCCGAGTCCGACATTTCCTGTAACAAGCAAACAATGAATTTGGTTATTATAATAATAAAACTTATCGTATATTATACATTTACAACTATTACAACTTTTATCATGTACTGCTACAAACAAAAATAATAAATATATACTTACTAGTTGAGGGTGAGGTCAATACGACTGCACGCGAGGTGTAAATAAAATCGAATAATACGATGTGCACCCAAATGACAAAATTTTTCGCTTACGCTGACTTAATGTATGCACACAGTCTTCTTGCTTCTAACACACGGACTGTATTTTATTATTGTCTTTGTCTCTCACGTTTACGAGTTCTGCCACAGATTACTAAATATATAGTATAAGCTTCAACTCGATTGCATTTGTACTTGGAACACATCACAATAATAAAGACAGACTTCGCAAGTATTCAAAGACAAAACTGATATCGTTTTTCATTACAAATATATTCGAACTATACTGTTTATTTTTTTTCGACACATCGGACACTTATAATTTAAAGACAAAGCACAATTAACACAAGACATGGTGTGACCGCACGGTGTAAAACAAGTATTTAGTTCTTCTTCTAGACATATTTTGCAAGTTAATTTTGAGGTTTTCTTTGAATATTTACTATCATCAGAATAGAGAACAATATCTTTAGTTCTATTGGTAATATTATTAATTTCCGTGTTCGGTTCCTGTTTTGTAATAATTTTAGAATTCTCGTCTAAAAAACTAATTCGTTGTACATACTCGACTCCTTTAACTAGTAAAAGATATGAACAGGCTGGAAACCAACGCGCATGTTCCTCCCACGGAATATTGTCAGCGCACCAATCCTTAAATCGACCGTCACAGTAAAAACAAATTACTTTGTCACTTTGCCCCGTATAAAAAAACCCCGCGATTGCCATGTCTAGTGCTTTTTGAGCTAGCCCTGGAGGCCAAGTTTCAAAACTTTCTAAACGCGTGTTCTGTAGAGCATATTGAGGATGTGCTATTTTTATTTTGTCCATGTCATTAAATGTGTCAAATATAAAAAAATAAAAATAATAATAAAAAAAAAAAAAATACAGATTTTAAAAATCTTTTGAAAAGGAAGTGGGTAGGTGTCTGTAACCTCTTAGAATATTATCATTGTAGTATCTAAACAAAATTTCGATAATATTTGAATTAAGCTATCGCGACGCAAGTTATAACATGAATGAGGTCGCGGGTCGTATTACATTCAATGTAACTACACGTGTAGATACACAGGATGTATGTATGACGAAATATGTGACTTGGTAGCTGTTTTTAGATAGATGAAAATAATACAAAACGGGTTATTTTTAAAAATAATTTTATTCCATAACTATTTAAAAATACTTACTAATTTTATTTTATTTTAATTAATAATTATTTTTCTTATATTTATTTATAAAACATTACGTAACCCTTAACCTAGTTTAAGTCCAAATTAATAACAAATTACAAATAATAATAAAATACTTAAAAATTAAACTATGTATACATACTTACTAATTTAATATAAAGATATATAAAACAATAATTTGTGTTAGTCTATTTAAATACTAAAGCATTGTAATTATCTAGGTATGTAAGTGTATATATGTATGTATGTGTCTTATTAAAATATGCTATTTTTATGACCCCATGCCATTGTAGATATTTTATTTTTCAAAATAATTCTTTTATCGTCATTAGATGACAATGCTATTTTATTTATGGATTGTGTAAATATTTTATGTTTGATGGATTTAAACACAGTATTATTTTTTCGTATGACGTCATTATGTTTAAGAACTTTTTCGTAATCATTGAAGTCGATTTGTTCAACAACATTCTTTTTTATTCCCTTGGCTTTTTTAATAGCATTGTTTTTGCTTTTGATGCAATATAATTTCGATCTTAAGCCAACAAACTCTTCTATAGGCTGACCACCCAACTCGTCCTTAAACATACCAGGTACCTTTTTATTTTCACGTACAATGCCGTAAACATTATTATCGATATAGTTGCTTGTATCAAAATACGATTTAAATCGGAGTTTCAGATCTGCATAAACATCGTTAGTCTGTATGGAATATAAAAAACTATCTGTGTCCGTATAGCAAAGTTGTACATTCTGTTTGTAAAAAGGTTTTATTATAGAATAGTGAAAATCGTACATGTGGCTTTTTGAGATCTCTAAAACCGTAAACCCAATATAAATTGGTTTATCTAATTTTATTGTTTCAGGTTTTAATTGAACGGCAACTAAATTTTCCGAAAAAACAGTAGAACTGTGATAATTAGGTCTTGCTATGAGTCGCTCTGCAGTATACTGGTGTTTCGTTTTATGTCTGTTGTCGACCCATTGATTAACTAATTTTACATCTAGTCTTTTTTCAGGGTCCTCTAAAGTTTTACCAAAAATAGAGTTATTTAATAATTTAAAAAAATCTTGTTCAAAGGTAGAAGTCGCTTTTTGCCGAAATTGTGTATTTAAATCGATATATTGCTTTAAATATGCACTTTGTTTGAACTTTATAACTCTATGAACTTTTTTCAGTAATAGGCCATGACGCAAACATGTTTTTAAATGGACGTAATGTATAACATAATAAAATTTATCATATAAATTCGGTATTAACTTGGCCGTTTTTGACCCAGGTGGTATAAATTTTTGTGGACAAAAAGGTAAGTCGTTGTGTAAGTCATGCAAATGCTCGGGATACTCTAAATCGACTTCTAAAATATAACCGTATTCAGCGTCGTCAGATACTTCAAGGATGTTGAGCGATTGGAATTCTGACGGCTTCATCATTTGGAAGTCAGAATGAGGCAAATAAGAACACATTGCATAACCGTATAGATTATTGCAATCGGTATAAAGTAAAAAACTATTTGAGGAAGTTGGATCGTAACTGGAAAGATACATATTATTTGCTTTTGCGTATCTAGTTGAACACAAACAGACTCCACCACGAATACCTTTCTGAATCATTCGTATAATTTCTAAGTCTTCTATAAGTTGGAGTTTTACTTTCGTTTTAAGAAGCATGGCATCGAAACTTAAACTTGGGGCAGTGATATAAAAAGCGGGATCCAAATTATAATTTGTTTTACATGTACGACGAAATTTTTCAAATATATCTGATAGTAACAACACGTCTGATTTGAGATATATATCCGTATATTCGCCTAGATTTTTAATATTAAAAGCTTTCCAAACCATCTCAGCATGCTTGTAATCTGACTTTGAAATAGTGGAATTACACAAAGTGCTGTGAAAACTCTTTCGTGGGGGCAATATTGTCTCTTGATATGATTTCCAATCCGTCATGTGTTCGTAAGGATAAACACCTTTTCTTATTATTAACTCAAATTGTTCTTGTTGAGGAAAATGGTTCCTTAAATGCAAAAAATCTTTTTTATCTAAATTTATTGCAAGTTTTTCAAGACTTGTGCCCAAAAACTTAAAAGAATCTACAAAACGAACAGCCATGTAATGTTGAGGTTCTGTTTCAAAAAATTTTGTAAAAGATATATAATTTTCTTTATTTTTTGCTACAACTTTTAAGGGTCCTGGTAAATGACCTAATTGTCGTATAAATAAATGACTATCATAACCCGATAAATTGTGAAACATTACTGGTATAAACTGCGGTAAACTAAATTTAAGATTACAGTATGAATGAGCTGGCCCGCGGAAAGTGCCTGTTAAATGACAATGATCTCTCACTCGATCATCAAATAAAGTATGGTTACAAATGTGACAAAATTCAGCTTTTGCAAACTCTTTTTCTTCCTCTGCTGTTAATGGTGTCATGGAAAGGGGTTTTTTGTAAATATGCCAAATTTTTAACACATCCGCTCTGAGATTATCAAGAAAAACTTCAACGCAATCTTGACCTCGGTACGATACATAGCGATTTAGTGAAGTGTTATATGAACAGACTACATTATAAGCAAACGCAGCTGGAATGTGCATTTGTAAGTTATTTGTGCGATTTGAACTTGACTCGTCCGGCACTGGTTGTAATAAAGATTCAAAATCTGCGTATATGACGAAAGGCATGTCTTGCTTTCTTTCGAAATTTTTGAATTGTATTAAAGTACCAAAACTCGGTAAAATAGTAGCAACCCCACCGCACACATGATTGTTAAACTTATGTTCGTTTTCAAAAAATATCATGCAATCATCACAAAACCATACCTTACCATGATGTTTCGTTAACTGTGGTCTCAATAAGCGACTCAAATTTTTAATCAAACAATAATGTGATTGATTTCCCTTTTCCATATACAAAAGATTAATATGATGTTTTTTTCTATGTTCTGTTCGATATAGCGGGCCGACAATGCTTGTGTTGTTTTTAAGACCATAAACATTAATACTTATACGAGAATTATTTTTTTCAAAAGTTTTAATATCCGAAAAATTTACTGGGTATGTCATATTTTTAGTGTTAAGTACAGTTTTAAAGTGAGGATAAGAAGAAGTTCGATGAGCGTTATTTTTTGCAGGAAATAATGCTGCCATTATGGACCACAAAAAGCAAAATTGATCTCCATTTTGGACATTAATGCACGCACGTTTTAATTTCAAAGCTTTTGGTAAATTAATAAACCCCGAAGCTCGCAACGGATTGTACTTGTTTAGGTTTACTTCCAAGTGCAAACACTTTAAAAAACTCCAACCACTGTCTCGTTCTTCAAATTCATCGATTTTTGTAGAAATAGTTTCAACAACCTTATTGAATAATTCGTTGAAATTATAACTTTTATGAATAACGATATTTGCGGTCGCAAATGATTTTATTTCTATCGCGTCCTTAGTAGCTAAAGTGAATTCAGCATATAACTCGAAGTTGACCTTGATCGAATCAAAAGAGAGTAAACGTGCCTGCAACAGCTGACGCACGCGCGCGCGCAGGCCGCTCATGTACTCGGCTGGCAGCGACGTTGTCTCGTCCGTGCCCTCGACATTTCGCACTCTATAGGATGCGATTCGACTACGAAAAGCACTGCTGACTTTTTCTATGCCTACACCTATCTCAACAGCGCTATTACTTTTATGAACTGTACTTCTTAAATGAGCCGAGAACATCGAGTTTTTTATCGATAAATCGCATACTGTACAAAATATCGTTCTGGCTGACATGATTAGGACTATTTATTATTATTAAGATACGATAAGATAACTCTTTATTGTGTCACCACAATTTGTACAATAGCTTAAAAAATGTAAAAAAGTTAGATGTTAATGTTATTGTTGTTCTTAATTGGTATGAATGCTGCACGCCTTATATTATACTAACTGCACTCAGCGGTTTTAACCACTTGTATCCTATAATATTATGTTACTCCATGGCATAAGATATCTCTATACCAAATTTCAGCTCAACGGATCCACCCGTTTAGGTGTTAATGAGTAATAAACATGCATATATACATTCATACATATATACAAACTTTTACATTTATAACAATAGTAAGATGTGTACCTAGGTGTGCTTACGGATATTATTTATTTATTTATTTATAAAATATAAATAGGTAGGTATAATAATAAAAAGAAAAGGTTTAAGTTTCATTAAAATTTATTTATGTAAATTAGACCTACCTATTTATATTTTTTGTCCGCGAAAAACGTACCTTCTTCGCGGAACTTAACTTTTACAATTTTTATCAAATCGCGCACCAGGTCTAACTCCTCGGCATCGGAGTCAGCCTGGTATTTGAGAGATATAATGGCTTTCTCCCAACGGTCGACTGGGAGGACTCCGTGGAGGTCTGCTGCGTTATAAAGACGCAGCTCCAGGAACAGGTTCCCGGGCAGTGCAGCAGTACGCCGCACGTAGCCGCCAGCGACCCGCCGCGAGAGCGCTGATTGCAGCTGGCTCGAAGGCTGCCCGTGCTCCTCGTCGCTGCCCAACTCCAGATTCCACCCGCCCGTGGATTTCTTGATTGTAGCCCGCGCCGGCGCCCCACTCACCGGTTTTTTTGCCGACTTGACTCTGAAATTTTAAGACAACGTTAGTTTCACGAAAAAGCATACAAGGAATAATTATTAAAAAATGCTAATGACTGATTATCCTTCCATATTACATGTTTGTTTAAATAAATACGTTCAGGGTAGCACGAGAGATTGATGAAACGAGATATGGAGGAAATAAAAAACCTGAATTGTTATAAAGGTTTTGCGAATAAAATAATTAGATGTAAAATCATACCTTTTGGGTTTTTGTGGCAAATCGTCCTCGACGTCTTTGCGGCTGCGCTTTGTACTCGTATCAAAGGAGTATTCAGAGTCCGACCTGTTAACAATATAAGTACAAACTATTAAAACACTATGAAAACTACACGATGGAAATTATATACGGAACATAAGACATTATGTAAAACTTACGCACATGATTGAAAATTGAAAGCGGTGCGGTGTCAAAAAGTTAGGTGTAGATCACAGACGATTTTCAGCTCGATGTGGCTTCTACTTGTTGTCTTCTCGGAGAATGTACGAAGTGTGCAGCTCGTTAAGCAATGAGGGATCCAATATTTTTAAAAATATAACGTTGCTTACGTCAATGAGTGGTTATCAACATTTTGAATTAGTATGTACCAATATTAAATATAATATAAATCAATATCGTAATGCCATTTTCAGTTTATGCAGTCAAATAAATATGTTTGCGAACCCTGTCGCTATTTTGATGACGATCTCAAAAATATTATTTATTGGTAATTGATTTAATAAATAGCAAATCTAGCAAAATTCAGCGGATGGACATCCTGTCAACATACCTAACATTTATTTCGTAACAAAATAATAAATACTTCTATTTGTTGGTATATTAGTTTTTTTTTTTTTAATTATTTTCATGATATTATAATAATGTATATAATATTAAACATTCAAATTTCAAATCAATTTGTGAGGGGTAACAAACATGTGTTTCAAACACACGGGCTTCGCCTTTTATTTTAATGTAAAAAGATGTACCTATTATTTATGTACCTACTTTAATAACTAAGTTATTTTCTTTAAACAGTATGGAAATAAAGTTTAATTATTGCATGTAGGTACATTATAATAATAGGACACAATGTATTAAAATTAGTTCAAAGCGCCATCTTGTTCAACGCAATTAAACCATTTCCTGACGCATAATACAAAAGGTTCTCAATGCTATCATAACATGCAAATTGTAAGATATACTTACGATATTACACATCACACTTATAATATTACTTTATTGTAAAAACGCCATCTGTTAGATCTGTGCTACATTAGCATGATTCACTAATATCATAATTTATTAATTGCAATATAAAGTCGTTAAAGGTAGAGTACCTACACATATAAAATTAAAATGATTACTTTAGCAAAAATACTTATTAGCATCAAAATGCGAACGTTGCGTTGCGCGTTGGGTTAGACGAATTAACGCTGCTGTCATAATTATATTCCTAGACTCTTATCACGTTGGCTTTAGAGCTTAAAATGCAATAAAAGTCAAAAGTGTAGGAGCAAATTAAACTCAAACGGTCTGGATCGCGCAAGCAACATTTTCATGGCAAGTTGAACCTATTGAATGATTTATGCGCATTGCATTGGAGCTGCTCGAGTACTGTAACCGTAACTGCATACCGGCCGGATGCGACCTCGTTTTCAGAAAAGAGCTCCTCCCTCAGAATTTGTAACAAATTGTGGCTACTCGAGTACCATACCGGCCGGATGGGAAAGGCGTTCCACTATTGTTTCAACATTCTGCGGCAAGCGGGTGGTCAGTAACACTGCCTCCGAAGCGGATGTGTGCTAGAGAGGTAGTGCGAACACCCCCGCAAGCCATACAAAAAACCCGAGTGGTTTCTAACACCTGAAGACCAGAAGACTCAAGAGAACGCGGTGTGTTAGTTTTGCTATTTTAAAGTATTTTTTTCGATTCTTTTACGCAACAAGTTAAGCGAGCAAAAATGTAAAATTTTTACTTCACGACAACTAAAATCGAATGGAACGAACTGAAGTGACAAACGGTAAAAAAAAAAATTATTCGCTTTTTCGAGTTTCGAAAATCACAGATCGTATGTGAAGTGACGAACGGTAAAACATGTGTAATTTCATTAGGCGTTAGTGAGGGAACAGAAAGCAAAAGCGTTGCAGTTTCATCGTGAATTGTAAAACAGGAGCGTTGCGTTGATGTTTCATCGGTAATAACAGGAACGTGTTAATTGTGATCGAACGGTGAGACGGGAGAGTAGGTTGTATTGGGCAGTCTAATTCGCTTTTTCGAGTGAGCGAACGACAGTGAGCTCAATCGAAAAAGTGAATTAGAATGCCCAATAACTACCTACTCTCGACAGCAAGTGTAATGAAAAAGTCTCATCGATTCGAATGTAATGTGCCCAAACTCGACGGGTTTACTAATAGTCATTGAAGAGTTTCATTAGACACCTCCTGGCTCCATCATCAGATCAGCTCAGTGGTACCAGATTATTAAACTGTCATCAGATTTCTAGACATTTGCAAAGTTTCATTACGATACGACAACCAGAAGTTGGTCAAATTTTATTTTTAAGATTTTTTTACTGACTTTGTATGGAAAACTAATTTAAGCGTTTTCAAAATAGACTATGTTTGGAAACTCATAGCTGGACAACGATTGGAGATAGATAAAAAGTGTCAAGGCCGAAGTTGTAGAAAATTTTATGAGGTTTAATAATGTAGTACTACAAAATATGGTACAACGCACAGTTTTTGACATATGTATAAGCAAAAAATCTAAAAATGGGACCTTCTTCGGCCTCCCCCCCCTCAGGCTCACCTCGGAGGGGTGGGGACTTTTAGTATGTTTATCTCCTAACTAGTCCAAACAAAGTTACTAAGTTAGTTTTTCTGCTTTCGACTTTTCGATCCACATACCCTTTTTGGGCACTCATTGACTGGGCTAGTATTCTTCCATCTCTTTGATATACACAGGACATTTTAAGTAATAGAAGTCCTTTGAAGAGGCAATTGAGACAACGAAGAGATCGCATCTCATCAAGTGACAACAAACGAGCAATTCATTTGTAATACGATAAGAACTTACTGGGCTAAAGAGTCTTAACATCTTATGACTCTTGAGTACCTAAAGAACATACCTTAAAACATCCTTACATCTTGCCAAAGTTGCTGTAGTTGAGCAGATCACAACTTTGATATTGTTGGATTGTGTGAACGCATTAGGTAGAAAATCCTTACGCATCCCTTAATTTTTAAGAAAAATAAAACAGTCTCATGTCACAATATATTATCATCTAAGATAATATTATGTTTGTTATAATCTCTTTTTGCAGAATCTTCACTGTAATTAGTTTGTTCAACATACAATTATCCCAATGGCTAGCCGCACACTCACACAAGCAATTGATAATATTGTCTATACTATATTGTCAATAATATCTTTATCATACCAGGAATCAGCAATACAGGCCGCACATCATCAATATTATTGACAAAACGTACTGTATTGATTATAATAATACTTGCGTTTGTGTGACAAGCTTATAACCTTCTTGCTCGTTATCCACATAGAGGTGCTTTCCGAATGGGCTGTAGAGAGTAGAGAGTAAGATTGAACTAAATATAATATTGTAAAAATGACTTGCAATAGTTTTCTATTATAGCCTATTAGAACAGGTAAAAGCATTTTGAATTTAAAGGCATTGTAGCTAGTTCCATGAAAAAATTCATGAAATAGAAGTAGTTTGAGTAGTCGTTAGGTCGGGTTTAGGCATAGAAAGGGACCTTGTCGACCTGAAACTTCAAGGCTGTACCACTCTAACAGTGTAATTAGGCTAACACCTCCTAGACTATTATTATTTAGCCTATATCATCCCACTACGCAAGGGGCTCATTTTTCTACCTCCTCTCCTCTTTGTCAGTTCCAATTTATTTTTCGGATTTATTAATAAACTTTCACTAAATTCTTTCTTAGAGTGTAAGCGCCAATCTTTTATCTAAGAATTACCCCATTAGTAGTAATAGAGAGCTCCATTTTATACAGTGATAGTTATTGTTTGACAAAAAATAATGTTAAAAGGTAATAATTATAATAAAACAATCTATAAAATTAAAATTTATCTTTAAATTTATTAAAAACTCCATAAACTTACTGACTAAAACTTAAAGTTTTAAACAGAGATAACCGTATAAGAGGAGTCTCATGTAATCTTAGCTTCTCATTTAATAACACTGACTTGTAGTTTTAATCCAGTTCACATGCAAAATGCAAGATATTTTTAAATAAAGGATAGTTTTGAATTAATTTCTGAAAATGCAACGCTGCAATCTGATTAAACCTTTACAAAGTAATACTAAATTTAAAATACTGGAAAAGAAACTATGTACCTAGATGGAATGAAGTTGAATATTTTATGTAATACTACAAATAAGCAATTTCTTGTGCCCAATCTTTGAGAAAATATAAAAAGTTCAGGTAGACTAACTAAAATTCCAATCTTTTACGTTATTTTAAAAGCTAGCTATACTTACATGTAAATATAAACACATCGCAACCTTTAGTATAGATAAACTTAGAAAAATTACTACATACAATAAAAAAAGTTGCTCCCCGTGTCGTCTGTCTGTCCTATGTATGCCTAAATCTTCCAAATCTAGACAAACGAATTTTGATGCGGTTTTTAGTTTTTTTAGATAGAGTGATTCAAGAGGAGAGTTTATAATATGTATAATACATGTGTAATATAATAGAGAAACGTTGATAATATTTTATGTTAGGCACAACGAAGTGCGCGTGGTAGTAGGTATAATACCTGGAAGCCAAATAATGTGTTCTGATCTGACGTAAATGGTCTGAGGTAAGTGACCTGCAATATGAAATGAAAAACTCAAATTTTAATCAAATATTGTTCGATTTCTTTGTTATTTTCCAGTTATAAATTCCCAATAAAATTGTATAGGTAATACATTTATTTAATATCATACAATTGTCAAAAACTTTAATAATTAAATTAACTATTCAGTGGGTATTTTTGGGGATAAATAAACAGAATGGAAGCGCAATTCAAACCGCAGCACTACAACAAATGAACGCAATTCAGCAGCAACAATATGTGAGAAATAGTTTCAAAAGTGGCGGGGACGCGTGCCGTAACATTACTGCACCACAAAACCAAAGCCGATGGACTGTTTTGAATATAATATTTTAACAAGCCTTAAAATAATAATAAGGACAGCGAGGTGTTTTCCCGCCTTATAGGTTTAATCTGTCATCTACGGCCGCATCGTCACTTAACATCAGACAAGATCGTGGTCAAAGGCTTACAAACATTGAATAAAACATTATATTGGAGGATATGTTAATAATATTCTTTAGAATCTTTTATAGATGTTTTTTGAATTAAAATGTGCATAGTTTCACTTATTTCAATATTCGGATAAAATATGACCATGATTTACTTGTCATTGTAATAGTTGTTAGTAACCTAAAACTGCAAAATATAGGTTCGCCATACAACCTATAAATTGTGATTTGACTCTGACAGTGTAAGTAGGGAAACCTGTTCTGTTGGAGTATAAACCCCAATTATTATTATTATATAGTAGATCAATTAGCAGTTTGCAGTTTTGGTAATGTGGACCGATCTTTAAAACGTATTTAATCAATGGTGGAGTCCACATTAGAAGCGCAAGAATAATATGCATAAAAATCTAAACCGTAGGTATACGTCGATACAATATCTTGAGCCAGAGCTTTGTTTAATAACTAGCACAATAAGTTTCACTCAAAAAGTGCAGTAAAGAAGAATAAGAAGTTTAGTTCAAGCTTATAATATTACGTAATGATTTATAAATTATTCTAGTATCACAGTGATAACTATACATATATGCACATAGCAGTAAATTTGTTCGCACACATATTGAATCGTTTAATCAAATCAAAACGCGTTTATTATAAGCACACGGCACATTACCGTTACTCATTGATATCGACAATACATCCAAAGACATTGACAAGTTTGATTGTACCAGTTATTTTGCATTGTGGGTCAGGGTCACTACAGTACTGTATTGACAACGAGCCAAATCGATAAGTCAAGAACCGAGAGAAAGGGGTTCTGAATTTGCTTTCGCGATATTAATGTTCCGTCGTTCATGTTAACAGTAGGCCTTCAAACGTTTATTAGTCAAAACAGTGCTCCTTACGTTGTGTTTATCTCTGACTATACAATAACAACAGTTAATTGTACAACATGTTAACAACGTATGTAAGAAAGAAAAAAAGAAAAAACATATCAATTGTATACTATTAGTGTGTGTAATGGTCTTGTATGTGTTGTTAATTGCAACAGTTAATGTTTGATGTAAATTATTGAGACCTTATCTGATACCAAGTGAAAATCAGGACATGTTAGAATAATAACTAGCTGAGCCTTGCAGGATCTCTGCACAAAAGCATTTTTCGTGTTACTTTAGGATTTAAGCTGCCTACATAACAAATCAGTTCAGAAGTTAGGCGTAAAGAATAAATAAAATATAAAACACACACAATCAAATCCATACTTTCGCTTGGATAAGTATCAAATTCAATATATAGACACCATAAGCAGTTAAAATGTTTTTCGTAAAAAGTAAAATTATAAAAGTAAGATTCTACACTAAGTTTCTATAGAATAACACTAAGGTTAAAACACTAAGGCTTGAAAGAATGACTTTAATTTTTCAGTAAGTACATTTGGGCGCATCTAGCGTGTAAATAAATTCTATGTAATTAGAGTTACAAGTCAAAATAGCGCTACAGTCTACCAATCAATACACAGGCGCTAATAAAAACAAACGCACGGCGCGTCTAATTGGATTATCTAGTAGTTACGTCGTGGAAACGCCGACAATGCAAGAAATGTGTGTAAATTACTATTGATTACCGACTGACGGCCTCATTGTGCCACCGATCATTACTCGTATCTTTTGTATTGAGTGTGGGATCCATTAAGTTTTTTGTTCATTGATAACAACAAAAAGGTGGTAGTTTATTACGTTCATCAACTGTAGACATCGATTTAAAAAAAAATGAAGATAAACTGACGTAACTGGCCTAAATATACATAATACTGAGATATAATATAATAGTAAAATTTTGCCCGGGCACAATTTTACTTCGTCGCGAGTCGGCGCGGCAACCGACACTCTCCGATCCAACAGGCCCAAGTTTGGCATAGCAACGGTAGCGCTACGGCGCATCTTTTCATCTTCTTTTAATCTAAGCCCGTAGAGCTAAATTTAAGAATGCTTTTGGCTAGGCAAGTGTAAATATATAAAAAAAATATATAAATACGAGTATGTGTGTGTGGCTTTTAAAAATATAATATATTATTTCTATTAACAAAAAAATTGTTCGTGTGGGAAAATTGTTCTTAACAGGAAAATATATCTATTATGTTAAACAGTAACTTGTAAACATAATTAATCAGTGGGTCAGTAAAACTTAAAATAAATAGATGTAAAAACAACACTTTATTTAAATACGAAACAGTATAAAAACAAAACCTTACAATGATTATGAGCAAACATTTATGAAAACTGATAAAAATCTACGTTAGATTTAGAGTTTTCTTTAAATACACTTATTTGTATCGTCATTCTGAATTACATTTCAGAAACTCCCCAAACTTTATTGAATTCAATCGTAACTTTTTAATCAGTTTTGTACTTTTGTCGACCTTGTAGAATCGATCTAATCTTCGTACCCGAAGTTTATTAACTTGATTTTCAGACAATCTTAACAATTCACCCCTTCTCCTTTGGCTTGCTTAGATGTTTGGTAATTTTCATTTTCCAATGCAACTTTTTTATTCAAATGAAACCTATCGTCCAAATTTTGACCATCATCTCGCCAGATATGTAATTTTTTTTATTCAGGGTAAGCCTTTGACCATGATCTTGCGTGATGTTAAGCGCTGATGCGGCCGTAGATGATAGCAGACTAAACCTAGAAGGCGGGATAGATCCTACCTCTCCCCCCATATCTTAACTTTGATAATGTAGGATCATACTAACATAAGTATTGTAAGTATATGTACGAGTAACTAACAATAAATTGGATTTCCGAAATAAATATCGACGGTCCCTACGTATACTATCGAAACTGCAAAAACATGATTTTCGTTTTATTGCATATATGGAAAGCTGAAATAATGACCTATAATTCTATGTATAAAATATTATTTTATTTTTATCCCTTCAGCTGTTTTTCAATAGAACACTATTGAAAGTACATACAGTGAACACATTAAAACATCGAATGAGCCATTTTTGATGTTATTGGTAGTCAGTGGTATGCGCGCGCGACATGTAACTGCCTGTTTCGTTAGTGTAACTCGAAATGTGAGCGCGAACGCACGCGTTAATATTGCTATTATTTTACGGAGTCATGGTATTCATTGATAATTTTTATGAACATATTCTGATATTTTTGAATGATTGATTTCAAACTATCGAAAGTGGTAGTTTCGATATTATACTAAAACAAAAATATTTATTTTCTATCGAATCTACCACTTTCGATAGTATTATCGGGGAAAGATTTAGAAACATTTATCGAAAGTGGTACATTCGATAGTTTTCTCTGTCAAAGACACATCGAATATGCCCCTTTCGTTACTTTTCTACGTCAAATTTTAGCAATTTCGATAGTTTTTTTTATTATTTCACACATTTTCTAAATATTTTTAGAGTCTTCGGTGCTATAACAATTCACCAGCGAAGAAAGTAGATCCGTTTAAATTATATTTACGGAGAAAACGAAGTGATTGATGAGATTTTTTTACAAAATGATTACGGAATTGTTATTTTTGATAGCAATTAATGTTACTCCTATTCCGTCTTCTAACTCTGCTTAAGATTTTAATTGTGAATGAACCTGTGAGGAAGTAAAGCTTGTTTGAATAGAATAAAAGTTACCGACTCAGGCGGTGCGAGTAACGTAGGGCTCCTGTGCAGGTGGAGTGGTGACAGGAGTCGTAACTGCCGTGGTGTATGCGGGCTTTGGAACTGTCACGTTTCTTGGGACGCTCTCGTGCTCGTGTCACACTGGTAGGCTGGCATAAGCCTGTCTATGGACACGACTGTATTCTGGTTCGGCAGCTGGATCTTAAAAAAGGTTCCGTGCCTTTGTAGTGCTTGGTACGGTCCCTCGTAAGGTAGCGTAAGTGGTTTTTAATTTATTCCACCCGTACAATGACATGTGTATAGAACAGGTCTTTGTGGATGAATACTGATCACTGTTGTCTCAGCTTCTGCTTCGGAGTCTTGGTAAACCGAGAAGACACAATTCTTGATGGCCTTGCACTCTCCCGTGTCCGGTGGATTCAGCAGAATGTCGCTCATCTGTTGCACGTCAGTCTGCTGCACGTCAGTCTGTTAATAGCATACCCAGTACGTAGCAGTACCACAGACTCAAATGCTCTCTGCTCTCAAATCGGCGGGATTTGGACTAGATCGACAACTTCAAGATGTCGAAGAGGGCTTCAGCTTGAGCTTTTCATCCATTTTCGATTTTTCAGTCGGAGTCACCATTGTGAGGATAAGAAGCTTCTTTGAATAATAGACGTGTTTATATTATAGGTAATATAATCGTCATAAATCAAGAACTTTGTAACATACCAAGAGTTAATTCGCTGACCTGCTGACCATTAGCGTTATTAATTCTGTACCTAAGGATTGTAAACGAAATGAAACCCAAAAAATATACACTTAGGTATGTCTATTTACAAAATGATTGTTAGTTCATTAAAATTTTGAGTTTATGACAATAGTATAAAATACTCTGTATTAAGACCAATTGAAAAATTACATTAAACTTATTACTAACTAGTACTCCCTGCTACGATTCATTTTGGTCTACAATGGTCGGCTGTTTCGCTGAGAGCGATCTCTTCCAGGTAACTAATCTATTAGAAGTTGTAAGTATACCTAAGTTATAATATATTATTATAATAAATATTGTGATTATTATCTCGGGTCGATTTATTTTCCAAATGACCATAATAAACAAACCAATCATGATAATATGATGCCTAATAGATTAATTACCTAATAGTTACAAAGTGTTTAGTTACTACCTACTTTTTTGGTTACAAAATGATAACATAGAGTTAAAAGTAAAAGGTAGACTAAGCCAAGTATTATAAAGGTTACAAAGAATATACCTACATTTTAACCTAAATCTCAAAATTAAATTTAGTAAGAAATATCTTATTTTATTGTCTAATAATGAGTTACATACTGTAAACCTATAAGCCATTCATTATCATTTGTTTTACCCAGATACCTATGCTAAAAAATTAAATTATAAACGCTTGTCATGAATAAATACTAAACAGTGGACATCGAAACTAACAAAATATTGTCCAGTATTGAACGATGTAACAAATAATACAATCGAAAGTACCATATTCAATGGTTCAATAGAAATTCTTGTCATGAAACAGTATCGAAATGGGCACTTACAATAGTAGACTAGAATTTTTGTTCATATAACACTATCAAAAGTGGCACATTCGATAAAAAAAGAATTTGCATTTACGAAGTAAAGTATCGAATGTGTAATATTAGAAAAAGTATTAAAATTATTTAAAACTTTAGTAGATAGTATGAAACTGTTAGTTTTTACATATGTGACACAACTATTATATTGAATATTACAATTTGTTGCTTAGTGTAAATCGCATTTAAACCTTTGAACTGCTCTCCTGTAAAGTAGTAGATTTGCAGTTTCGATAGTATACGTGGGGACCGTCGATATTTGAATTTGCAAATACGAATGCGAATTTAAATAAAATATTGAACGCTAAACTACTAACATTGTTGTAGGTACCTAAAAGAGTGTAAAAAAATTTCAAACATTTGTCCTTTATCCAACAATATCACACTCCTGCATAATAATCCACTCCATTATTTTCCCAACACTGTACACGTAATAAGGTCACACATTCTGTCCAAATTATGTTTCCAACATAAATATTTCATTAAGCGAGCGTTATGAGTATCATCTACATAAATTCGCACTTATTCCGTCCCATTGTCCCGAACAGCATAAGTTTGGTCATAGTCCGGAGTAAGCGATATCCCAGGGATGTCTGACTCGTGTCATATTACCGGGTCCATCTCGAGGGCGCTATAAACTACTCATGAACTCGTAGACCTCGCCGCAAAAATAGTGAGTTTGCATAACGTGGTTCTAGCAGGTCATAGTTATTAGAGATGAGGTAGCGTTATGTTTACGTCTATAGGTATAAGTTTTAGAAATAAAATTGCTCTTGTTAGTGGAACTAGTGCTTGCTGGTCATATACAATCGTAGATATAGCAGAGTATTTTTTATAAGCCTAGAAACATTTTAAATGATGATTATGTATTCCATAGCTCATAATTAGATGTTCTTATAGATTTTTTTGTATTAGATAAGCATCTGTTGGTCTTAGTATATAATTATTATAGAGGTACACTCTTAGATGAAGTTTCAAAAAGTCATATTGCTATATTAACTAAGTCATGTCAGCATATTGGGAAATATGCTGACATGACAGCTAATAATGCACCCAAAGGACCCTATTCGAAATTATGAGTGAATCATCATGAACAGCTTAAATAGACGAATAGTTGTAATTAGAGCATCGAAGAATATTAAAACATTTATGCACACAAGACCACACCGCTTAAAAAAAAAAAGTATCACACAATCCGACCAAATTCCGTCCACAAACACAAGTTACCTTTATCGGCGATATAACCAGCTTTGCACACGTCGAGGCACATAAGAGTCACGTATTAAGACCGCCAGTTTAATGCATTCAGTATGAAGCTGCCAGTTACTGCCAGTGACACCAACTTCAATTATATTTCTTGACAATTTTTATTTGTAATGTCCTGGGAGGAAACAAGAATTTGAATGGTAACCGTTGTTTTCTTGTAGCTTACTTTAAAATATAGTTTTATGACGAATATTTTGTTAGCATGTTGTTAAGAAAATACACATTAAGACAATAATAGGGGGGTAATGGCCAAGATAGAGGATAGAGGGGAATTTTTCACCGGGGGTAGATTTCTTTTGAAGGAGGTCGACTAGGTAGGTGCACCAACAGTGCCAGTTATTCTACCACATGAGCAGTGATGCAGCAAACATTGTTGTGCTTCACTAGGAGGGCACTATAGCTACTACTATAGCTAGTGCAATTACTGGGCTTGAGAGTCTTAGTATCTCATAAGATCAGTAAGAAGCGTTGGCGTAGTGCACCCAGAATTTTACCTTTGTAAAATACTGGATAGCACTGGAGTGCTATCCAGTATGGTAAAAGATAACGCTGCCCATAAATAGTGGACTATTTATGGGCAGCGTTATCTTTTACCTTCAGAAGAGCGTTTCGTTCGTCTTCTTACTTCGCTGTATATATTATATATTTTTTAAATGAGTATTGGTAGGTAAATAATAGCAAAATTATTATCACCGTGAGTTACTGTTGTCCAACAACCAATGAGCTTCAAACATAGAGCTCTCGTCCGTTTAATATTTCCTCGTATATTTTTATGGTACCCTTCACACGGTCCGGCGGAAGACAATTTCATTTTAATTTAATACCGGCTAACGAGTCAATATTTTTGAAACAGACTGCGGTTGAAATACACGCCGCTTCACTGACAGCACTCCGTGAATTGAAAATGGGATTTAAAATCTGTCTCTGTAAAACTACTATAATATTATAATAGTCAAAGTTTTAACAGAATATTAGTTAATAAATTGTTATTTCATACATTTTTTTCAAATAATAATCCCGATCAGACAATCAATCAAACAAATATAAAACGCGAATCAATTGATAAAATTTTAATCATAAAATAGATTAATAATCGAATAATATAATATAATATTATTTAGATTAGATACGGCTATTCCCTTAAATAAAATATTGATGTTAATCTTAGAGTAACATTCCCTCATTTTTGATATTCAATTTCATGAAAAGTTTGTATAAAAAACAAAACAATCTACATCCTGCAACTATTATTATAAACACCCTCATCTGTACATCCTAACTCTATCAATTCTGGGTAACTATGGACCGGATGAACTTGCATGTGAACGGCCGCCCTTGACATTATTAATGCATGTGTGATATAAAAATAGTACATATTGAGTAGAACGAGCGAGGGGAAATAATGATAGCACACGGTTGGGGAAAAAACAGAGAGACAATAGTACGATTTTAAAAACAATCGCTAGTGTTCTCCAAAAACTAATATCACAAAACAGCACAACTCATGCCTAATATTGTTAAAAATAACCCAACCACGGTTTTGGACAGTTTCGATGTCCTTCATCAAAAGCTCACGCCTACAGTACAGTACTTGACGCTTTCTGGCGATTGTCCGAAACCATGGTTAAGATATTGTGAACATTATTATATGTGAGTTCTGCCGTTTCGTTCTTTTAGGTAAGCAATACTTATTATTATCTATTCTGTAAAAAATATAATTAGAATAGAAAAAAAAAATTGCCATAAAAGAAAAAGAATAATACTATTTTGCTTAATATACTATACGTTACACACAATGAGGTGTTCTTAATACTAACCAATTTAATTATTTCCCGTGAGACTCGTAACTTTTTATCAAATTATAGTCAACACACTCAAACTTAAACAAAACAATATTTGTCATGCTTTAATTAGTCTTAGGTTTTAGTAGCGACACTAACGCCCAAATGACGTATGAAAACAACTTAATGACCAAAACATATACGTTATTACTGATGACAAGTTATATCACAGCCCACTTAGATCTATTATTCGAAATTACTATTGAAATGTTATGATTGACGAATAAAATATTGATTTTCTTATCACATTCGAAAGTAACCTTCAACGACCACTTTGGATCGAAGCAAAATATTGTCTTGGATTAAGTAGAAACCTTTTATCATTCGAGGAACTCTTCTATTACTAGTAGTTTCGCCTCGAACTGGGACCTCGCGGCCCAATTTCCGTGTAAACCGTAGACTTTAGGCTTCGACTAAATATCCTAATTAATACAAGAACTTTAACATTAATATGAAAATTCAAAATACCAAAATTCAGAGAAATTAAAACTTACAAGTGAATTAAATTAAAAATTTAAAAAACCCCCAACGCAATACGTAATTCACCATTTTTTTGATGGCGGCCATCTTGGATTTTAAATTTTATATAGTGGGCTGTATTCTACTCGTTAAGTTAGGTTACTACTTTCATTTGATACCCATATTGAGGGGGTCGTGGAAGAAAAAAATAATCCGCCATTTTGTAGCGGCGGCCATCTTGGACCGATTTCCACCAAACATGGCTAAGAACACTCTCGACTAACTCTACTTTCAAACAAAAAAAACTAAATCAAAATCCGTTCATCCGTTTGGGAGCTACGATGCCACAGACAGACACATACACACACACACACACAGACAGACAGACAGACAGACAGACAGACAGACAGACATGTCAAACTTATAACACCCCGTGGTTTTTGCGTCGGGGGTTAAAAATACCTACGTACCGAGATTTTTAGAATATAATCTTTTTTAGAGTTTCGTACCTCTGAAGGAAAAACGAAACCCTAATAGGATCACTTGGTCGTCCGTCTGTCTGTCAAGACCCATTTACTCTAGATCCCGTAGAATTGTAGATTTTTACCATATGGCCGCTTGATGCCCATGAAATGGAACTTCTAAGCTTAACTTCAAAAACGTACAATTTTTTGACCCTCTGATCTATGATCAATATTCATAGAGAACTTGCCATTACCCTATGTTTATGAAATTTGGCAGACTTTAAGTACATAATATATTTTAAATTCGGGAAAAAATCTGAAAACTATACATATACATTTGTAATTAATTCATTTAAAATGGCTCAATTTTAAAGTACAAACGTAATCATCGAAGTTAAGCAATGTTATGCTCGTACGTATTTGGATGGGCGCGTACGTAGTGATCTCAACATTTTGCTGACTTTTTTTGGAGAGAGCCACCAGCACCAGCGGCCCGCGATGCACTCCGGTGTGCTCTTGCACCTTTATTGTTGAATGTGTCGGCACAAACTATTCTAAGTTTTAAAAAGTTTTGTAGACAGGCTACTCAAATAATAATAATGCTGGCAGTAAGGTGCCAGCGAAAAAGCAAATATGCCCAAGATGAAATTACGTGTTAAAAAAATTCGAATGGCTTATAGTATTTTTTTCCAAATGAGAAGAATGCAACCATAAGATTTATATCACTCATCATAACTAACACCGTCACCCGAAAAACCAATACCGTGACTTTACGACTATTTATTAATAAGAGTATTCATATTTGTAAATAAACGGCATAAACTCACTTGTATTTACTTCGGCTGCGTGCCGATCGTTTCGATCCTGTACGAGGATCTTCTTCAGGGAGTCGCTGCGGTTACGCGCCGGCGCGAACGCCGGCGCGTAACCGCAGGATCGAAACGGTCGGCACGCAGCCGAAGTAAATACAAGTGAGTTTATGCCGTTTATTTACAAAGATGAATTTAACTACTCACGAATCGTTTAGTATAATAATAAGAGTATTATAACAAATTCTAACGTTTTTGTTGTTATTTTGATCTAATATGTGACCTTCTACTAATATTTTGATTAAATGTATTAGGTATATTACTAATCATTTAGGTATTATAATATCATGAAAAGTACCTACTAAAAATCTAGAACAAATAATAAGCCAAATTAAATTCAAACTTTCGATTTCTAGGACTTTTTACGGCTATTATTATGGGAACTTGAAAATTCTATAGCAAGTACATACCTACTGCCACTACTACAAAAAGGATCGATATTATAATATCAAACTTGATGTATTTTGATAAATACTATGAACACCGATCTTGCACGGTCATTTAGATTCATATTTTGAGTAAGACAGTTTTTATGCAATTGCAAAAAAAATGTAAATTAGTAATCTCTGAAACTCTTCAACCCTTGGGCCGATTTGGCTCATTTTTGAACATGAGAATTCTTTGAGTTTGTACTACCCGTTCGCAAAGTTCCGTTAAGATTGGAACTTCGGTAACGTGGTAATCAAGGAATCTTTATAACTCTAGAACCCTTCTACCGATTTGGCTCATCTTCGAACTTAAAAATTCTATAGATGTATACTACGCGTTTGCAAAGTTTCATCAAGATTGGACCATCGGTTTTCAAGTAATCGCGTAACAAACATACATACAAACATACACTTTTGATAATATATTTATGTAGGTTATAAAAAATGTTTATAGCTTAGAAAAAAAATTATCAGCGCACCAGTTTTGAAATTATCGTCAGACCTATCGTAAAGACTTTAAGTCACTTATATCTCTGCAACCTTGAAGCTTATTCAACTATTTTTTTCACTATAATTATTCTATTAACCTACTTAACTGGTGTGCAAAATTTCATTTAATTTGGATTAACCGTTTTCGAGTAAATGACGACCAAACTTAAGCACCAGAGGTCAGCCGTTAAACTGGTCGAAACGCAGGCTTTTCGCGGCTTTCGACTCGAAGACCTCGCTTCGCTCGGTCGATAATGGTGATGAAAGACCTCTTAGAACTATTAAGCACCTTAATTATGAGACGACGTAAATGTGAAACTGAACTCTGACAAAAGGTCAGACTTGACAAACCATGGCTTTTGCACGTGAGGAACAAAAGGATAAAAGTGAAGCCTATGCTCTACAGTGGTGCGATAATGGATTAAATAAATAATAAATAAATCATCATCATCATTGTCAGCCCATACTGATCCACTGCTGGACAAAAGCCTACTCCCATTCATGCTATGCAACTCTGCTCTAAGCAGTTAGCATCAAGGTCAATCGTCAACCGCTGCCGACGCTGCGCCTTCCTCCTCGAGGCATTCATTTTGTTAAGGACCTACACCAACTATGAATAAAAATAAATGTAAAACAACAATAAAAATATTTGGATAAAACAAGTATCCGGATCCATTTCAGGAGTGCAAATAAAATTGTTTCCAATTTAATTCCCAACAATTGCAACATCCGCGAAAACCATGAATATAAACAAGGCACATTAAAAACACACCTGTTCCCCGTATTAACGCTAAAAATAAATTCAACTCGACCAACGTCCAATGGCATGTAGCGATTCGACCGTTTAATGAGACCGCAGGCAAGCCACAACGAATTGACGCCGACGGTGTATGGCCGGCGCCACTGGCACCAGCTTAATTGAGCTGCACCACAGTGTAGCGAACGGGACACACTCACGACTTATCTTGATCCTTGATAACTATCGGATTTAGCTACACTGTGCCTCTGTTTCTGATGGAGATTGCATCGGAACTATTAATGGGCGTATTAAGGTTTATCAAATGTGTCCGAATTTCATGCTGTTAAAGATTTATTCCTCTCAATAGAGTTCAGCCAAACTGATTCTTGAAATCACTGAAACGACTTGAAGCATACTAATTGTTTTATCAAACCAGCGATTAACATCATAGACCCTTATTAAAGAGACTTGTACTATCAACAGTCCAAATTAACTGGATAACAAAATTAAAGACGTTAATTTAAAGTCCTCTCAAGAAATACACCCAGTCAGGAGTATCCGATAACCCTAAATCCTCCACCCTTTATTCCACAGTTCAAGGATAAAATAGAAAGAGGTGGAGCGACTAAGCTGGGCGGCCGCTGCGTGAACAAAATTTACGATGTACGCCGTACAAAATTTATCCCGCAGTGGTTAATATTTCACGTTGCAATCGTGAGGATTTCTCTCAGAAGGAATACACGAATTTTTACGCGTGACAATGACAGGACCTTTGTAAATCAGACGGCTTTTTATGGCAAGTGTCGCGTCGTCGAGAAACAAATGTGTTTATTCTGAGAGTGTGGAACGTATTTTTCGTAATCTTGATATAGTTTTCGGGACTAAAGTAAATTTTGATCAACATTGGTATTACAAAGGAACAAAATAGAGCAAGTGTTGATAAACAAATCCAACGGGAAATTGCCTTATACATATTTTATGCTCCCATATTTCTCTTTCGTAATCATACAAATTGTCCAACAAGACAGGAAACGAATGCACGAGTCGCAAATACGCGACAGGTCGCAATGTTCCTGCAAACTAAAACGAACAAAACCTAGGGGATTAGTGTGGGGGCGCGACCGTGGCTCGTGCCATGCGAGTGACGTGAAAAAGCTGGTAACCATCGGACTTTGGCCGAATGGCGGCGCGGCGTTGACTGATGGCTCGTTGGTTCGGCGCCGATTCTTGTATGCTTTATGCGAATGTTGAACTTGATTAAAATTACAGTTACAGTCTGTGGTCCAGCAGAAATTTAATATCCGGTTCTAATTTGAAATTGACTATGAAAAGGTTGAGTGGTAAATCACGTAGAAAAAAATAAAACTGATAAAAAAAACTAATACGAAATTTATTGCTCGCTACTCTTAACTGTGGGTACCTGTAGACTCTTATAAGATATTATTATAAGCTTAGCATTGGTAATAGTTGACTTGCGAAATCTAAAAATACGTAATAATATAAAACCCATAATAACTATTGGCTCTAGAAGTGCAGGTGAAACTGGTTTTAATAGAGTATAAGGTAATAATTATTATTGTTTATTTATGCAACCAGCTTCACTATAATTTATTTGCATAAAATCATAAAACTGATTGTCCCGTAAACATCCAATTTAATGGAGCATGATTATATCTGCAGATACTCGTATAACAAAATGTGAGAAACAAATTATGTCGTAAAATGAATCTGAGTCATTTTCACTAAAGCTTGTATCTTATAATGAATGTAATCTTTCAATGTATTTTTTTAATGTGGCAAATGCCTTTATTGAGAAAAACAAACTAACAATACTACAGCAACAACACTTTATATTTACTTTTATTATTTTATTAACCACAGATCGGCCACAAGCCGATCTACAGAAAATCCAAGTGCTCCAAACCACTTAGATGGCAAAGTGCCCAGAATGCTGGCAGCATTGCCACGTTGAATGGCAAAAAAAAATGCAGCCGTAGCTGCAAGTCTCGAATAGACTTGTTCAGCCATTAAAAAGTGTCGTACATTAACCTGTCGCTACTTACACCATCTTTAATAGATTTTAGGGCCAATGATGATGAATCTTTTCCCGACTGAACTATCAATACAAGTAACAAAAATTTAGTAATGTAGTTAAGACACGTCGGTCGTTCATACACAATGTACGGCCGGAGGACGCTATGCGATTAGTTGCAATGCGGCCATCCGATGCTTGGGCCAGCTTTAATTGGGATATGTCTACAGGAAAAATATATGAAAGAGAAAAATAATGTTATGTGTTACTAACTGTACTTGAAGAACAGAATATTGTGTACGTACTTAGTTTTTAAAATTAAAAATCATAAAAAAATATGACTAATATCTAACATAATCTCATCCTCAAATTGAATCCAACCATTACTTGGAAGCACCGAGTCGTGACCCGAAGGCATCGTGCGCCACACATCCGCGCGAGTCTCATCATCAAGGTCACGACGGCAGACGAGGCCGCTGCCACGGATGTTACTTCGACTATCCATTACCGACGCCAACAAAAAATAAAAGTAGCAGCGGTACAGTCAGTAGCAAAAGATAAGGTAACATAAATAACTATTGATGCCACTTAGAAAAGCTATTTTTACAATACAAATATATATAATATATATCGTTCAGAGCGATATCTTCCAGACACATTATACATGTAGAAGAGGTAATATAAATAAATACTGGAAGGATAAAACAATGTTAGGTACATTATACACAATAAATATTTAAGAGCAAAAGGCTGTAACTTATATTGACTAAAAGGCTCTACTGTTTAAGTGTAAATTTACTTTGTTACGAGTCTTAAACTTATAATACGCTTAATAATTTTGTCAGGACGATTGGAATTTGAGTTAATCTTTTATGCGTGCGTGCGTGCGCGTGTGTGTGTGTCTGTCTGTGCCATCGTAGCTCCCGAACGGATGAACGGATTTAGATGTAGAGTTAGTCGAGTTTTCTTAGCTATGTTTGGTGGAAATCGGTCCATGATGGCCGCCGTTACAAAATGGCGGATTACTTTTTTTCTCCACGACCCCGTCAATATGGGTATCAAATGAAAGGCCTTAACTAGCAGAATACAACACACAATGATACATTTATATTACGTTGGGAGTTTTTTAAATTTTTGATTTCATTCACTTGTCATATTTGTTTTTCTTCACATTATTCAGTCCTGAGAATTCAATCTACATGGATTCTATAAACATTACCTCGTAAACACAAGGCTCTCCATAAAAACCCGCAGCACATCAAATTATTATAATTGTCTCACATCCTCAGTTTATTTACTAAAATAATATAGAGGTACGTAAGTCAGTAACTATAGTACTAAAAGCCACCCATAAACTTAATGAAAAGTCCTGCAAATCACCGCACAATAATCTGTACTATAAGTAAATTACGGTTAAAATTACGGTGCTTGGAAACTTTTATGTTATAGAGATCCTGTATAGTTTGAGTAGTTAATCTAATAAATGCTAGATAAAACGAACGTAATTCGCTCTTTACTTTAATTAATTAAGAGCTTGAGCTAACTTGCTAATTAAGGAGAGATTCTAATAGCTACCGTTATTTTAATTCTATTACAGTATTTTTTATGACAAGGATAACAATGACTACAGCGGAAAATGGGAATGGCACAGTGTTATCTAGGTTCTCAAATTTTTAATACATTTCAAAAAAGGAGATAGGTTGAACAGAATCTTTGTTTACCGATAATTCGAAGACTCCTGAACTGATTTTGTTTCGAAGGATAATAGTACCTATAATATTTTAATTTCTAGGTGATCGCATTTAAATTGAATCGAAACCAGTCATGTAGTTATTGACTGAAGTTAATGAATAAAACGTGCGCCTCGCCATAATTAGTTTAATTTTGTTTAGGAAAAATCTTTTTTAGGAAAATGAATAAATAACTTCATCTCATGACACATCGCTCGGCAAATTGATACATTTGATGAGTCCTATTAAGCATGTATTATTATTTACACCTAAATAAATTTGTAAACCAATAATATTTTACCTACTAACTTAACTAGCAAATGCAATGAAGGTTAGTTTTGTGGTACTGCCTGTTGTGCATAGTTTGTGGTTTTAATGCACGTTTTGGTTCCTCTCGGTTAACGCGGCGGTATTTTAATGATTCAATGCTAAAGGTAAAATGTTTGTAAGAATTTTAATAGGTAGTTCCTCAATTTTAAGGTCACGATCACGGTCTACAAGTAAGAAAAAATGTTGATTGGATAATTATTAATATGTTATGACCAACTTCTTTACCGATTTTTTATCATCAGATTCTGCCACATTATGTGAAACTTGTTGTTATAATTTTAATCATTGACATCTTGAGCAAAGAAGGCAAAGAAGCTCTTGCCAAACAGTAAGACAAAACAGGTTGAAAAATAAAAAAATATATGCTGGAAGAAATATAATCTATAACATTCGAACTATATTATAAAAAACAAATTGGAAGTTCGCTTTTTGTAAACAGTTATTGTTGATAACATTACTGAACAACATCGAACAGACAAAACTAACGAAAATGTATGAAACAATATAAAAGCGACCCAGTTGAAAAGCAACTTATTTTCGTCTCGATTGTTTCACGATGGGCATTGAGACAGAATGGGTCGGAAACTTAATTTGCGAGTCGGAATCAACTCCAGTATTGGCAGACGTAATATTCTGTAATTCCCCCAGAGAAATACCCCAACTATTTGTTGGGAGGGATAAATCAAGCGACTGTGACTGCATCGGGATAAATGCTGGCAGCAACGTAGCTGCAAGTGCCAATTGCACGCACGGGGCTAATATTTGACTTCAGCGAACATCATTCACGAAGCCCTGTATAAAAACAAACAATAAATTACTGTTGCGTACCGAAGCACGTATCTCACGATATTCATTGCGTCCATGATTACACAAACATGTCGAATTTCGAATTCATAAATTCAGATTGAGATCAGTAAACGGATCACATACAAAATTATCATCCGTTACCGTTTCAGTATTGGTTTTGATGTCATAAATTGGGATGGAATGTATGAATTTGTGCTGTATAATAACATTGATTCAATTCAATATGGCCGCAATAAAAGCTATCTGCTCAACAACAATAAAATTACGAATGCTCTCAAGGAACTAGGAAGCCTTTTTGTTCTCGTTCGCAATAAAAATGTGGAACAGCATAAATTGTAAAATATCTAAGGAAACTTTTTTAATGTTAAAGTTTGTGAGTCAACCGCAAGCAACACATCAAAATGCATTCTTTGTAGCGAAGTTTTGCAGCTAGTTTCTGCAATCAGTTCAGTGGAACATTTTGCCACAAACGGTGCTGCGACGAGACCGTTGTAACTACTGACTACTGGTCGCTGTGAGCTTGTGACGTGATTATTCTAACACGCTTGGTGTAGCGGTGCTTTTATGTCACGAGACTTGTATGCAACCAGCTTAACGTGATCCGTGCTTTTAAACTTCTTTAAGACAAACACAGTTTCTCTTACATTGGACTTATTAACGTCGAGTGCAATTTTATATTAGTCCAATATCTTTGGAACTGGAATCAAAGAGCAGACTCATTTGATGTATGTTTGTTTTATAGATGAATCATGTTAGAATTTATGACCGTATCTTGTTCTGTTATATAAATAAGTAGCTATATTTTTGTAAAAACAAAAACTACATTGTGGTATTATAAAATACATTATTACATGTACATAGATTGTAAACTGAATACATTTGGCAGAATAAAATTCAAATGTTACAATGTCCATTGATAAAGCGAACGAGATAAGTGCAGACATCCTGGCTATGGAGCGTTGACCTCAAATTTGAACAAATTGATTTAGTGATCTTAAAATGCAATTGAATTATTGCATTGAATGTCAACTGTTCCCTTTGTAACGAGATTCATAAGAGATGTAAGGTATAAGTTAAATCTGTACCAATTTATTAAATATACTGGTATTTACGCACAGGAAATGAAATTGACTCCCAACTCTCGCTTCAATTTAATCTAGGACATAAACATAGGCCGTTTCAAAAGAGTCAATTATTATGTCGGTACCCTGTATCCTCGGCGAACAATCCTAACCCAATCCTTATCTGTACTTTCTGTATTCACACAAACCCTTTCTAAATACCATTATATTTATTACATACTGGCTCGAGTCAAAGATAAATATTATCACGGCTACTATTATTATTGTTACGGCTCTGGACTGTTTGTTTAACCTTTCGACTTCCAATTTCCATTTCCCGAACAAATGATTTATCAAACAATTTGTTTTTATTGCCCACAACATAAATAGCTTTGTAATCGACAATCTAAGGTACATTATTGGGGTTGCTCCATTAAATTTATCGACTGTCTCCATCGGAGGGTCACTATTAGGTTGCTATCTGTAATAACGTTCCTAGTAATGATTGTGGGGGTTCAGAATCGGACCCTCCAGTGTCGATTCTACTCTGACCCTATTCAGGTCAATTGATTGAATTCGTGACCGATAGGACGTCAATCGTCAATCACAATAGCAGAATTGATGGCGAAAAGAAATTATGTCAAACGGGGACTTATAAAGAGAATGTTTAATGATATTTTCCTCTTGTCACTTTTCATTCGGCTCCATTAACAGCGGGGAGAGATAATGTTCTTTTCGCTTTATTTAAAACTCACCTTTATTGAATCTGCCAAAATCTGCGAACAAAAAAAAGACAATGCGTTTACTGACCCGTATAATATGTATCAGAAGATAAATGGGAACATTATCGTAAACAGCGCGGTGACGTTTGTTTTTCGTCGCATTAAGCGTTCGAGGTGAGTGAATTATAAAAAGGTAGGGTTACGCCGAAAATCGTGGAGCACTCAGAGAACGATAAGACCCTTGACATATACAAGTCGTTTTAGAGCGAGCGGCAGCTAGCTTCGTTCCGAGATCGTGTCTGGAGAGTCCTCGAGGTACCTCGTTATAGCGGCTGCCCATTAGACCAGGCCCGGGAACCGCGCCACGATTTTAGTTTCCGACCCAACGCGTCCTGAAGCACTTATATCCGCACACATCCACCTATATTCCACCCTTTAATAAGGGACTCCGCGCCTAATTGACTTAACGTTGGATTAATAACGGTTTAGGCTTGAAATATGCTTACCAATGAATATTTGGTTGGGTTAACTTGGGAGAAATGGAATCTGGAGTGGTCTGGGGTATGAATTCTGGCAAATTATCATAAGAAATTATGTCATGAATGCTGTGTTAATTTTCGTAAAGTGTTTAGGAGAAGGTCTCTCTTATGCAATACATACTGTGTGTATGTAGACAAAATTCGCCTTTAAATTTAAAGCATGATTATGAAAACTGTAAGGACTTTGAAGGTACTTTATCAACTTAAAGATACGGAAAAGTGTTAAGTCTCAATTTTAACTCAGTGATAAATGCACAAAGTTTTCCGAGACCAATGCTGGCGGCACTTAGTTTTTAATTGATCTTCAGTTATTGAATAGTGAGGGCGAAGTTTCCGCGAGTAGAGACACGTCCGAGGACTAAACGGGGGAACTGTAATAAAAGTCTTTCGAGATTCACCTGAGGCGGGACTCGTTAAATTGTTCCACGCTAGTTCTTGATATTAAACTCTCCAGATTGGAGTTTGGGAATCTTGTATGGGGGATTTTGCTGGTTTATCTTGAAAACCATAATCAATATGTTTTGTTAAGGAATTTATATTAGCTTTGCTGTTTTTATATTTTAAAGTTTTTTTAATACATTATAGGTTAGCCTTGGACCACGATCTCGCGTAATGTTAGATGACGATACGTTTGGTTTAGGTTAGAGAAACCTGATTAGAAGACATCGCACCAGTTCATCGTTTGTCAAAAAAGCTTCAAACTTTTTATTATCGTTTCGGTGAAGCGCATTTTAGTTGATATCAAGTCACTAAATTTCCTAGAACAAAATATGAAATGCACGCGAAGCTTTCGATAGAGCCTATAATATAAATCCAGCCAAATTAGATACAATTAGTTTTCTCATCCTATTAATCGACAAACAAATTGATGCTTATCATTATTTATTACAATAACAAGTCACTCGCAAATCGAGTGTTTTACAAGTTAGCAACACCTCAAAATTATAAAGTTTCTATTTCTCCCTGACATCCCCTTTTGGATTCGCCAATTAAAACTTTCCATCGTCCCAAACGAAATAACTTGAATTTATCTTAGCGTGTTTAGCATACCTAACTTTTATAACAAGAATATAAAAAAGCAGGTGGGCCTTCATAACCGAAGTTCCTTTGACAAGGTTTGGGGAAAACGTTGGAGCTTTAACGATTGACGCTTGACTCTTGACATACAGGAAAATAATCCAAACAAAAACTTTCCTGTTAACTTACGAGAAAAATAAACGTAAAGTTATATTAATATGTGCAAACATTTTAAACGATGTTCAGTGATCTTCTATCTAATGCCACATCGCCTTACCATCAGGAAAGATTGTTTTCTAAGGCTTATTGAAGCTAGAGTACACTTATTTTAAATACATTAAAATGTTAAAGCTAAAGTAGGTACACCTATTTTAAATACATTAAAAATGTTAGAGCGCTGACTCCCGCTCCGGGTCGTTTTTAGAACCTACAGAGGATGACCATCGCTATTCAACGTGGCAATGCCGCAAGTGTGATGGGCACCTTATCATACTACTTATTTATCGACTAACTTTGCAATTATTTGTTATTTTTTTATTGTTTTAGTTTTTAAGTACTATTTCGTATATTGTTTTTTAATAATATAATATTAAATCAAAGTTAAGTATCGCACTAAATATAAAGGAAGCGGCTACATTTTTTGCACATTAAAAAGCTATCAGAAAATAATACCATTAAATAGGGACGAAGTAAGACCTAGAGTTTCTCGCTCTTTAGGTTCAATTACACTTAACCTCGATTCAGTGGAGCAAGTTTGATGTCGCACTTGGCCACTTAATCTTCGGTTAACTTCTAATAGCTTAGTTCTGTGTGGTCGATTTAGTGACAGTGTTGTGGAAATAGGGAACCGCATTCGGGGAAATTCAATATAATGTGATATCACATACTTCTTCTTCTATTCGTGTAGTATGGCTTTTTTTTAAATTTATGAGTTAGAGTTGTTTGAGCCAGTATTGAGCCAGATGACCTACGGCTTTTTCGTTGACTTCAAAAAGGTCGTCAACTGTGGAGGTTGTGGGACAGTTGAGACATTTAAAGAGGTGCTCCGTTGTCTGGACACATCACATAATACTAGTTTATATTCATATGACTTTGCCCGTGTGTAGACTTTACCCTTACTTGGCATAAAAAAAACAGAGCAGCAAGTATCTTCAGCATAAAAACTGTCCCTGTGCAAAATTTTAATTCAACCCGATTAGTTTTTGGTTTGTCAGTAGATAGATCAAACAATCAGTCTAACTGTCTATAGTTTAACACTTTTAACTTTTGTGACTTAAACTCATATTATTATCTCATTCTGTCTACTCGTGACCACGGCTCATGTAACTGAGCCGAAACGTCGAGGTTGGTCTTATGATGATTTTGTAATACTAACAATAAATACAATACAATACTCTTATCACTCTATTGGGACAAAAAATAACAAAACAGACTTAAAACTAAATTAAAGTAACTAATATTAATGTCCACAATAGGCGGCCTTATCGCTAAGAGCGATCTCTTCCAGGCAACCAATAAATACCTACGCGATAAGTCCCGACTAATTAAATTAATATAAAATAAATAAAAAGCCACTATGCCAATATAATATTATATTTGTCTATTATAGTCTATAGTTATTGCATGAAAACATTTTATGAGATAAAATTAAAAAGAAAGAAGAAAAAAAGAAAACATATTTATTCGACAACAAAACACAGAAAAACAAAAAAATATATATTTAAGAGAGACACAGAGACACAAATAAAGTGATAATATTGAAATACTTATTTAAGTACAGTTAAAATTGTAACAAAAATAGATATCTAAGTGAGAATAATACCTTTTAATTACACTAGAAAACTATATAATAAAAAAATTACGTACGTAGTTAGATTTATTTGGTCTAACTTACCACGAAGCATTTAGAATGCATGTTTTTGGGATATGGGAAAATGAGTATAATATTTACTCGCATATTGAAACTATATGAAAACGTATTAGCTAAATTACATTTAATTAGTAAGTTTCCATTTAATCTATTGGTTTTGACAATAAACTTCCCATTTGCCTCTGGATTTAAGTTAATAACCATTATTGAATAACTGTATTTGGTTAATTTTAATACGATCACTAATAATTAATAATTTTTAGGCTAGGCTACAATACAATATGAACTGCGACCCAAATTCATTATAGCAGAAAGAGCTTCAACATTTTTCAAGAATTTCATTACGATAAAATAAGAGAAATGTAACAAACGTACTCAGTGCCGGCGTTAGGGTAGGGCGCGGTTGGGCGACCGCCCAGGGCGCCGGATAAAAGGGGCGCCACAGGCTCTATAATGGGGCGCCCGTGGCGCCCCATTCGTTCTGAAAAATTCAATATTTCTCGGTGCTCGTAGCGAGCTGCTCGCGCTTTTATAAGAACATTTAGTTTCTTTGTCACTCGAAGGAAGATAAACGCACATAATTCGTGCTGAAAAATTCAAAATTTTCTCGGCGCTCGCAGCGAGCTGCTCGCGCTTTTATAAATGAGAAAATTTACTTTCTTTGCCATTCGAAGCAAGCTAAATGCACAGCATTCGTGCTGAACAAAATCTAAATTTTCTCGGCGCTCGCAGCGAGCTGCTCGCGGTTTTATAAATAAGAATACTTATTTAGTTTCTTTGCTGCTCGGAGCAAGCTAAACACACAACATTCGTGCTGAATAATTCAAAATTTTCTCGGCGCTCGGAGCGAGCTGCTTGCGCTTTTATAAATGAGAACATTTACTTTCTTTGCCACTCGAAGCAAGCTTAACGCACATCATTCATGCTGAAAAATTCAAAATTTTCTCGGCGCTCGCAGCGAGTTACTCGCGCTTTTATAAATAAGGTCATTGTGATTCTTTGCCACTCGAAGCAAGCTAAACGCACATCATTTGTGCTGAAAAACTCAATTTTCTCGGCGCTCACGCTTTTATAAATAAGGACATTTAGTTTCTTTGCCACTCGAAGCAAGCTAAACGCACATCATTCGTGTTGAAAAAATCTAAATTTTCGCGCCGCTCGCAGCGAGCTGCTCGCGCTTTTATCAATAAGAATACTTATTTAGTTTCTTTGCCATTCGGAGCAAGCTAAACGCACAACATTCGTGCTGAATAATTCAAAATTTTCTCGGCGCTCGCAGCGAGCTGCTCGCGCTTTTAAAAATGAAAACATTTACTTTCTTTGCCACTCGAAGCAAGCTTAACGCACATCATTCGTGCTGAAAAATTCAAAATTTTCTCGGCGCTCGCGCTTTTATAAATAAGGACATTTAGTTTCTTTGCTACTCGGAGCAAGCTAAACGCTCATCATTCGTGCTGAAAAATTAAAAATTTTCTCGGAGCTCTGGATTTTTTCGTTTTTAGTATGGGTTTGAATTGCTTTTTAGGGGGCGCCGTAGAAATCTCGCCCAGGGCGCTGGTAATGTTAAAACCGGCCCTGAACGTACTCTCAGTTTTATTAAAATGTGATTTATGTTAAAATATCTTGGTGTTAGCATAGCTTGTAAATCATCGTCGCCTCCATTACGTGGGACACTCACACTCGTATGATAAGGCGCTGGTGGCAGCTTTATGGCTTGTTTTGCATCACAATTACTCCTATGCAGGTATGTAAATTAAAAAGACAGACGCGACGGTTTGCTCTTATAAAACTTTTAATAAAATAAATTCAAGCCGTAATGCTTTGAGAAATAACACTCATGCTAAACATAATATTTATACGTAGGAGATAAGTTATAATATTATAGATAAGTGTGATTACTCTTTTTCAGTTTTAATTGTAAAGCTTTTAAGTAATAAATACGCACTAATAAGATGACAAGATTTAAAGAAGACAAGATTGTCTTAGGATAGATAATAATAATTAATTATAATAAATATTCTAATACGATTTTGGAAACTACCGTGAGTGTTATCCATATTATAAATACGACACGGCTGTACTCACTTTGTCTATTTGTTGAAATACGTCTCAACCAATAGACAATGTGAGTACAGCCGTGTCGTATTTATAATATGGATAACACTCACTCACCGTCAGCGTCGGTTACTGCAGGCGTGAACTCCTGATGAAGGACATCGTAATTGTCCGTAACCGTGGTTGAGACGTATCTCAACAAATAGACAACGTGAGTACAGCCGTGTCGTATTTATAAAATATTCTAATACCTATAATAAAAAAATATTAAATGGATGAGAGCGGCAAGGGATAGGGAAGAATAGCATAATAGGCATGACGACAATTTTTTTTTGTCCATAATAATGTAGATAATTAAAAAAATATTGGACACATAGCCCAGTCAATGAGTGCCCAAAAAGGGTATGTGGATCGAAAAGTCGAAAGCAGAAAAACTAACTTAGTAACTTTGTTTGTACTAGTTAGGAGATAAACATACTAAAAGTCCCCACCCCTCCGAGGTGAGCCCGAGGGGGGGGAGGCCGAAGAAGGTCCCATTTTTAGGTTTTTTGCTTATATGTCAAAAACTGTGCGTTGTACGATATTTTGTTGTACTACATTATTAAAACTCATAAAATTTTCTACAACTTCGGCCTTAACATTTTTCATCTATCTCCAATCATTATCCAGCTATGAGCTTCCAAACATAGTCTATTTTGAAGACGCTTGAAATAGTTTTCCATACAAAGTTGGTAAAAAAATCTTACAAATAAAATTTGACCAACTTCTGGTTGTCGTATCGTAATGAAACTTTGCAAATGTCTAGAAATCTGATGACAGTTTAATAATCTGGTACCACTGAGCTGATCTGATGATGGAGCCAGGATGTATCTAATGAAACTCTTCAATGGCTATTAGTAAACCCGTCGAGTTTGGGCACATTACATTCGAATCGATGAGACTTTTTCATAACACTTGCTGTCGAGGGTCTGATAATGGACCAGGAGGTGCCTACGTCTCATCAATCCGAATGTAATGACCCTAAACTCGCCGGTTTTACTAATAGCCATTGAAGAGTTTTAGTAGACACCTCCTGGCTCCATCATCAGATCAGCTCAGTGGTACCAGATTATTAAATTGTCATCAGATTTCTAGACATTTGCAAAGTTCCATTGTGATACGACAACCAGAAGTTGGTCAAATTTTATTTGTAAGATTTTTTTACCAACTTTGTATGGAAAACTAAATTAAGCGTCTTCAAAATAGATCATGTTTGGAAGCTCATAGCTGGACAACGATTGGAGATAGATGAAAAACGTTAAGGCCGAAGTTGTAGAAAATTTTATGAGTTTTAATAATGTAGTACAACAAAATATCGTACAACGCACAGTTTTTGACATATAAGCAAAAAACCTAAAAATGGGACCTTCTTCGGCCTCCCTCCCCTCGGGCTCACCTCGGAGGGGTGGGGACTTTTAGTATGTTTATCTCCTAACTAGTACAAACAAAGTTACTAAGTTAGTTTTTCTGCTTTCGACTTTTCGATCCACATTTCTTCTTTTACTGGACTAACATATTTTTTTTCTTGTAAATTTAATGAAAAACGAGTTACAGCGCCTTATAGTTGCGGAGGAGGAGGTGATGACGTCACGCATAGGCACGATTTTTAGCGCGTCTCCCCCCACAATTTTATATTACTTACACTCACTCAGTCAAACCCTACTACTCAGTCAAATTCAATGATATTGACAAACAAAAATAAATAACGAATATTTTTTTATTGTTTGAATTAAAAGAATCCCAAAAAATCAGAGTAACAAAACAATTTTGTAACCAATATAAAGTAGGCAAATCCCAGCTGTATCTAACGGCCATTCTTCTTGACTGTCTCGCTAACTGTACCGTTCAGACGTTTTTTCATTGGAAATTCATAAAGGATAGTAAGAGATTTCAGCGGCCGGCTCAAAGTTCATATTGAATGGCAGCGAGGGAAATAAATCAAGAGGCGACCGAGCAAGCACTTTCTTTGCAGAAGAATTAAAGTATGTGAAACTTCATGAGATGAAGAATAAGTTACCTACCTACCTATTTTTTTTTTAAATAATAATTAATTTGCTTGAGATACATAATATAAAAATCTCAAATCATGCAATTATTGAGTTTAACATGTGACTGAACTTCCAAATATGAGAAAAAACTAAATTTGTATAATTTTATAAAATTAACCATAATATTTATAGCCGACGCTACACATTATAGTACAGACATTGGAGTAATGGGTGAACATACTAGTAGTATGATACTACATTAAAAAAGATTCTGGCAAATAGTAAACTTTTCTTCCTTTTTTGGAAAGTCAGTCAACAGGATTTTCAAACAAATGTTACACAAGCAAGTATTACCTTTAATTTACCTTATTTCTTATCATTTGTAGGTCAAAATAATCCACTCGTAATTCTTACTTACGTCTAATCTGTTCAGCTTATCTGAAAGAGAGTACTTTTCTCCCTTAATATTGTGCTCATTGGAAGAGCTACGCACAATTCTTTTCACTACAAAAGGCTTATCTAGAAAGCCATTTAGGGTCTATTCATAGTAAGAATATTACGCCGTAATGCTGTAAGTAGATCACGTAACTTACATACCTATAAATAAGTATAATAATTGTATTTTTTTATATTATGTCTATACCCAATTTCTTTGAGATTTGTAGTTAAATTACTAGTTGAATGCACCCACCAACTGGACAAAACGGTGTCACAAAACTTTTATTACGACTGTGCTCCGGCATGATGTTTATTGAAGCCAGGGAGGGATTTATCCCGCCTTCTAGGTTTAGTTTGCTACCATCTTCGACAGCACAGCATCCATCACAGCATCGTTTTTAGTCACGCCAGATCGAGAAAGCAAACCTTTTTAATTAATAATTATATTTTGTATTGTTTATTATTATTACTAACTAACACTACTAACACATGAGCAGAGAGATTCGCCTGATGATTAACAGTTACCGTTGTCTACCACACCAGTGCTAAAACCGACATAGTTTCGGTCATTATGCCGTCATATTGTCAAGACAAATGTAGACGGAGTTAACCCCTCTTTTTGGGTACCTATATTTTTATTTATCTAGAGTCTTGAGTTAAATAATTCGATGAGAGAGGTATTTATTCAAACAGCTAAATAATTAAAATTAACAGACAATGAATAAAAAACATTACAAACTAAACCTATAATCTAAAACTTATAAATACTTAATCTAAATTAAAATCTAATAAACCTATGGTGGAGGGATAGGTAGCCAGAATGCTGGCGGCATTGTCCCGCTGAATACATATACTTATTTTTTAGTCTAGAGTTTATATTTTCTATTCAAAACTATAAAAAGTGCCTGTATTTATCATTTTTCAATAAAATATCATTCTATTTTGCTCTAGTTGTAAATCAGACGCGGCGCCGATGCGATAGCTAGGAAAAAAGCTACATTAAAACCACATACGAGCATTGATTTGCTTTCACTCATTTTTTCCTTTTTGTTTGTGTTATTCAGGTCAAAATCCATGTCGGCATGAACTGAATAAGAAACTGAACACGTTTTCCATTTCCGCAAATGTGTCGATTCCCGATTTTTAATTTACGCCACGGCACGCAATACGAATGTAATCTAGACCATCATTATTTTCTTCACACCTGTTATTTATTTCATCCAAACCATAATTTTGTACCTGTGTTATTGTAGATATAGGTATGATATCGGAATTGATGGCGCTAATAGACTTTGAGAGCTGAAAGAAAGTGGTGGAATGCTCCATAATATTTTGTTACTTTCAATGTCAGTAATTTTAAAACTTCATCAATCACGTACAGTATAAAGTGACTGATGCATAAAACTTGTTATGAAATTGTTATATTGTTACCTAGTATTTTTAGCACAAGATTAAACCGCCGTAAAAACTGAAAAGGAAAAATTATGAACTACCTAATGTTAGTAAGTTTAACTTATTTTTAGTTGGCGCCAAAGAGGCAAGTAAGAAAATGCGACCAATATTTTTCATACAAATTGAGACACAGTTGCGGTATCAATATGTAAAACTATCATAACCGGAGTACCTATAAACATGAGTACACAGTAACATACCTAATGATGTGTTCGCGAAATTTGAAGCTTCGTTTATAAAACCTATATCTATGTCTTAAATTAGACCTAAGGATACATACTATAATATGTTACACATTCGATGAATTCGGGTTGAGAAAGATAAATGGGATAAAACTCATTACACTCGCTTTAGATTCCGGCGGATCCTTTTTAGGAATGAAATGAAATCCTCGCGTAGGTGGCCGATACCCTTTGAAGACGAGCGTCAAGATGGCGGGACCAAGTCTTGGATTTGCATGAAACATATACCAATATTTAGTACCTATTTAGTACTATTTAGTACCTCCGATCAAAAAATTAGTACCTCAACAGAAAAGCTGCGGCACAGCAAAAACGTTGGTCCCGCCATCTTGACGTCAAGATGGCGGGACCAAATTGATCCGCTGCTTTCTGGAAGTTCTGATGAATTAAAATATTTAGTACCTATTTAGTACCTCTCAAATATCTTTTTAGAATTTTTATATCTTTTACGGTTTTAAAGATATTTAGCAAAAACATTGGTCCCGCCATCTTGACGTTTTTAAAAAAACGTTTCACATCTAAACGCAAAGTTTTTCTTAAATTATTTTCTGGTCAATATTTAGTACCTTTTTGGTACTAAATATTCGCCTTTCACAAGTTTGTGCCTGTGACTCCGTCTGTATGGAATAAGCATTTTTTTATTCCCCATACAAACTTTTATGCTTTTCTGGAAGTTCTGATGAATCAAAATATTTAGTACATATTTAGTACCTCTTAAATATCTTTTTAGATTTTTCGTAACTTTTACGGTTTTAAAGATATTTAGCAAAAAGCTCCAAGCTTCTTTGCGCCCTGTTAAAGTATGAAATCCGGAATAACAACTATTCTATGTTTTTTTTCAGGGTCTCAAACTATCTTCTTACCTAACTAAATTTATCGGATTTAAAAAAAATTATGTTTTTTCTAAGTAGGTATGTTAAATATCTGTATTTTGTTTGTTAAAATATTAATTACTTAGTGATTATATAAACAAAGATCATTTTTCAGTATAGATAATATTTATAGGTATTTCAGTCCGGTCACAATGGACATCAGAATTATTATTGGTATAATTAATAATAATAAATTGCCAAAAGTCACTAGCAATTCTATGTGTGCTAGAAAAGTTATTCCAAGTCATATTTTCAATTACTAATGTGTACGATACAAGATTTTTTTTATATTATTTTGGTCGGTTAAAAAGAAATATACAGTAATTTGGCTCCATAGAAAAATGGCATAAAAATCATCATGTGGAATGATAGGTTCTCAAATGACAAACCGATCAAGCCGAATATCGTAATCAGACCCTCATAATTATGTGGAATTAAACGTACCTTTATAGAAAGAAATGATAATATTATGCAAGCTAAAATTCAAATTTTCTATCAGCAGTCATCCAGTAGGTCTGTCAGAGCTCCATAATCAGTTCAGCTCATAACACCAGAATTTCGAATTGTCACCGAACTTAAATAATACCAACATGTGATAACATTTTAGCTAATTCTGTCTTATATAACTCTACTCTTTGACGACCTCTGTGTTGCGGTGGGCTAATACCCACCTGCAACGCAGAAAGTTGCGGTTAGATTCCCGCATGGGACAAATGTTTGTATGATCCACAGGTATTTGTTTCTGGTCTGGGTGGTTTTTCAATATCTATTATAAGTATGTATTTATAAAAGAAAAGTATATAATTTTTTTTAATTTTTTATTTTTTATGTGATGAAGTAGAAGACGAGCAAGACGCTCTCCTGATGTTAAGAGATAACGGCTGCCCATAATCGGTACAGTGTTACCTAGGATTTCACAATTATGTGAAATTCTAGGAGCACTGCACCAACGCTTCTTACTCAAGAGTCATGAGATGTTAAGACTCTTAAGCCCAGTAATTTCACTAGCTACAGTGCCCTCCTACCGGAGCACAGTGATATTTGCACATCACTGCTCAGGCGGTAGAATAACTGGCACTGTATAAGTATTATATCCGTTATCCTAACCACCATATTACAAGCATTAAGTTGCTTAGTTTGGGGTTAGGTGGCGCTGTGTGAAACGTCCTGAAATATTTATTATTATTATTATTATTTTTTTTATATATATTTTTTTATATTATTTATTGAGATAAAATTACCCCTGTATTTACCCTTCCCTTTTTTGTAAAAAAAAAAAAATCAGATTTATGATTAAAATTGCCCTGAAGTTGTAGAAATAAAACTAAATAAACATAAAGTATACCGACCCCAAAAAATATAGTACTTCTATTAGTAGGCAGATATAATCAAGTTACCCAAGATAACCAAAAAGCTTATGTCTTTAGACTTGTAGATGTTTCTGCCATTTTTCTATGGAGTCAAATTACTGTATATTTCTTTTTAACCGATCAAAACCGGAGGTACCGGGGGTAGACTACCTTTGCAGGAGGTCGTCTAGGTGGGTACCCCAACAGTGCCAGTTATTCTACCGCCTGAGCAGTAATGTCAAAACATTACTGTGCTTCGATGGGAGGGCACTTTAGCTAGTGAAATTACTGGGCTAAAGAGTCTTAGCATCTTATGACTCTTGAGTAAGAAGCGTTGGTGCAGTACACCTAGAATTGCACATCATTGTGAAATTCTGGGTAGCACTGTACTGATTATGGGCAGCGTTATCTCTTACCAACAGGACAGCGTCTTGCTCGTCTTCTTACTTCTCCACATAAAAAAATAGTTATTACTTTTCTAGCACACATAGAATTGCTAGTGACTTTTGGCAGTTAATTATTAATAATTATACCAATAATAATACTGATGTCCATTTTGACCGGACTGAAATACCTATAAATATTATCTATACTGAAAAATGATCTTTGTTTATATAATCACTAAGTAATTAATATTTTAACAAACAAAATACAGATATTTAACATACCTACTTAGAAAAAACATAATTTTTTTTAAATCCGATAAATTTAGTTAGGTAAGAAGATAGTTTGAGACCCTGAAAAAAACATAGAATAGTTGTTATTCCGGATTTCATACTTTAACAGGGCGCAAAGAAGCTTGGAGCTTTTTGCTAAATATCTTTAAAACCTTAAAAGTTACGAAAAATATAAAAAGATATTTGAGAGGTACTAAATATGTACTAAATATTTTAATTCATCAGAACTTCCAGAAAAGCATAAAAGTTTGTATGGGAAATAAAAAAATGCTTATTCCATACAGACGGAGTCACAGGCACAAACTTGTGAAAGGCGAATATTTAGTACCAAAAAGGTACTAAATATTGACCAGAAAATAATTTAAGAAAAACTTTGCGTTTAGATGTGAAACGTTTTTTTAAAAACGTCAAGATGGCGGGACCAATGTTTTTGCTAAATATCTTTAAAACCGTAAAAGATATAAAAATTCTAAAAAGATATTTGAGAGGTACTAAATAGGTACTAAATATTTTAATTCATCAGAACTTCCAGAAAGCAGCGGATCAATTTGGTCCCGCCATCTTGACGTCAAGATGGCGGGACCAACGTTTTTGCTGTGCCGCAGCTTTTCTGTTGAGGTACTAATTTTTTGATCGGAGGTACTAAATAGTACTAAATAGGTACTAAATATTGGTATATGTTTCATGCAAATCCAAGACTTGGTCCCGCCATCTTGACGCTCGTCTTTGAAGCTACATGTTTATTCGTAACATCGGAATTGCATCGCGTCGAATTTCCGATTTCCGATCTGTAGCTAGTAAGCTGCGACCGTTTGACTTCGACCACGCTTTTTTATTTAATGCATACTGTAACCTTCAATCGTTGGCAATAAGGATTTTGACTAAACATTTTTTTTGTCTACCAAGTAGACTTAAAAAATATATGTTACTTTTTACGTGTTAGATACAACGTACTTAAGTTGCTTGGTCGTGAAGTCACTACACTAAGTCTGGTACATTTTTGTACAGCGTAGTGACGTCAGGCGTCCTCACCAAAAACTAATAAGCTTTGTACTTATATCAGCCATTTTTTATTTTATTCACAAAACATAAAATATGTAGGTATCTAATATCTTTACTATTAAAATTGCGTTAAAATTATTTTTTTTAATATTTTCGCCCTTGTTAACATCCTTATTCTTCGTACATAATATGCCGCACGTGTTTTCAATTCGAACTTTTATACGACAAAGGCATTATTAAAATTCGCTGCATAAGAATGTTCATAAGATATAGAAGTTAGGCTATAAAAACGAAACTGTTATACCTATTCAATAGAGTGGATAATATTAAAATACGGTGTAGAGTGCTGGAGTTTATAGCAACAGCCTTATTGAGTCGATGGTGTTTGATGATTACGAGTATGTAAAGCACGTTTTATCGCAGAGCTTTTCCTCTGTATATAGGTCCTCGTACATTTCCGATTTTTAGCTTCACTCCAGATGTCGCATCGATGTGGCATCGCCTGATATCTCCGCAAGGATTCCGCCCGAGATTTATTGGACCAACTGATAGTGTTCTATTAAAAATTCGATTTCGTTTCCGTTCAGCGATTTTCGTTTACACCTATCCTGTGAACCGCTCTCAAGTCATGGTAATATCGAATTGAAAACGGCAATGTATTGAATATTCACCGGGCATTTTTCTAACACACGTGACATTTTGCGAAATTGCTTTGGAAAACGAATAATGCAATTTCGTACTGCCATTGCGCCCCTTAAAATGTAAATTTCGTGAATAGATTCGGCCAGCTGCGACGTCGTTCGTACCGGTGGTTAGCCACTTTTCTTTTTGAATCGAAATCCTTTATAACGAATGGTATCGGAAAATTCATATTAGTGTCTCCAAAGTGCGGTAGTTTTCTATTTCAAAATAGACAAACAATTCAATAGTAAAATTTCTTTATTTTATGGTAAGTTACTTTAGTCTTATTATTCTTATTCTTTGTCAAAATAGTTTATATCAATTGCCTCTTCTCCCTCGTCTCATTTACCTAATACACACTCTCTCTTCACTAATATCCATATACATTTTTACTTTACCATATAACATTTTACAAAGATACCTACTACAGCTATATAATATAGGTACTACACCACCCTTGACTTCCTCAAACAAATCATCCCCACAGTCGGTATCGATTCGTCGCGCGACTTCTTTATTGCGGCCGACATTCGTCCAATAAAAGTTCCTAACAAGAGCTACCTGTGTGAGACACAGAAACGAAATACTCATGATGATTTACTTCAGTCTTCCTATCCTTATATCAACTCAACTTCACTTATTATTGCTGTTAATTATCGTACTCTACAACTCTTAAATTTCCCCTTTTCATACATATAAAATATTTTTTCATTCACACTCTCTCACCATTACACCATTCTTATCTACATTATACTGCCATTATTATACGTTCACTATTTGTACAATGTTTCACTATTTATAGGTACATTTAATTCATTAATTAAACAATTAATTTCACTATATTGTGACAATATTCAACTTGTTAATTTCTTAGTCCTTAGCATTGCTTTAAGACTTCTCTTCTTACACATACGTAAATATGCTGGCTGTATAGAGTGGCTATATTACAGCCACTCATGTTTCCTACATTTAAATTACTAGTGATATTATGTCATAGGATAACAAAAATTATGATCTTCAAAAACTGCCTCAAAAACTGGCTTATATCCATGACACTGAAAGTTCAATGATGCCAATAATCCGGCATTGGTCGATTGCCGATAGCAGAACTTGTTTTCAGACGCGGCAAAAATATCGCTTTACCTGCCACCAATGGCCCAGATACACTTTGAGCAGTTACGATAATAAACAGTAAGAGCAACCGCGATTTTAGAAATGAATTTCGTGTTAAATAATATAAAATATGTCACGTAAATAATTCTACACTCCAAATGAAATAAGTTCCTAACTGAGAAACACTAAGTTTTTTAAGCCATCCTCGTTTTTAAACCTCGCTGAAAGATTATCGCACTCTTACATCGTTATAATGATCAGTAGTCATTATCTTTTAACGGTAGTAGGTATTTAATGTATGTCGTATTAAGTGACGTTTACTCCCTATACATTTTCTGACTGTTGTCTACCTATAATTGAATTTTATCTAAATACATAAACGGAAAATGTAACTGACTACTGACAAATCAACACACAGCTCAAATAGCTAAACAGATTGGGTTGAAATTTAGAATAACGATAGGTTTTATGAATTAGACCTCCGCTAAGAAAGGATTTCTCCACACGAGCAAAGCTGAAGGAATATAAGAAAGTTTTAATATAGGTATTTGTGCAATATTTTCACTATCACATAAAATTGACCAGTTTTTTAAATAATAAATGCGAAACTGCTGCACTCACGTAATTATTCGTTGAGATACATAATATGTCCGAAACCGTGGTTGAGACATATCTCAACAAATAATTACGTGAGTACAGCCGTGTCGCATTTATAATGGATAACACTCACGGTAGTTTCCAAAATCGTATAGTTTCTAAAATGTATGAAGATGGTATACTGAAACTTTATGCACAATTCAAACCCTCGGCATTACCGGTCCATTTCTACCGCCAACACCCTTGAACTTTGCAGTGCGGATCATGATTATTAATTAAGTAAAACAACATCAACTTTGCCTGCAGAAATCACGTGACCTTGATTAACTCTGTAATGTCATTATTAGTCAGTTTCATATAATGATAATATTTTTGTTGTTTTCGATTTTAATGGAATATTCCTAAGGCTATTTTAATCTTTGTTTTGCTAGTTTTTCAGAATACCTACGTGGAAAAGGATAACAAGTATTAATCACATTTGATGATAAAAAGTAGGTAAAAACCTACTCTTATCCTACTCATATCACACTTTTTATTTCTTTTGTTTCTGTTTCACGGCTAAACGGGTGGACCGATTGAGCTGAAATTTGGTATAGAGATAGCTTAGATCCTGGAATAACATATAGGCTACAGTACAGCGGGTATAACCTCTGTGCGCAGCTATTTAAAAATAATTCTAATTTGGGTCAATCTTGGATTTGTGTGTTATTTTGGTAAAAAGATAAAACACATGGCAAAACGCCTTAATTTTGATTTTGCAAGTCTGTTCAAATCGCAAAAGATAATATAAGAGACGATGTCCTTTAAAATGCAAGCAAAATACTGAAGGTAGGCAACGGCCTTGGAAAGATACCATGCACGGGACAAAACCAAGTGTGAAGAAACATTAAGATAACCTAATAAATATTTATGAATTTGGAAATACTGGAAAATTTTATGTTTTTTTTGTATTCAAAATTTTTTCATAATTTATAAAAACTTACAAACCACCTTACCAAAATCAAAATACCACCATACCTTATCAAAATTTAAATGTTCGTAAAACCTATACGTAGCCTATAATATTCCTTAAACGTCGATGTCTAAAAATATCACAGAGGAAAATATAACACTGGCAAGTAGGGTGGAGAAAAGTGGTTTATTACGTACTGACAACAGAACAATGTTAGTCTCTTCGGCAAACATTTGTTCTGCGTGGACTGGGAATATTATACCGGCATCGTTTTCCTTGTTCTCTGCGGAAGGCAGGTTAAAGGTTAAAAATGTCATGTTGATTTATGGCTGTTTATATTTATATACGTAATTCGTAGACTGTGAAATTAAATAGGATACCGCTTAAGTGGTCAAAGGTTAACCTACCTCTATAGTGAATAAAAAGAAATAAAACTGAAGCCATATTCTTTTTCGCAATAAGTGACAAGACGAGAGGAGGAGCCAGATGGTAATCATTATATTATTGCCCATATCCAACACGTAGCCACCCAGTGCAGTGCTCTGAAATTCAAAGTTCTGCGCCTAATACACTGCGTTTCATAGTCACCCTAAGATATAAATTGTTGATTTTCGTGATACTCTATAATTTCACTGGTAACTTTGCTCTTTAGTCCATAACATAATAATAAAACCTGGACATGACTGCTGGTGGATTAATAATTGGCAAAGGTGTGGGACTTCCTCAGGCGGCCTCTACAATGCCTCTACACCAAAAAAAAAAAACTACTAAAGCAATAATTAAACTCTTTAGTTTATGGGAAACTTCAGTTGAGCGTACATTTATTTGTCTTTTACGCACTGATGATATTTTCAGAGTATTTAAGATATTATTCTGAAGTGCGAAGTCTGCAAACATAACAATAGTTTGTAATTAAATCTTCTTCGTTTTATGTTAACATTTAAAAGTCAATGTATTCTGATTGCATGCAATTTTTTTGTATTTTTATAGAAAATAGTTTTATGCACTAATAAAAACTATCCTGTGATTTAATCGGCTAATACATAAAACGCAGAAGATAAAGCTTTAACAACCAAATAGCTCATGGAGCATCACGTTATTAGTGCATTTGGTCAAAAGAGCAAGTGTCACAGACGCATTTGGTCAAAAAAGTAAATCGTTGAAAACGCAATATACTCATGCATCAACTTATTAAATTACATGTTCTCTCACACCTTAAGATTTTACGCGCTGAAAGCACACTAAAATTATAAATGCGAAAATTTGTGCGTACGTGCGTGTGAATGTTTGTTACTTCTTCACGCCTAAACGGGTGGACCGATTGAGCTGAAATTTGGTATAGAGATAGCTTAGACCCTGGAATAATACATAGGCTACAGTACAGCGGGTAAAACCGTTGGGCGCAGCTAGTATTATAATAATACAGAGCACCCCGTATTTCACAAATCCTCCAAATACATTTACTATGTATACCTATGTATTGTATAGGTATATACGACCAAGTTTAGGTGATAAAATCCAACACAGTCGTGCCAGTTTCGTCTCCTAGTCCATAGTCCCCCAAAATGGACTAATACCGTAATTTCGAACGAGCGACCCTTGCGACCGTGCAGTAAATTGTCATTTGCCTCCCCTACCTAGCTAATGTAGCGAGTATCAATTAAAAACCCATCTGACTTACATATAGGCGTATTAGCTTCAATTACTGAAGCTTTTAAGCGCTGTAATAATACTTAATGCGAACGGTAGGTGACGTCAAATATTATAGGCTATTATAGATTACTAATACGTATTATGGACACAGTATACCTATTATTATATATACTTTATAGTTCTTTAAAGAAGCCTAAACCTATACCGCCTTACATATACCAACCGATTTAAACATTAAATAAGCGAGGGAGAGACACATAATATTTTATTCATAACCACTTGACCAATTTCAATAAAATTTAAAACGAAAAAAAAATATTTTTATGTTAGTTTTACAAAGTTATTATAAAAAATATTCAAATCGCGAAAACTTAAAGTGTTATAAAAAAAAGAATTTTCCAAATCGGTTCATGTGTCTTCGAGTTATCGTCACACACAAATTAAATAGTCCTCCTATTTTGAAAGTGGTTGAAAATAGATTTTGCCATTAGCCTTTCAAGACTATAAAAATAATATAACAAAAAGCTCATAATATCATTTCCGTTCATCTTTAGATATAAGTAAATAGCAAAACAAAGCCTAGAGAGGAGTCGTGAGAGCCGACGTCCGAGGAGGTTCACAAGACGTTCTCCATCTCTTTCTATTTTTATATGAAGGAACGTGACGCGAATATTTCGATCATCGATTGCAATTGCACAGTATTCATTGATCCAGTAGTTTAGATATCACGAACATTGGCAAACATTCCATGAGACACCTTCTATGACTGTCTGTGACCCTAGTACTTCTGATGGACTTTTCACCAATGGAAACTACCAACTTCAAAAAATCTTAACGATTACCGTGCATCAGAAATGCGTTTTTTTTTTCATAACATCTTATACTCTTTGTACTACCAGTCCAATTTTTTCCGCTGTAAAAAAACTGTTAATTTCAGCTTAATAAGTTCAGCCGAGACTTTAAGAAGTAACAAACAAAATTAGACTCTAACTTTTGTTTTTAAATATTATAGTGTTTGGTGCATGAAAGCTCTACGGCTGTTTTAAATAATCAAGGGTACCATCGTAGTATGATTGCAATCTTGAAAAGCTTTGACTCTAGTGAGGTAGGCTCATTACATACCTAGTTGCAGCCATCGTAAATAGATCTTGATTCTAATACACGACCGCTTTGAAAACTTATTGGAGTAGATAAAATGAAACAGTTTAATTACAATGTTTTAATTTATAATATACCTATGTATTTAAAGTTTTGTTGAAGGATTTTACAGCGATTAGCTTATCCTCGTCGCTGGCATTACAACATTTCTGCCGTTCATAAGAGTGCATCCGACGCCATATGCCTTACGCCCGCCACGCGCTAGCAACGCGCAGGTTCTGCTCTCATCACCCGCGTTATTTTTTTCTGCATTTATGATAAAATTATAATAGCGTCTTATAAAACACAAATAAATCCTAAATTTATTTAGGTCCAGAAGCCGCTAGCCAATGTGCCCGCTCTGCACACGCCAAGCAGACGTCATAAGTCTTACAACTAATTTCTACGACGAGGCGCGGGCGCATATTCAGCGCAGGTTTAGGGTAGACTGGGGATAGTTGACTATAAGAAGGAGGTAGACTACCTGCAGAAAACTCGTCGGCAAAACGATTCGGCAAGAGGCTTCATACCCTAGTCGACCCAAGTTATGAAGACTGATCTTGATATTATTACTTGGATTCGATAACCCAACATTAGTATTACCCAGAAACAAGCTCTTTCGTTTCGACTTTAAAACAATATATTTATTTACTTTTAGGCCTCAAATTAAGTTAATTATATCCGTACGTTTAAATAGGCTGTATTTTATCTACTCCCAACAAAATTATTATAATTGATTTAATAACATACAGTTAAAGACAACACAAGATTTAATTAAACATCGAATAAAGTTCAACATTTAAAGGAATTATTTTAATTACTGTTAATCAAAGTCTACTTCTTCATGTTAATAGCCGGATTTAATGTTAATAAGTATAAATCAGTGAAGTGAGTCAAATTCCAGTTTTAATTTTAACCTTTTTGATCAACTGAAAGCTTTGTTTTGATAAGTGTCACCTAGTGTTGTCATGTAACATACACGACTTGAGGTTTCAAGAAAGTGTACGTATATGTATGTAGAAAAAGTATGTATTTTCTGACCTTAAGCTACTTATCCTTCCTACAATTCCTTCTTACGCAACTTTTTCAGCGCAACTTTACGAGTGTGTTTTCCTTTAAGAGTACCTGGAATAAATTGACAGCTTCACATATATAGAGGCAAATATTATATATAAGTATCTACAGATACATAAGTAAATTTATGAATATATTATACATTATTCTGTAGGGTCGTAAAACCTCATTATTCTTCTGCAAGTATGAAACTGCTGTAACACATGTAAACAAGACGTTAATTTCCGCAACACTTTAAATGCCCTTACAAAGTAACATAACACAAACAGTGGAACCTATTCACAGAAGACACGGCGAAGAAGTCGTCACGAACGCAATAAATTCTTGCACAAACACGTTAAACAAGACGACAATATAAAGGGAAATAAGCCTGTCGGCCCATAAATCATTCGCCCACATATCTCCACTCCACGACAAACACAGTTTCGGACATATTTCATTGTTGGCTTAGCGATTACGTAACAAATATAAAAAAAGGAAAAAAACACGCAACAGCTTTCAGGATTCTCGGATCATTTGTCGCATAAAAAAATTTAGAATCGTATCAAGCTGAAATAGGTCTCTTTGTGATGAAACGTGTAATATAAAGTTATAGGAAATAAAGTTAAACTCCGCGTTGTTTGGGTAACTGCCGAGCATACGAATAGCGTTGGACCGGGATTTTTCATTGAACTGAATTTTATTAGAAGAAAATACTGCGCCAACTTTGACTGCATAAGATCCCACTAGGGAAGCAGTGGTTCCTACTACATTATTTACGAACTGTGAGGGATATAAAATTATTTTATGGGGTCACGGCGACTCTATGTATAAATAAGTGGAAAAATTACCTTCTTGCACAGGAGTGATAAAATCCAGGCTCCCAAATCTGAAATCAAAACAAATACAAATAAGTCATGAAAGTACTCGTAAATAACTTAATATACAAGAGATCGATATCATTCAATGGCCGACCGCATCTGCACTTTCCAACAGGTGGGAACTGATCAAATTTTATGTACAAAAATGTATAAAAAGAAATAAAAATAACGATTTTAATAATAAATTAGAAATAGTTTAATTATATTTTCTTCTGTACAGGTACAGGTATTTCAATAAAGTCATCAATCAAAATGAAATGATTTTTTTATCCCCCATAGAACGTAAGTGTTTCGTACCACTGAATAATATACAAGTAGGAAAGTCATAAAAGAGCAGACCTTTGCTTCCCAAACAAACCGGGAAAGATCCAATAACATCTCCTAATGAAAGTGTACAAAAACTATTGCTGATGTCCCTATACCGTACGCATTATTAGGGGCTGATGCCTGATACACATATTCATGAGAATCTTTGTAGTGCTAATATTAGGCTCTGTGATACCAGTTGATCGGAATAATTCATCAGGTCGCTGAATAATAAATCCTGTTAAAAAAAATCTAGAGTGCAAATTTTCTATTAGATGTTAATACCTATACGAATAATTATTATTTCTTAATTTTCATCACATACGAGTATAATCTACCTAAGGGACGATTATAATTGACACTTAGCACAAACATTTGTCTCAATTAAGTTTCATATTTGTGTGGTATACAATAAAATAATATTATTTATTTGTAAACTGGCTTGGATAAAATCATGGTGGCATAAATTCCTTCCTGGCTTTACTGAACATCGTCTAGGAAAATTTTCCCATTCATAACAAAAAATATTGTAATAAAATACACATTTAAAATACAGTTACCCACTGTAACTTCCAGTCCACTTTAATGTAGTATGTTAATCAATTCGAATCGCTACAATGATGCCATCATACGGTCCACGGTCCATTATACGTGTGTAATTGATAAAACTGGGATATTACTCGTATTATAATAATGACCATTATATCAAACTACACAGGGTACGCTGAGTCTTTAAGTATTATAACAGTATATTACTGTGCTTTAGTAGGAGGGCACTGTAGCTAGTAAAATTACAGGACTGAAGAACCTCAACATCTTATGACTCTTGACTTAGAAGCTTTGTTGTTGTTTTGTTGGTGCTGTGCGCTCAGAATTTTACAACATTGTGAAATGTAATTATGTAGGTACCTTTATCCATAAAATACAAAAAAATATGATACAGATGTTATGAAACTTTTTTGCAAGAAAATCCACATGTTAACATGGTTTTATTAATTCACAGGTTCTCCTTCAGAAACTAAAAGATCCAACGAGAAAAGTTCCACAAGATAAAAAGTAAAACGCGAAATAGGTCACAACACGCAGTCTTTTCGTAGTTTTTCTGCTACAAAGCCGTATCTAGTTTCAAAACTCTTTTTGCTGCGAAATCCTTTCAAAGTTGACTCTTTGGCACACCTAGTTGATCTTTGCAAAATTTTACAGACAAAACCGTTAGTTCTTAAAGCCTTTATTCAAACCAACACTTTTAATCTCAGTTGTAACTTTAGCCACGCGTGGGGGAATTAGCAATTCTATTTAAAAAGTTACAGAGAACATTTTTGTATGATAAAAAAATCTGTGGTTTTTTCACCGTCTGAACTCTGACCTAACAAAGAAAGCTTCCATCGAATATTTCAAAGGATTTAAAGATAAAACGGGAGCTATTGAAATAGCAAACTTTGTGGTTCACGTATTTTATGGAATTTGTAAAATACTTAAGCGAGAAAATTTTAATAGTGATCAAGTAGTGAGCTTGAAATTACACGAACAAATTGAGTGTTCAGTAAATAGCTGACCCGAAAAGATTTTCTTTTTGAGTGTAACATTGTATTATTTCAGCATAATAAAACTACGCAATGGTAACCAGAGGCCAGTGAATATAATAATTTTGTTGAACAAGTAATTTACATTGAAAGTAAATTGCTTTTACATATTTTAAACATGGTGAAATTACTATAATTTTCTTAATGTCTACATTGTAGCTGTAGTAGGTATATAGCTGCTGTAGTTTCTAGGTAACAAAAGGGTTTAATCCAGTAATCTGATTAAACTAATAACGTTGCAGACGTTGCAGATAACTAAGAACAAAATCCGGTGCATTTTTCACGTGAAACAATAAGAAGACAAATACCATCGCCGGCTGTGGTCCGCAGTATCTGCAAGGGCGCAGTATAAAGTGTGCGGTGGATGTTAATCTCTTCCGTGCGATCGCCCCTTTCGGAGTAAATGGTGCGGGAAGTACGGTGTGAATTGCGATTACGAAGGATACTCACGTTCCGACGCCGCCATACTGAGTTACGTCTTCATTTTGAGTTTCACCTTCATTGGTTTTGTTTCAGTATTTTTTTCCTTAAGCATCGTGAAAATGATAACATCTGGCTCTATTTTACCTTGGTCTACTTAATTTTGTTTTTTATTCAATTTAAAATTTCTTTTTAAACCTCTATAATATGAGAGTATAATATTATTATTTTGTTAAATAATATTATCGTTAGAAGTATATGAATGATTTAATAGTAAGTTATTCTAATTGGAATACGTCTAAATGTTTAATTCAACAATTAAAACAATATTAATTAAGCTGTTGACTTTGCTATCACGAACAAGGCTGACTACGATAATACCAGAACTTTGAAAATGGACACGTTAAAGAATGAAAGAGAGCTGAAAGGGTACAGTGCAATAGCTAAGCTAAAAAGCACTTTACCATCGAAAGCATATCTCTCTTTTCTCTTGTGATGAACTTATCGCGTTCAATTTCAAAAGAAAACCCAGCAGCGAGAGCTACTAAGAAATACAACATTAATATAGGAACAAAGAGAAAGAAGCAAGCCTCAGTGACCGCTGGATATGGCAAGTGACAAATTAAATGAATCTACAACGAACAGACGCTCGCAATAAGAAAAGCACACTTGAGAAATGTTTTACTTTAGAACGGGGTCGAAATGTCTTTCTATAGAAAATTCAATATCTTCAAAGTGAAAAGTTTTAACAACCAGACAATTGATTTAATAATTAGTTGTTGTTTAATTGCTGTTTGGTAGAATTTTAAATAACTTTATGTAAAGTTTCTACCTATGAATTAAAAAAATATCACATTTACATACGAAGTACCTAGTCAAAATAAACTTTCACGCCATAAATTTCTAGCTTGAAATTAAATTAACTAATTACACTAACAGAGTACACGAACGTAATTATTTATTTAAGCACGTGTACTGTGATATGCTATGCTCGCTGTATGTAGGTACATAATATACTACCCAGATAATATTATGATATTTTGTCTCTGCTGACGTTGACAATGTTACCATCCCTCCAATACACACTTCTTACCTAGCTAACAAAGGGCAAATATACACCTTAAACTGTTACATTTGATTAGAGTTTCATCAATGAATCTCTATTTCTTCGTTGCCCTTCAAACTCAAACTCAACAACATAGAATGTACCAACATCTCACCGTTGGGTTAAAGCTTACACACAAAAACAATTTAGCGCTCATCATTCCCAAGTTATAAACGGTGATTAATATCGCTAGCTTAATGATAGACTTCACGTAAAACAATATGCACGCGTGAGAAAGTTAAGAGCCCCTCAGAGAGTGGATTTTAAAAATTAACTCGACAATTTCACACGAGCCAGTGTTTCATCGACGCGCCGGCCGCGGCAATTGTGCCGAAACATCCGTAAAACGTCGGCCTCCTGAAATATGTCTCGTTCTGCACATTTAAATTTCTATGCGCGTCAAGTGTTCGGTATTTATCGCTTGTGAAACCATGTTGATGTGTTTGTGAGAACTTTTTGGGTATTGTTTTGTTTTAGTCACTGTTTAGCTGATGATATATTAAGAGTAGTACATTTTCTAAGCACCTATGGATATTAGGAACTTCTCTTTTGCTAATGTTTCTCCACTTTGCGTGAGCTTCGGCATTTCAAGACAGTTTCAAGAACTTTACTCGTCGCGTCTGTCAGTTGTTGTCAGTTGATGTTGCTCAGGCTTGTTGCAAGGTCATGTAATAATAAGGTCCAGTCTAGACGTCTTTGTACTAAACTTCTCCTGTCTTTTTATGATAAAACAAATGAAGTACCTACCTTACGTGACTATTCCAGAGGTTTTTTATTCAATTCGACATTTACACTCGCAATGTACTTTACGAAGACGCATCATCAAAAGTTGTTATAGGTGTATCTGCGTTGGCTCTTATGGTATTTTAATAACGGCACTTTAAATTGTTAATGATGTTGTCACAGAGTAATTCAATAAACAATTTGCACAAGCTCAAGATGTTTTGTTGCAATTTAAATACCAACAGGCAATTAGCGTCTGTTTTGAAACGAACAACTTGCGAGCGACGAATAATTTTCACAATGTTAACGAAGATGTTGACAACTTTGCAGATTATGGACCGTTCGGGAAAACTTATAGGACTTGCTTCAGAAGTCCATCTGAATAAATATGACCAATTATAAAATATTGCTTCCACTCGTGGAGTTTCAGACAGATTGATTATTTAATTTTCCATCATAACTTATAACACAACATTTAAATCAAGAAGTTCAAAGCACCAATGGTTACATGACCTTATAAAGTTTATAATAAGAATTTTACTTTAGTTTTAAAACATGGAAAATGTGTTTGGTAATAAAATAAAAATCCGTATGTACAAAAACAAAATAATATGTCAGCCGTTTAGGTGTGAAAAGGTAAATTGTGTATTCCGTATGTATTCATAACATAAATAATTTATTCCACTCCATTACAATTCCTAGTCAATACTGAACGCGGTCAAATACCCGAGCGGAATTTCAAGAAGCATTAAGATTTACTATCAAACTGAAATCGGTCGCAAGCCCATCCGTACACTTCCACCAAAAGCCCTGAAGATCTCATCAAATTGATTGCTCTACATCCCGAATTTAAATGGCATTTCATCCTCAGAGAAACGTTTGGGTTTGACCCACCTCAAAATTCTGATTAGTCAATAGATTGACATTAATTTCTCCGAGACGCCGGCACCGAGCTTAATCAAAGGGCGATATGGAAAGAGCACGATATTTCGCTTTGTGTGCGTCAGGGTCTAATCAAAAGGAAATTATATAGGAATATTACGCTTGGATTAGGCACCATTTTGTTGAGATTTGTTGAGATTACCGTACCTTTAATTAATTTTTTGCTATGGCAGGGTTCCTCTGATAACTAATAGCTATTTCTGATAAAACACATTACATACTTTATCGCGTTAATTATAATATCATCTTTATCGCGTTAATTATAATATCATTCTGAAACTGGAATCAAGCTGAATATTAACTAAATACAAAGGATTGAATTGAAACACATAGTGTGAAACCTAGCACGCAAAAATATAATGTCTCTACAAACGTAAAAATTCAATTTACAAGAGCGCGCTGCGAAACGATAGTTGATTCCCGCATCCCACTATGATTCACCATGGAGGTGCACACTGAAACCGTTAAAAAAATCAACCAACCAACCCGAACTTCATTGGCAAACAATTGAACCGTGTAGCCAGACCGTAGTCTGAAAAAAATACTGTAAAAATAGGGTCGACAATGTACGCAGGGAATATACGAGGCGGGTTTCCTCTCGCAGAGGGAATAAAATTCGACCGAGCCGTGACATCGATGCGCAATATCGGGTTTTCAGGTACAGTGGTGGTTACACTAAATAACATATTGGGGAAGTGTGAATTGGAGAACTTTCCAATAATGGTGGATCGGGGTATCGTTAAAATTAATATTAGAGTCATAAATTACTTAGGCAATACAAACGGTAAATTCATGTTTGTGAATTCAAACTATTTTAATATAATTACAAGTTGTATTACTAATTTAACATAATTCGCGTATTCTGTGGAATAAACATCTTTTATATAAAAAAAACCCAGTAGACCGTTGACTCAGGCAGTTGAATTTTAGCTTTGTGAGCTAGGGTTAAAAATTTTCAGTGTGCTTCTCGGTTCTCGTTTGCTATTATTCTAGGTATTCTAAGTTCTTCTACGTATTATAATTATAGGTTTGGTATTTTTCTAGGTTTTTCGTTCAATTTCGTATCTCTAAAATACCTACCTAAATGTTACTTACATTGCAAAATGCATCTAACCCTCATTACACAAGCGCAAGTGACAAGCAAGAAACGCTTCATTTCCAGTTCATACCATTACCCGCTATTAGTCCAAGAGCCCCATAAATGGAGCATAACTCATACACTCAAGTTTGCCAACACAATAATCCCAGTTTCCGTGTGTGCCTCCACTGTCTCCGACTGTACAAGCGGAGCGTCGCTGCGTTTTATAGCCGGGCCATGTATCAAAGTTTTGGAGCCACCGTGAATATCAGAATCTACAAAGAGCCGTGACAAGCAGTAAGAAAGCTTTGCTTTTTTGTCAAATGGGCTATGCATAGTAATATTTTAGATTAAAAAAAAAAACGAATGTTTTACAAGTTATTTTTTTTATGTGGTGAAGTAGAAGACGAGCAAGACGCGCTCCTGATGTTAAGAGATAACGCTGCCCTGAGCACTAAGCAGAAGTAGCACTGTACTGATTATCAGTACAGTGCTACTTAGGATTTCACAATGATGTGAATTAATTTGAGCATTATCTTGTCGTTTTAAAACAATAATAACATAAGTTAATTTTGAAACACCTACATTAATTACTAATCATTCCCTTTCATACTTTCGAAATCTCTTCGCAAAGTTTATTGAATATTGAGTTCTAATAAACCTTAATAATTACAAATAGGTTTCTAAGAATATTTATTATAGACATTATTAATGGTAAGGGCCCATGTTCAACCGCACCCAACCCGATCTCAAGTGCAATTTAGGATGTTACACGCTTTTCTAGTAAGTACATAATACCTATTCACTAGACATTAAGCCAACGCCGGCCCGGAACATCTTGCGGGAAAGCGCTCGCTATTTTTTGTAATTATTATCTGATAAGTAATAGAATAGAATAATACTTTATTGCGTACCAAATAATTACAAAGAAACTTACTGAGCTAGATATCTAAAATGCTAGGTAAACAATCGGCGGTCTTATCGCACTAGGCAATTTCTTACAGACAACCTAGAAATGGAACAGGACTGATATTACAAGTAATGTTTTTTTTTATTCTTTATAGGTTAGCCTTTGACCACGATCTCGCCTGATCTTCTATGCGGCCGTAGATGGTAGCAGACTAAACCTAAAAAGCGGGATAACATCATGCCGGAACACGTCAAAATGCGTCTGTTTATATATTTAAACGAAAAAAGCTTAACTAGCCATACTGTAACGACTTTAGACAGAGAAACACCGCAGAGAGTCGCGGATCCGACACAATACGCGAGAGTTTGCGGCGAAAATGCCGGAACTTTGTTTAAAATTAGTTTGTTTATACCTTACAGGGGCGACTTGTTACTCGACGCGTATTGTTACGCTCGGACGAGTTTCCACGCGGTAATCTACTTTACAATGACGACATAGGTAATTCAATGCGATAGCCTTAATTTAATTTGTATTGATGAATCACTGTTGTTACGAGTACCTAATAGCTTATTTCTACATTAGAGGTACAGGTTAGCTATTGCCACGATTTCACGTGATGATAAGCAACGATGCGGCCGTAGAAAGCAGCAAACCTAGAAGGCGGGATAAACCCTCCTTGGCTTCACTAAACATCATGCCGGAACGCGGCCGTTTTAGTTGAATAATGCACCATGGAGATGTGTGTGTGTGTGTGTGTTTATAATACCTTTTATTCACGCCTGAACTGATTACGTTTATGTACCAATTCATCCAGACCGCCAATTGTAACATTGTCCTCTTTAATGTCAATTTTTAAAGCTTATTCTATCAGTGTTCAATAATAAAAAATATTATATTCTAAGTTCCTACTCTCCTACTCTCCACCATAAGGTGTAATGGAACCAAAAGACAAGATGATTCTCTACCAACGCAAATATGCATTCATAATAAGATCGAATGTTTGATTTTATTAAGAATGCATGAAAATATACTCGTAGCTATAAAAAGATTCCACAGAAATAAATTCCCATGCACAAAGATAACAATTCACAAGAATAACGTGAGAAACGTATATCCTAAATCAACAATAAGACATAACTGCATTGATCAAATTGAGATTAATGAATGAAACACACAAACAGAAGCCGAAAGACACCCATGATTGCGAAAGTTTAGATGGAAGATTTAACTCGCTGGGAAAGTTTATCGTAATTTGGACTTGGAAGCAGAGTTTAAGAAAAGATCCGGCCGCATCAGGCGTTTTTAATCTCACTTGAGGCTGAAAAGGGTCGAGGTTCTCTAGTAGGCAACGTTTAGAAACGACAGCATTATTAAACACTTTATACTCGATAGAAAATAACCGCAAGGAACTACTGAGTACAAAATAATGATGATATAATTATTTTAAGTTTGGATAAGACCGCATATTGTATTAGTTATTTATTTAGGCTGGGCTAAGTCGATCAATTAATTTAAAACACAAAAGATTTTACGAACTTGGTGATACATGGATCTCACAACTTTTTACGGTAGAAGAACTGTGAGTTGCGAGACTTGGTTTTTTTATAAGTTATGTTTTTGGAGGTATTGAATTGACCAATCATATTGCTCGGATTTATTTGGATAGACGTTTCAAGCATCGTGATTGGTCAATTCGAGCCCGCTCTTTTCCATTAGCGTATAGTAACACCCCAAAAGTAAGTTTTCTATTAACTCGACAGCAAAGATATCCGCCACGTGCAGAAACAAAGCCATCAAGTTTAAACTTTAGGTAACATAAGACGCCAAAACCACTGACGCCGGGAAAATCTGCGTCGAGCTAACGGAGTTGCTGCCATAATTCGCTTCATTTCATTTCATCACTGAAACTGGAGGTAATCTTAGCGAAACTTCGTTTTAGTCAAGCGCATAATCCCCGTCGCGACTATTGCGACGTCTCAAAAACTTTGCTTATAGAAGTTAATAATTTGCGGTTTCTCTAATCGAATAAGTTTGCAGTAAATCTTGCTTCGAAGACACTCATAAGAAGAGATGATCTATTATCATTATCAGCCTATGTTCGTCCACTGCTGGACGTAGGCCTCCCCCATGGTACTCCACTCCACTCGGTTCTCCATCTTTCTTCTCCACCCACCCCCAGCGACCCTCCAGATATCATCGCCCTATCCGCCCATGGGCGCCCTACTACTCTACGTTTGCCGTGGTCCCCTCTCGAGAACTCGTCTACCGACGTCGACGAAGACGATATCTCGAGATATCTACTATTAACGTCCAATTCTTTTAAACAATAAAATCTAAGCGAAAATATCTTCACCTACATCGTTCTCAAGTCCCAATGATCTCGAACTAAATTTATTATAGAACTTAAAGTAAGAGAACCGCACAGCCGTAAAAGTTTAAGCGTGTTTTTTTACAATTTATTTGTCTATCCCTGTACAACCGCAACTCTACTAGCGCAGTACAACAACTTAACTAAAGTAATCTACGCAGTATTTTATTCTGAATAATCTAAATATATTAAAGGAAAGAGTGACTGATTGACTGAATGACTATCAAAGCACAGGCTAAACCGCTGAATGGATTGAGTTGAAATTTGGAACACAGATAGGTTTATTCAACTTCTGAGGAGAGGTAGATTTAGGCAGAGATCCCACATAAGAGGAGTTAGACAATGCTCCACCAGATCATCTTTATGGACCTTCCTTGCATTTGCCAACTCAATACAAGTTAAAATAACCCTGGGAAACCATTTCACGTTAGGAACTTGAACACTGGCTTACGCTGCACCACCCGAACACTTCACTACAATAACAACTTGACCAGTTTTACGGTTACGAGTGCACTAAAACCTGCACACGTTTTTACTGCTCATCGACCACTAAAAACTCTTTATTTCCGAGTGGTAAGAGCCAAATTTGCATGGAATTCGCCAAGACGAGTTCCAGACAGTAAATTCCTAGCTCGCACTAAAAATATAAACAGCTTGTTGATATAAAAATGTTGCTGATATAAAAAAAGGTAATGTACCTTTCAGAGAGATAGTAAAACGAGATGAGATCTTAATTTGGTGCTGGTTCTAACGAGCTCTGCAAGGTTTATGTAGGACGCTGAAAGTGGAGCGTTAAAATTTTGGCATAAAATATAATATTTTATGGAATAGTCCGGATCCATGATGAAAATGTAAGGGCTAAGTTATTTTTCCTCCCCTTATCATATTTTATTAGCATAAATTCGATTGGATTACATTTTTATGCGAAGATAAGTGACTGATGCGATAAAACGAGGTACTTGCCTTAATGGTGTGCGCAGACATTACAAATTATATTAGATTGTAAGCACAATATGTTTAAATATAAGTACTTCAAGTAATCCATTAGAGAGAAGGCTGTACAAAGCTCCGGAGCAATATCTTTGTGCTTCTTAATAAAAGGGTTCTCGTTTGATCTTTCATGGGCTCTGAAAGGACCAGCAGCTACGGTCCGAAGTATTTGATGTCGATAACTTAAAGTAGTAAGAGTATCGATTTTAGGAAAAAGCTCAAACGTGCCAAGTATTTGGTTACTGAATACCTTATTCATAGCTTGGCAAAATTACAAAAAATAATAACCTGATTTCTGCATTTTTATAACAAAATTAAATCTCGCGGAAATTTATCTTAGTTAAAAATGAATACTTCTACTAATTATCTATTCTCAGACCTACCAAGTATACACAAATTTCATAAAATCTGTCAAGCATCAAAGAAAAGTTTGATAGCAAGCACCGTGACATGATTTTTTTTTTATATCTTAATTAGATTTAGTAGAGGTAATCTATAATTAGATTTAGTAGAGGATAATGTTTTTGTAAAACTAACATAATTATAATTACGCGGTAAGCCCCGATTAATAAAATTAACATGGAGTTCAGATCGCGGAAGTTTAAAGTGTTATATTTAGTAGAAGTAGTCCAGATTTAAAATGCATTTATCCGTCATAAAAATATATATTATTATTATGCTTTTAAAGTCTGGATCATCACCATTAGTAAAAGAAAGATTATGTATAACATTAAATGTCTTTAAATTATTTTTATTTATCTTAACCTTTAGTGAACGTTGCTGAGTTACACGATACAATTCACTTTAATAATTATTAGTTACTATTTCTTTTTATTTTTTACTATGAAACCATTTCCATATATCGCGAACTTGCAGTTCAAGTGAACTGAGACACTCGTTAGCTTCACCCCTAAATCATGTTCGTTCTAGCAACGCGCATGAATCTTGTTCCCGTCTTGGCATATTTGCTTCCGAGGAAATGTTCCCTAAATCTTATTTAGGCACAGCTTCGGTTTAATTATCGCGAGATTAGACTCGCCGCGTTTGCGTTTCAAATTGTTGGCAATTAAGGAATTTAGTTGGGGATCGCGATAAGACGACGTGTAATATTTTCAAGTTTTCGCTTTGAATCAGCTGTTGTAATATTTTGAATGTCAAGAAAGATACATTCGGATCAGACAGTATAAAAATCAAGAGTAAGAAATATAAACGAGTGATATTTTTAAAGAAAAAAAAACTTGATGATAGGTCCAAAATATGTACGTACATGCAGCAATTAACCAAAATTGTGCTTGATTTTTTTTCGCTTTAGATTTAATGAAAAATGGCTCAGAAATTTATAACGCCAAAAAGTTACTTGGTTGGTTTGGTTTGGTTGGTTGACGTCACAGTGTCCAACATTCAAGACCAATATCATTGTTCAAGACAAACAAGCAACAGTACCGTGCCCCACACATAGCCCTATTTGTTGCTCTGAAATGTTATTTCATTTAAAAATTCAGAAACCAATATATACCCGTTTATCTAATATTTTTATCATTTAGATGAATAATTTTGAGTGTTACCTTATCTAAATCCCTTTGAGTTCTATTTACATTCAACTGCATCAAAGGACATACAAACTTTTCTATTCTAAAGAAGAGCAGTAAGAAAGTTATACCAAACCTAACTCAGAGAGCATCACGCGTGCACGCGGTCAAAGTACAGTAGTGGAAAGTGCAAATAAATGGCGGGGCAAATAATACGTGACGTCACGAGAGCCTCTTGAGGCTTACCTTCCCCCAGGAGTTACGTATCAGCGCATACGTTGAGTACATTCTATTTTCTCGACGCCATTTCAATGCACACTAAACATAAAACGCTATAGGGATTTCACTAGATTTGCTGGTTTGATTATGGAGCTTCCTTGCTTTGTTGCATTTCCTTATTTTGATTTTTCTGTAGTGTTTGAATTAATAAAAGGTATTAAATTTTCTTTTTTTAATCTGATTCTAGATTTAATCAGACTAGCTAGCTAGCTAGCCGCACAACTTTGTATGCGTCTGTTAATAGTTAATAAACATACTTTATCTCTCTGAAAATATTTTACGACCTTTACGACATACTTGGTCAAACCGTTTTGGAGGAGTTTAATACAAACACTGATAATAAAAGATATGTGTAATAATATACATATAAAATACATAAGTATTTTTAGGTTAAATAGGCCTACGTTTGACCACACCCACCTAACGGAAAGATAGTGTTAGGATAGTAAACAAATAAATTAGATAATAACATTTTTATAATTAGCGTTGCTACTTCGTTTCATAACACGATCCCTAAAGCTACCTCCAAGCTCATCAACAAACTAAATTATTACAATGCGTATTCAACTGACATACGCGTAGGTTCAAATTTAAATAATTGTGTCCCAAATACCCACATCCACACATAATAATATTATACATGAAACAACCGGATTCTGTTTCGAAAAGTAGGTATTTTTCTTCATCCAAATATAAAAATTTACGAGGAACCGGTCATTTCCCTTTCTGAATATGTTATACCAAATCGGCAATATCTAAACATGAAGGTGCAACTTGAAAAAATGGTCGCACCTGATCAGCATAATGATATTATTATAAGATATGAAAAGTAAAGGGTTGTTATACACAGTTATTCGAGCCCGCACATTTGGTTCGCCAGTATTTGTTGAACGGAAAGCAGTCGCTGTATTTACTTCGGCTTCATGTCGGCCGTTTCGATCCGCAGTTACCTACTCCCTGAAGAAGATCCTCGTACAGGATCTAAACGGTCGACACGAAGCCGAAGTACAAGTGAGTTTATGCCGTTGATAAAAATAAGATGAATCTAAATACTCATGAATCGTTTAGTGTAAAATTGCTATATTACCTACACACATGTTGGACTTTATTTGCTGATTGATACCACAAATTACATGTTATGATTAGATCATGCAACAGATTTATACACGAGTATTTTGTATCGGGGCCGTCGTCGCCAGTGTAGACTGAAACAGAGAATATTGAAAGAATACACTAAGAAAACACGAAAACGTTGTGACAGGGCTAACAAAATGAGAGCGTTTATTCTACCTCTATGATTTTCTCACACTTTTATTGATGGCCTATGATGACCAGTCCACTAAATTATTTATGTTATCTGAATTTGCCTTTTTCTCAAATATTTACCACATAGCATAGAATTTTCCGCTCGGCTAAGCCGATCCATACCAGCTTTCATAAGTATGAACCCCTAACGTATTTTGGATAAAGCTGGGCCAATTCCATGCCTTTGTTTCTGTTTCTCGGTGCCATAACATTTTATTGTCGTCAGATATCATTAAAATTAATGATTCTAATCTCGAATGCTGGCTGCTTCTTACATCTAAGACAATACAGATAATTTATTCAAAACGATTATACTTTTGTTTATTTTCGTATTATATCTCTGGAAACGTTTAAGCGTTTCTCGGATTACAATAAATTAATTATTAAAGTGATGCTTACAATTATTAAAACGGTCATAAAACATTTTTTAGGTTTTGTAATGGGATAAGGAACTGATACCTACCTAGTTTATATTATTTACCTAACATTATTTTACAGCTTCACAAATCTTCATGGCGAGACACTTTTGTCAACAAATCTTTATGTCACGCTTTTGAGATAAAAAAGATTATTTTTATCAAATTTCTAAGCAAATAGTTCACTTACTACCTATTAAATTATTAATTTTATTCATATGGCATTTGTATAGGAAAGTAACAGCTTCCAATTGTCCCATATATCACACCAATATGCCTAATATCGATAAACAAACAACACTGTTATGCTAAACAGAGTAACGGGGAAACTCGTGTCCAGAAGACACTGATAAAATAGACCCTTATTGCACTATCATAAGGTTTATATTGCCACATGTTTTGTATAGAGCTTCATCCGCAATGAGAAGACACTCGTTTTATGGTATGATGTGACTGGATTCCTTCTACAAATCGACAGCTACGCGTCACACTTCTTGTTAATGTCCGCTAACCTTGATGATATCTTCGATTCCTGTAGTTGGTTAGTAGTTAGAACCTACCTACATTTCTTCAAGAGTTTTCGTATTATATACTACAATACTAGTAGGTATGTTTAATATACAAAAGACCTCATTCAAAGCCTATTAGGACTCATACAACATTAAATAATGATTACCGGGAATAGACTTCCTTTGAAGGAGGTTGACTAGGTGGGTACACCAACAGTGCCAGTTATTCTACCGCCTGAACAGTGACTCTCAATTAAGAAGCGTTGGTGTAGTGCACTGGGTAGAACTGTACTAATTATTATTGGCAGCGTTATCTCTTACCACCAGGAAAGCGTCTCGCTCGTCTTCTTTCTTTGTTCTATAAAAAAAGAAAAAAAGACGATACCAAGAATAGTGACGTCAAATTGTTACTTTTTAAAAAAATATTACAGAAATAAGGAAAGTATACAGTGGCGTAGTATCACTGTATGCGACGCGTAAAAAAATATGACATAGAATTCTTATCTAGATGACATAAAATGTATCCAAGATTCAGCACTGCCTTGACTATGGTGGTTTTATTTACCATCCGGCACTTGACAGTCGCAATACGTCCACGATAAACTGGACGAGTTTATGTTGCGGACTTGATAGTCCGCAACTACCATAAATACTACCATAGACTTTGCAAGATGCGGACTACTCTTCTTATAACAATACTGACGCAGGCAAAGAACATGTTATAACGATGTGTAATTTATTTCCCAATCAGTGGTCAAATTCATTTTTTTTTTTAGTTCTATTATAAGACGTCTGCCATACGCCTCATTAAGTCACAGTTATCCTGCTAATTTGGTTCAAAGATATACTAATTTCTCATAAAGAACATTGAAAACAATATACAAACTCGTACATAGTTACAATATTCACAAAACTCTTTAGTTTCACCAATAAAATTATTTTCTTAGATATTATTATTAATTCTTAATTCACCGTTCGTTTTGATGTCTGCTTTTATTACTATAATCTGTGGTTGGCTATCAAACTATCTGACTGCTATGAATTCTGAAAGAGCCTTGGATGATGCTTGGATAATAAATACTGAGTAGAGCAAACTATAGCAGGTTTTATCACAGCTGTAAAGATATCGTTGCGGACCTGAGATGTGATTCTTGGGAACTACTATAGTACCTACCTATTAAATATGATAACCACCTACCAGCTATTAAATCACCTACATATTTAATTACCACCTATTTAATATGATTATAATAAAAAAATAGTAACAGATTATTTTGATGTAATTAAGACTCTATTTAGAAATTATTTAGCCCTTTAGCTAAATGTACTTACTACTTAAATGACATAATCCTCCTCCTCCTCTAGTCGTTTGCTCAATTCTGAGCGTCGTGATGACCCCGCCGAAGCTTTTCTTTGATAATTTGCCGCCATTTTTGACGGTCCGCAGCACAGTGTATAGCTTCGGTCATTTTGGTGTCAAGTTGTTCGGACACCTGATCGGATCATCTCTTGGGGCTACGACCTCTAGCGCGTTTGCCGTCCACCTTGCCTGTGATCATCAGCCTCTCCTGATTATCGGATGGTTTGCGCGCAATATGGCCGAAGTACTGGAGTACTCGCTGGAGACATGTAGTAGACAGCCTCTGAGATATGTCTAGTTCTTTTAAAATGGAGATATTTGTTCTTCGTGCTGTCCACGGTATTCTCAACATCTTACGCCAAACCCACATCTCAAAGGCGTCTATGCGCCGTCTGTCAGTTGATTTCAACGTCCAGGATTCAGTACCATATAGAAAGATGGGAAAGACCAGAGAATACATGACATACATATAAATGACATAATACTAACCTACTAAATATGTATTTTACAGGTTCATTTAAAAACTTCAGGTATTTAAGAAGCACACCTTCGAACCTTAGTTCTTACCTTCTAATTTCAAAGAAAATTGCGCTGTTACAAAAAAGAAACAGCTCAATTCAGCTTGGTTGTCTGTAGAGACAATAAAGAGTTTTCTATGAATTCTATTCTAATAGTAAATGGATATTCAAAAGCTCTACGTTCCATTAGATGGGTTCCAATTTCATACTAAAGATTATGCTTCAGTTTAGGGTGCCTATAGCCTATGTTAATCGCATCGACGCGTCATTATCAAACATGCCTGGCCACGTACAACGTCCAAACTCGACGGATCTAACACAATAATGCGTTTGGAAATCCTCCGGTAAATTTCCCGGCGCCCGCTAGAATTTAGTTACGGAAGCGCACTGCCGACCGATATACTGACCCCCGGCACAGTTAACGTGGCACACTTTGTACTAACCAACACGTATTAAAAAGGTAGACATCATGCTCTATTTTATAAAAAAAAAATATTTTAGATTAAGAAATTAGGTTTGAGAAAATTGCCGCGCAATGAGTCCATATCACCCTGAGATATTAGGTCTTGAATCTCGTCATGTCCAATAACATTTATTTTCTGGAATACAGCAATGCCTGGACATTACCTTATAGGTACTGTTTGGCGGATGAATATAATACAGAAAGGTCTATTGCTTCTATTACAGGCGCCCTCTACTATGTAGAAGCCTACCACTATAATAACACCACTACCACTATAATCCTCAACGGCTTTTTAGTTTTCCAAACAATAAAAACTGTTTATTCTATTATACTGATAAATTATATTTTTATGATAATATGATACTTTTTATAAATTCATTATAGGTTAGTCTTTGGCCATGATCTCGCATGATGTTAGGCAACGCGACGATGCGGCCGTAGATGGTAGCACACTAAACCTAGAAGGCGAGATAAATCCCTCCCTGGCTTCACTGAAAATCATGCTGGAAAACGGTCATAATGACCGCTCGGCGACATGATATTGTTCATACTTTTAAAAAGTGAATACATTTTTGTATTTGGTGCATGGTATCATCCTTTAACAAATGGTCCGTGATATAAGCTAGCGTGTACCAGCAGCTGGCTGTGGCTTCTATATCACAAGTCACTTTAAAGGATTTCTCATAGAGCTCGAGACGAGAGCTGAATTGAAAATCATATTTATTTTCATTCAATATGCGGAAGCCCATTCAATGCGATACTAATGATGCAGTCAGTAATGATATTGGTTATTTGTAACCAGTTATTATTAACTTTAGAGGGTAATTTATATAATACACTTGAATAAACTTTTTTTATTAGTTATTGTAGCGTTTATTTATATAGTGTTATATTTTAAAGCATTGCAGTTATGATTTTTTTCTAAACAAAGATTGAAAGTTTCGTAATTAATAAAATTCAATTTTAATAATATTTTAAAGAAAAACTAGCTGGGCCCAGCGGTTTTACCTGCTGTACTATAGTCTATGTGTTATTCCTGGGTCTAAGCTATATCTATACCAAATTTCGTTTAGGCGTAAAAGAGTAACAAACATCGAGACATCCATACATTCTTACGAACTTTCACGTTTATAATAATAGTAAGATATTCAGTGAAAATGTATAAATGCACGTCCCACGTAAACAAGTTATCATAAACACACCTTCTTTACCTTATTCTTATACCGAAATTTTCAAACAAAACAAAGTTTCGCCCATCTTACTGTTTGCACCCCTATTTTACTATTTTACCTCTTTCAGTCGCATACAACCCAACCGCTTGCGCGCTTTGCATTTCCGACCGTGAGCAGAATAGGTAATTTGTATCAGTTTTTCGATAACACGTACAATATTTCTATTTCTATATCTAGGTAACGAAAGGAGCAATAAAATGTTTGATCAATAGTTCGCTCCAGGTTTGCTGTAAAAATCTATCTTATATGATACGAATACTTAAATAATAACATTTATAAATAAATATTGCGAATATCACACAGAGCCATTATATATTAACTCCAAGCTATGCCACCCAACTCTTGTGATATAGGGATAAGATAATATAATATGTTTATACATACTTATAGGTATTAGATACAAGAAACCAACCAGACCAGAAAGAAACAAATATCTGTAGAAGACTAGATTTGTTTTTTTATGCATAGAAGTAAGAAGACGAGACAGACGCTCTCTTGATGTTAAGAGATAACGCTGCCTATGATCAGTACAGTGCCACCCAGAATTTTCACAATGATGGGAAATTTTAGGTGCACTGCACCAACCCTTCTTACTTTTTAGTCATAAGATATTTAAACTCTTTAGCTTAGTAATTTCACTAGATTTTTTATATAAGACGTGCTGTAATTATCTACATAAATAATAAATATATCTACTCATTATAAAATCAGCAGCAGTAGGCCAAATATAACCAGGGGCAGAAAAACAACTAAATCTTATTGCCTAACTCAATTTGATTAGCGTCACCTCCGATTAACTTTGTAGGAACAAAACAGAGTTGTCACGTGCGCAAGTCGCACGCGACGCTCGTATTTAATTCATAGCCTCCAAAATACTCGTAGAACCCCTGCCCACGGCTCTTTCGGACGTCGGAATCACCTTTATTACACCTTTTCTTACACGATAACATTATACAAGTACAAATCGTCAATCAACTGTACGTTAGTATTGTCTATCCACGTTTGCTGGAATTAATTTAATTTGAATCTCACAAAACATCTTTTTTTTTAAAGTTCAATTATAATTTGTGTTTATAAATGGATAGTACAAATATACATATAACATGCCATAAATCTCTTAGATCCCATCTCACGTAAGTTTTGGGTAGATACGCGCTACGTCACGCCTTGCTATGAAATTTTCTAGCCAAAAGCATGCTGTGACGTCACAGCCACGGTGTTCTAATTTTTGTGTGTCATTATCGTAGAATTAAGAAAATATGTTTAGTGTGTAAAATTTTCAGTGATCAAAAATATTGTGTTAAAGTTTTCATTCTTTAAATTTTAAATGATATAATTCACGGAAAACATTTTTGGATACATTCCTTTTATTGATTATATTATTAGCCACGCAGTAAGCTAAGAGTATTAAGTATTTTGTGATTACATTCGGAACAGACAAAGAAAGTGTCACAGACATAAATCTATTGTACCCTATGTAATGATCACTACAACCATCTTACTGACTTGTTAAACAAGAACATTTCAAGGCACCTGCGTCAACATTTTACCATCAAAGTAAACTCTATTCGGCGTCTTCTTTGACACTTGTGAGCTAACTTTGTAACACAAACTTGTTGAAGCTGCTAGTATTATTGTAAGGGTAACTTTTGAGCACATAATGTCAACATTTTTGTTCTTGCAAGAGAGTCGGTATGTGGCAAACAGAAACTATTTGTATGCCACATATTTTAAGGTCTTTTGATGTGACTAACAAGACAAAATGATTAAATATATATTTTTTACATACAAAAACAATTATGAAATGATTAAGGAACTTGATGCTTTATAATACGGAATAGGTTGTACAAGACTACTATAACTTTGCGCAGCGCAGTCTAGAAATGCTTTCGATTATGGGTTACATTTCAGCGCATCACGTTAGATTGGATCTAAAAAATACTAAAAAAGTTATAGTAGTCTTGTACAACCTATTCCGTCTATCTAAAGCCTTAACTTTAAAGACTTTAACCGATAACACATTATGCTCATAAGCCTTAGCACGGAGGTCAGAGCCTATGAACGGAACTTTATGACTAGAATGGAGCACGCTTTGTATCTAAATGCACAAAATATTAAAGAGTAACTCCCATCAAAACCTAATGGATCTCAGTCATTTCTGTCTACAGATATTTTATCCTGCCACCAGCTTTACCTAGCATTAATTAGCTACACACACTCACGCCAGACGAGCGTATGTTTACCAAACCATAACAGTGTACAAGTACATGCCTAACCTCGTCACTGATCCAGCTAATGCCAGCCAGGGGTCGTGTCAGGGAAGGGGCAATGGGGCTTTATCCTCTCAATAGCATGTGAATCGTCTGGAAAACGAAATAATTATAGATTTCGCAAGATGTAGGTAATTGCCAGGAGACGCCTTGCATTTGATAATGATGAATCCAAAGTTACACAGTTACTTCGCTCTTAAATTTTAATAATATTTCATAGTTAATGCATAGATACAATTATATACGGTAGAATTTTTTAACCAGAATATGCATTGCAGGTGACACAACTAATATTCGTAGTGTAGATTTCTACTAAGACTAATAGTGATTTTCAGTGTAGCTTATTAAGGACACTCATTTTGTGATATTCATTCTTTAGTGGTGTCAACCCCTGCAGTCCAACCCTGAATTCACCACTGTCCGCCTCTCAAGCCACACATTATGTGAAGGGCGCGTCTATATTGTAGCCCTAATGGATACGCCATCCGCAATGTTTGGCGTATTGTCCGATCGTTTAGTGGGTCAAGTGGTTGGAGACATCGCATCGTTTAGGTGGAGCTTCTTGTACATCTAATCATAATAAATGATATGGGAAGATATGGGGGTGGCATCTAGGCCTAAATGCTCACCATAGATTCAGTATAAGTGAAATGTATTGTAGATACAATTTCGTAAATTTCTTGCAAGTTTTTTTTTTATTCATTATAGGTTAGCCTTTGACAATGTTTAGTTCATATTATAATATTATTAATACTGTAGACTGCAGATTTATATAATCAAAAGCCGTCATATTTCCATAGCTTGGACAAAGACATGGTACGCTATTATTCAACTCGGTCCTTAATCTTCATCCTCCTTGTTAATAGTGATTACTGCTAAGTTAATTACATGCGTCTAGTTCTTAAAAATGTACCTAAGTGAACTCATTGGACTTGACATCATTATGGGTGACTATAATATTAAATCTATTTTGATTTGGTTAAACAATTTTTAATTTTCTCTGACACCAAGATTTCATAAATTTTACAAGAAATAAAGTAGGTATTTTACAAAAATATTCTGGCTGCATAAATTCATTTTACGTGAGGATGATCCTCAATAATGCAACGCGTGTGTTCAATGTTCATGCGTTTACTTGATTTATTGGTTTTCCTTAAAAAATGTGATAATATTGTGCTTTGGGACGATGCGACGACTTATTACGAATGATGCCTGTGCTTCAGTTTAGAGATCTTATTTTACGAAATGTTTTTTTACAGCACAAGTGGAAAACAAGAAGTCGGCCCGCCTGATGGTAAACGGTTACCGTCGCCCATGAAATGCTGAGACACCAGGGATACTTCAGGGCCAAAATTAATGATGTTAATATATAAACCTTTTACTAAGAAGAATTTGGTACAGCAACAGATAGTGTAGCGTAGTCTAAAGCCAATGCTTCACTTCGTGTAAGTGTGCGCGTTAAGTGTCAAATTTTCAGTCACGCTCAGTATGACACAGATATGGCCGAGTAATGTACAATAAGTAAAATAAGTTGTCCATATATCTGTCAATGAGAAGACAAATATCTTCTAACTAAGATAGGCAAGCGTAATTCTAAATGATCATTGCATCAATACGTCAAAAGCTGAACATGGCATATCCATTAGTCCCCCATTACTATGTCCTCACGAGTACCTCTACAATGTAGCCTTGAGAGGTGGCATTACTGCGCGGAGGTGGCATTAACCAAATTGTCTGTGGCTTTGTAATTATCTCGAGCTGATGGTGAAATATATTCTTATAAGTCTTTGTCTTCATATGTAATGTGTTTGAATATAATAATGTATGAAAGTACCTTCTTTAACGCGACAACAAAATAAATAAAGTACAAATATGTACCTTTATTTATTGCCAAAAAATAATAAAATACATCTTCAAATGACATATTTTATACCTTGTATAATAACTAAAGAGATTGAAGAAAGAAGATGTCAACTATGTAAAAATAATGACTAAAGTCACGGATATAAAAGTTGAAGCTAGGCTCGACCCTGGGTTTCGGACAATTACAATGTCCTTCATCAGCTCACGCCACGAGGTAGCGACGCTGGCCACTGAGTAGTTTAGGCTCCTTTTCAAAATCGGATAAGATGCTCATGACGATTTCTTCTCGTACAAAATTACGTCAATATTTCAGTATTTTCCAATACGAAAAAAAACATAGAAATGTTACACGTAGAGATCAAAACACAACTCAATCTTCAAAATTTTCACTCACAAAAATCCCAATTCAAAATTCATTAAATTAAAACTTAATCACGACCAATGCAATCGAATTAAATCAGGTTAATTGCGTCATAAACCCTAATGAATAATGTACGCATCGGGTGATTATGCAACGTAATATCTTGTGTCATACGCCTATAACCTATAGAATCTCACTAGTTTACTATGAGAAGATCATTGGATACATACATAAATAGACTTAGAGATAAATCGTAGCTCGTATCGACCTATTCGTAGAATAAAATCACTTCTGCAAAATTTCTGCTTTAAAGAAGAGCAATAATTTAATGTATGATTTTTTTTAATATAATAGTTAACAAACAAGCAGACGGCCCACCTGATGTTAAGTGGCTACCGTCGCCTATGGATAACTGCAATACTGGGGGTGCCGCTGGTACGTTGCCTACCTCAAACACATGAACAACACACACATTATGACATGACATGATAAATTGATCTGGAAGATCCCTTCCTTTTTGTTTATTAGGTTTTAGTTTTAGATCAAGGTTTACCATCCACGGTCGCATCGACGCTTAATATCATGATATATCGTGGTCAAAGGCTTAGCTATAATTATTTAATGATAAAAATACCCTAACTTATTTGGACCCTAGATAAGACATCTAAGGATAGGTCGCTATATTTGTATTCAAAGAACTTTTTTAACACCCCTCAGTAAAATCCCTGGAGGTTTTCGAATAACTCGAAGGTCTGATGAGCTAATATAAAAATGTTGCGGAATGAGATGAAATATCGTTATTTTGCTAATAGAGGATGAGCGATAATATAAACATATTATACACATTCATTTTTTATGACCATCGAAATATTATTCAGGAAATTTAGTAAGCGCTAAAAGTCTGATTAGTCAACTCTCTGTAAAGTTTACCCCTCTGCTATGATACAATCAGAGAGCATCTCATTTCTCATTGTAATAGCATTAATGTGTGAATTAACGATCGACTTACTGCTAACTACAAGTTGCTTTGATTGACGGGTTTAATTAAAATTCTTGTTCCATAATGTTAATCAAATTAACATTTCAGTTTTTCTTCAATAACTGAAACTCAAAATATCTAAACATATTATATAGGTAAGGAAAAAGTGATTGCTTGACTATCAAACTGATCTAACAACGCTCAGCCCAGGCCATTGAATGGATTTGGTTGAAATTTGTAACACAGATAGGTGTTATAACGTAAAAGTTTGCTAAGAAAGAATTTCGTCACGCGGGCAAATCGCGAGCTTAAAGCTCATTATCAAAATATATATTATGCGAGTAATAATGTACCATCATATCGTTCTCGAAGCAACAAAATACCGAATATGGAGCACTGAATAAATTTTAATTCAACCACTTCCACTAAATTTAAAATACAAGCTCGATAACCCAATTCAATAATATTTTTACGACGACTTAAAATTATCTGATAACAATTCACAAGCAAAAGGTACTTCTAGCCTGCGACTAGCAACCGGCACAAGTTGAGTGCAGTTATTTAACTATGAAATTAAATCCATATGACGCGGTCCAAAGGCAAGACTGAAGCCTTTCTCTGCTAACACTAAAATATGAACTTATAATATGACTTCCCGATCAATGTCGAGCTATTCGTACGTTTTCTGTAGGTAATAATTGTGTGTTATTGACACATTTCTAGAAATCCTTTTCAATACGGACGGTGATTTCTAAGAAATCGAATTAATTAAACAGGGCTTCGCCGGTCATAAAAGCATGAATGTTGAGCAAAGGTTTACTCGCTTCATCTCATTCTTTTATTTTTTATGGTATATGCCTTCAAGAGTACCAAGATCCGGCGAGCGTGTATGAGGAATGTTATGAAAGTTGAGAATGCGAAAGAGGTGTGTCAGGATCGTACCAAGTGGAGGGAAATAGTCTCTGCCTTTTTTGTTTTTTTTTTTTGACGCTTATGTTTGTATGGTATCTGCCTTCTTTTCAATAGTTTACGGATTGCAGTTACTTAACTATTAAAATCGTGGCGTGGGATTCAGTTCGCGTGAATCATTGTTAATTTATATTATTTTGTCTCAGTGTGTCATCTTCTGTGGCGTAATACTTTCCAATTCACCTACGATTTAACTCATATCTTGAAAATGAAGAATATTTGTTATTTATTTATTGGGTTCACCAATTATTATACCTTTGCAAACAGATAAAAGAGACAAATAAGATAAGATAAATAAACTTTGTTCTTCTTTTTTTTTGTGGCAACTGCTTTTATAGAGAAAAACAAACTAACAATACTACAGCAGTAAAGAACACTTTTATTAACCACTTTTTATTGATACCACATTGAAAAGTAATTGTGACGGCCATTAAAATTAAAGAAAGGCTTACTAATTACAAAGGCGGTCTTATCGTTCAAAGCGATCTCCTTCAGACAAAAGAGCAACACGTAGACACGTAGAAAACCGTGCAACAAATTTCCTTACTAAGACGGGATATTGCATTATTCCTCCATCATCATTTTAGAAAAAGGCAATGAAGTCTGTAAAGTACATAATTTACTCCTGTTCTTTCTCCTTAACTCCTTAGCAAAGAATTTGCAAAGTGAAAACAAAGATCAAAGTCTATAGGATAACACTACAAAACATAAAGCATATAAGGAAATAATATTTAAATAATTCGTACTAAAAGGTAATAAATAAAATATGTAACCGCACACTCACTTTCACCTTGAATAGAGATTAATAACAACAACACATTGTGAATATTGAATTATTTATGCTAATCTAAATAAGTTATTAGTATTTAGCTCTAATATTACGACATTGTATACGTAATGAACTCTAGATACTACACATCAAAACCAATATTGAAGGCACTTTGCAATACAATTAAACGTACCTACTAAGATCCCACAAAACAATACGACATTCATCATATATTTAAAAAAATAGGAAGATGCGGTATTAACGGATATAAACTTAAGCGTTAATGCGACCGAAGATAGTGAACAAACCAAACTTAAAAGGTGGGATGACAAAAAATACAGCACGTTATTTTTTTAACGATATTCGTTTTTTTTTTCAATCTAGTCTGTGTAAAGTAGGTATAATATAAAACGTTATCAATTCCGCTCTTTTGAATGATATTAGATAACACCCATTTAAATTTCAAAGTGTGACATTTAAAATAATTAAGTTAAAGAATTAATTAATATAATACAGTTATTTTCACAACTAGATACGTAATATTTTAATTTATTTACTAATTAATAATTTGAAGGACATAATCATTGATGGTTTCTTAAAATATTATGTAAACAAATTAAATTTATAAATCGAAAACATTGGCTTATTTAAATTAATATTTTAAAATAAAGAATTATGAATGACAACATGATTTAATTTATTTTTAAATTTAAATTGTATGAAATAGTGTTAAAACTGTTAATTTACGATTATTTTGTTAAATTTTGACATCGATACGGTCATAAAAATATTTGTTATGGTTATTAAGTTCATAATAATTTATCTTAAATTTTGCTCAACAAACTTGAAATACCGTGTGAAGCCATCTTGACCCTAAAGTTTACCCTCGGGCTAGATGAAATATTAATTATGTATTGGGACTCATTAAAATGATAAATTTTACGCAACCACTGTGCCAAGGGCAACTCTCAAAGAAGGTCCAGTCACCGAGAATATTAATAAGAGAAATCCTGATAAGGATATTAATAATTGGGGTTTATACTCTAACAGAACAGGTTACCCTAATTACACTGTCAGAGTCAAATCACAATTTATAGGTTGTGTGACTAAAGGATGTCTTCCTCCCTTATAATTCATCAGACATTAATACACGTTCAAAGATAACCTATCCCACTTTTTAATGTCTCATGTACACCCAATATCATTTGAATTGAATTTATTAATTTCTCATTTAAAATATAAGTGTAAAACAAGTCACGCTTTTTAACTAATTGAAAGCGCTTCACTTTCGTTCGTTCATAATTATTTAGCCCTAATTACGCGCGCCTAATTAGCACGCAATTTCTATGCCCTAAACTATAAAACCAGCGGCGCGAGACTCGACTTGTTCAGGAATTTCAATGTTATTAAGCGTGAGTTGCATAATTGCTACAATGTTATTAAGATCTTCCTTTAGGCTTTTACACGTTTTAAACGCTGTTTTATTTAAAACAAAAATAGTAAAAATATTCTTCGTAATTCTGTTTTTTTTTTTCAATACGTTCTTTTCTGAACAGATTATAGAAAATTTTATTTTAATTTAGGGTGAATACAATAATTCCCGTTTAAATTCTGAGTTTAGAAGTCATAATAAATTAAAAGCTTTTTTGTGTATAAAATTCCATATTTTTAGACTTTAAATACAGAATTTATAGTATAAATTATTAATAATGTATTAATATTTATAAACCACATCATAACTGTTAAGATACTGCCAAAAATAGCATATTTGTACGCATTATTACGACATGAAAATTTAAAGTAGACGTTTTAAAGGCAGTTATTTTGAACACGTTTCGATTTGTCATCCTCAACACCTTCCAGTGCACAGAAACTATAACAACATTGATGCCGCGAGTTTATTAATTTATAATAATATATAAAATATGTAAATAATTTCTTGGCCTTTTCTACCTTTATGTGCAATAAAGTGAAGTCTTAGGTATACTGCAATAGCGTTTTTTTTTCTTTTTTAATCTGACATTAATCTAAATAAATATTAGTTAGAGTGAGCCGCATAATATGTGCGCCATTTTCTACATAATATTATTTAATAGAGATCTTACTGTACCTAAAATTAATAACTTGAAGCAATATTTTGTTTTATTTTATATCATAATAATGATAATATCTTATATTCAATGGATATTATAATTAATAATTGAGCATTTTCTGTATTTAATATTACGAGTTCCCAAATATATAGGTATAGGTATAACGCCCAAGATTGAAAATGCCATTGAAAACCATTCTCTACCTATTTTGAAAACAAAGTTGATGAACTCGCGGCTTCCACCCAAACATATTTTTGTGTTATTGTGTAACTTGTTCACCGAAGATGAGACCTTGGCATGACGATTTATTATATATTATGTATATTATGATATAAGAAATTTCTACCTACCGTTTCATCAGAATACAAAAATAGTTTGACCTATAACGAAAGGCTAATGCTTAAATATCAAAACAATCGATCAAAGTATAATAATTGATGATGATCATAATATAAATATATAGAGGTTACTTAAGTGCACGTCTTGTTTGTAAAATAATTAGGTAGCAACAAGACTTTGGATGAGCAATAATAAAAATGAAAATTTGATTATTACTATAAAATGTTAAGAATAGTTACTGTTCTATATAATATTTTAATTTACTAACTCTTGTTTGCGATTAAAATTTATTCACCTTAAATTTGTACCATCACCATTATCATAGATTATGTAGCATTACTAGAATGCAATTATGCGAGCTTTGACATTATATTATATACAGCCAGTCGCCCATAGCCCTCCCTACGAGACAGGCATCTAAGGTTAATAAACGTCGCGATTTCTTATTAACTCGTGTTTCATTTAGTTGGCCCGCACACATTAAATTAGAACACTTAACCTTCGAACATTGGTGACCCCGGACTAAGGCACAAATTATAATGCAGGCATGCGCCTGCATTATAATTTGTCCAAGTTCCATTACAATTCATAGGTTTTCACATGAAAACAACTTCCTATGTTATTAAAATATGAAAATGTAATTTTCCGTGATGTATTCTTAAAACCCATCACTCCAAAATACTTCCTTAATAGATTTAAGACTTTATTAAAACGCTGGCTCGTCCAGAAAGCTTTCTATAGTTATGACGAATTTATTAATTTTAAAAATAATGTTAAGTAGATGTAGAGGTTTTCTACAGAAGGTTTTGTAGAACCCACGTATTTAATATTTCAGTATTTAATTATATAATTTAGTTTTACAATAACATTGTAACTAGAAATTATTTGACATGTATGATTGATACCAATAAATGACTATGAACTATACCTATTATGGTTTTACGATGGTGATAATCTCTACCTCCAGTCGTTTCAGAATAGTCATCAGCATCTTAGAAGGCAAAGCGCAAAATAGCATCCATTAAGGGCGCTTAGTCCGCGGGACGCTCTCTCGCTCGCACTATTTGACACATTGTGAAGTATAAATTCATAGAAACAACTTTTTGAAAATTCCTCAAGAGGTTCGCCTGCACAATATTATTGTTTACATTTTAAAAGTGTTTTCAGTTTGATATAAAAAAAGGGATAAAGGATGTCTTAATAAGGGATGTCATTATTTAATACCTTAACTTAAATTAATATCACACAAAAAACACTTTTAAAATGTGTGCAATAATAGTGCGTGCGCAGCGACCCTTTTGAGGAATTTTTAAAAAAGCTAATTCTATATAAATATATACCTTTTTCAAAATGTGTCAAATTGTGCGAGCGAGAGAGCGTCCCGCGGACTAAGTGCCCTTAATTGATGCTATTTTGCGCTTTGCCTTCTAAGATGCTGATGACTATTCTGAAACGACTGGAGGTAGAGATTATCACCATCGTAAAACCATATGGGTGTTTTGGAGTGATGGGTTTTAAGAATACATACACGAATACACAATAGTGCGAGCGAGAGAGGATCCCGTGGACTAAGCGCTCTTAATGACTTTCCATCATTGTCCTTTACAAGTCTGACTCGCCATTTATGACCGGCATAAAATCCGATGTTTTACGACGACACATATAAACTATAGATAATACTGCCTTAAGGGATATCCAGAATTTGAGGTTTATTGGCCGTTATTTTGGTGTTATATCTTTCATATTATTTTTTGATGATTATGGATACTCGTATCTGTAACTCGATTTCGATTGGAACGATATTAAATCATAATATTTATTATGTTTATTGCTAATCATAAATTATAAGATTATAGAGAATTTGTGAGAGTTGGCAATATGAAGAAATTGTACCAAATGATAAATTTTTATAGGCGTAAAAAAGGACTAATCAACTTATCTATATAACGAATCCTTTGGAGACTTTGGTAGGATAAACTTTTGTATCGTTCAACATCCAAACTTCCATGTTTTAGAAGGCACTAAAGACGTCATGGTTGTGATGAAAGATTTGATTATAAGACATCATTTTGAAGCGACGAAGAACGATAAACACAATAAATACCCTCAAAGTACTTTTCAAAATACGATTTAAAGGCATGACAATCCACCCCGAAAGACTCCATTCAGCTTCGCGCGGTAACGGCCCAATTATTCGAATTGCCTACATTACAGCACTCAATGCCGTGAGCACATAACTTCGGCAGTCAATTGCCACATATTGGTAATGCCAAATTGCGTTTTCCTTACCAAATGGCATTATTATGCCGTGTGCAGTACCGTTGTGTGACAGTATGCTGCAGAGATAAAACTTCTATTTAGGCTTCCATAGTCAAAGGCTTCCTGCCATATACATATAGTTTCGCTTTGTGTATCCGTCTGTTTGTCCGCGGCTTTTCGAAGAAACTATAAGACCTAGTAAGCTGAAAAGACGGTAACGGTAGATAATTAAAAATTATAATAATTAAAAATTATTTTTGTTTTTGTTATGGGTTAGCCTTTGACCACGATCTCCCGTGATATTAAGCAAAGATACGGCCGTAGATGGTAGCAGACTGAACTTAGAATGCGGGATAAATCCCTCCTTAAACCTTAGTCTCCTTAAACTTTACAGTGAATCGTCAGATGAGGAAATCACTGACGCTCTAAAGTTTTGTAGAGTCCTAAAACATTTTCCATTTCCTACTTTGTAGATTTTGCTACTCCTTTATGTTAAACCATTGAATCTTTTAGGACGGACTACTGCAGACCCTAAAATAACACAAGGTACTTCAAACACAAAGCTTAAAATGAGATGAAGATTCTCACATACTCAGCAAATGATATACTTTCGTCATGTGGGGTAGGGCGCCTATTAGCAAAATGGTGCGATGTTATCCTGATGGTTGCTGGGAGTGGATGGAGGAGTTGAGTGGCGTGCCATGGAGAAAGCCTATGTCCAAAAGCGATTGAATATAGGCTGATGATGATAATGATGACGATTTCAGGTAGTCTCAATGGAAAGTATAAATCTTAAAATTGAATTGATTTGTAAAAAGTTAAATGCACGCCTTTGATATTTTTTTCATATTCGTATTTTCAAGTACTGCAAGTGTAAGTATACTGTGACATTGTATTGGTCGATAGCCAAACGCCTCAGGGATCGATTTGGGACTGTTTCTGGGATATTTATTGGCGCGCTAATGTAACAGCGTATTATGGTAATGGAGATTTCGGTTGACAACTAAGGGCTGATAAGCTCTGTGCCATCTAATCCGACGTAAACGGTTCTTAACTAAAATTTAATACCACTCGCTAACTGAGATTGCTAAATCGAATGCGTAGCTAATAGGTAATAACTACTTGCGTATAAATCGCAGGCAATAGTGAGTTTTGTAATGACACTCGTAATGCTTCTTCAATTACTTTACAATAGGATAGTTGAGTGTCTCTAAAAAGTCCTAATAGGCCTAAGATGCGCCAGAATTCCCGTCGTTAATAGGTCTAAGATGAGTCAAGATAGTATCTCTTATTTACGTCATAATAATCTTAATTACATACATTCATAGATATTATTATATTATGAGATTTAGCGCGAACTCTATGGTCACTGCGTATCTTACTGCTTACTAAGACCTACAGATTCTATTGTCTTAAATCTTCACAATTAATTTTATGGACTAATTAATAGCCAACCAAGAAAGCAATATCCGGAGCATTTGAGATAGATATTTTTTTTTTGTATTAAAAAAATCTTCCTCAGTCAGTTCATCCTGCATCATCAAAACATGTCCAGTAAGAAGTAGAAAAGGCAATAACACACGTCCAACCAAATATAACAGTCGTTTAGAGCTAATTCCGTGTACACGCAGGGTCCGACGTAGGACGCAACGCGACGGTAATTGCTCCAATGGTAAGGGCGGAGGTCGACACCGTCCGGGGAAAGGCAGACACGGTTGTTTAAGGCTGGGGATACAACTGATTAACAAATCAAACCTCCATGTTAACAAAAAGGATAGCCTCGGACGCCAAGGAACAATATAATTAGTTGTGTGTCATCTCTTGTTACTAGGTTTTAGTGTTTCGAATATCAAAAGGGTTTCTTTTTATAATAAGCCGTAATTAATTGGGGTTTATACTTCAAAAGAACAGGTTACTTACTCTACTTGCACTGTCAGAAATCAGAATCAAATCACAGTGACGATTAAAGTTGTATTAAAAATTAGTTATTTTCGGACTTATGATTTTTTATTAAAATTTAACAGTAATTTGAAGTGAACTTCACGAAATTCGTTGACACGTTTTTATATATTATTATGTCTATTTTATTTCGTCTCCTATTGTGTCCTCAACATTAGGCTAGGCAATAGCAGGTTTCAGTGACCGCATGCCTCATGCCAATTTTATCCCAGTCACGAGAAGGTCACGATAAATTGTAACCCCACTATTTCCCTTTAATAAACTAGAAACTCGTAACCTAAGCGTTTTACTGCCAATATAACTTCGGCCACCGAAAATTTGTCACAAGATTATCTTTCCGCAATATTAACGGTCGAAAACTCGTCGAATCGTAAATCTTTAATCGTTTAACTTCGACCAAAGATTTAAAGCTCGTCACGTCTATCATCTCGGAATGCTTTTAGAGATTACAAAAAGATTAGAATATGAGAGTTCTGAAGGTAACATTGCCGGTCACTTAGTGAAGTCGAGGCCCTGTCAACAAGTCAATTCGTGAGAAGCGTTCTTTTTAAAATATCTTTATCTCCACGCGTTTTTTGATCAAAATTTTAACTGTTATAATCGTGAGAGGTCAATGTTACAACCTTCACTTTTATAAAAATCATAGCTTCAGTAAATGAATGTTTACTTATTTACAATTCAGATTTGTACTTTGTTGGATTTTTCTTCAATTTCGCTTTCATCTAAAAGTCTAAAAACTTAACCATTTTGGCATCAAAGAAATCTTTGAATAGCAATTAAGACATTGAACATAAAATATATTTTTTCTTGAATTGTAATACAATTTTCAATACAATGATTATGTCTTTATCCTAACAAGGGAATTAACCGAAACGTCGCACCGTACATTCCCAGTATTACGCAGATCAAAAGGTAACACAATTTTAATTAGGGAAGAACTGGGTCACCCCCTAAGCAAATTGGATAGATTTGGTATCTGCAAATTGTTAGCGGGAATCGGGACAATACTGTCAATTATTCCACTTCTAATTCTGGCCTGTTCCAATTAAATGGGAGCTGTGAGAGCGCACCAGTGTTACCAGTTGCCAACTTGAGAATTTGATTGTGAACCTCTAAATCGGCGGATGAGTAATTATTTTGTGAAATGAATTGATTTCTGTATGAACATACTTTGTTTTGGTGGGTAAAGTATAAACGAATGAGAAATTCATGTAGTTGTTAAGAACGAGAACAATAATTATAGTCTGGTTACAATCATTTATTTTGTGTTAGACACCGACATACATGCTGTCAGCCTGATGGTGGGCAGTTACCGTCACCTATATACTACAAAAACACCAATGGTGACGTCGATCGTTGCCGACGTATTGTCGGACAAGTATCAGGCTTCACTATGAACATCATTCCGGAACACGGTAATGATAACCGCTTGGTGACACGGTTTTGTCACAGCAGCGTGTGTATTTACAGTAAATTAAGTACATAGAATATAATAATGTACCTAGAATGACAATATACACTAAGATATTTATTTTATTAAGGATATAATATTCAATAATACATTCGCGCACATGCAAGATGTGGAATGATCTCCCACGATGGGTCTTCCCAGAATCCTTTAATCTTGTTGAATTTAAGAAGGGTATATACAAATTCTTAAAGGGCCGGCAACGCTCTGATAGCACCTCTAGTGTTGGAAGGGTCAATGGGCGGCGGTAGCCGCTCAACATCGGGCGGGCCGTCTGCTTGTTTGCCGCTCAATTTATATAAAAAAAAAAAAAAAGTTGCTCGACTTCTGCCACATTGTGATAAAGCTACAAAATTAATAAAGGCAATCGGTATTGAATTCTAAAAGCTGTTTTAGCATTGGAAATGAAAGAAATTGCCCCTCGATACAAGGTTTCGCTTACTTGTACAATTCGCTTTGGAAATATTCCAAGTTTTGTGTAATTCCGAATGGTTCCAAATCTGTGCCAATGTTCGTGAAATATTAAAAGGTTTTATCAAACTTACTTATTGTATTGCTTGTTTTGTCGTTGTATATCTGCGAACAAATAAAAAATACATTTATTATTAGAAAACTATGGAATTAATTAAAGAAGCTCGTTTTAATAATGTTGCGCAAATAAACTTGTATTAATTTGATTACAAATTTAATGAACAATATATTAAAAGATAAAAATAAATTGTGATACGGCAATGAAACGTCATTATCTGCGAAGCGCTTCTTCTTGTTTGAATGTAGTTATTGCTTTAATAATAACCATTTATAGTAGCTGACCTCATGTCAGAAGCTTTTAGATATATTATTGGCTGTTAAAACAGATCGTGATCAATTACTGAAAGAGATTGTTAGGTGTGATGCGTAATGATGTGCAAGGTTAACAAATCAAATAAGGCTTCCTTGATTTTATCAATAGCGTGGGTGAATAGGGTGTGAATAGGGTGGGACTAGAAAGACGGCAAAGCAACTCGCTTCCGTCGTCTGTTTTTCCTGAAAGATACTACATGAGCATGTCCAAATTGAAAATGAATACGATCGTTGTATGCTGAAGTATTCTGATTGCTGATTGTGATTATTTTGTGCTTCGGTAGTTACATTGTAGCTAGTGAAATTATTGGGCTGAAAAATCTTAACATCTTATGAAAAAACCATTCTTGAGTAAGAAGCAATGGCGCTGTGCGACCAGAAAAAATGAAATTCAGTTCAAAACAAATTCCATCTTTTTAAAGTTAAAGAAGCAATTCAGTTTACACTGTCCCATTTTTTAAATTATAAATATCAATGAGAAATCTGCGCCGCAAACAAGCACAGCGATTGGTACAGTTGAGAAACAAACCTGATTAAGATCAATAGAACTACTAGAGTTACGACAGCACCAAAGCCTTTCAGAAACTTATATGAGCACTTCAAAGGCATATAAAATCCGACTGACGTCATAGGCGAAGATCATGAGGCCTCGTGAGGCCTTAAAGCAAGTTGAAAGCTTCGACCACACATTGACTCAACAAGAATAAAAAGAACCAGCTCTTTTAACCACTCATAGTAATAATTAAAAATAAGTATAACCCCATACTTCAACAGAAAACAGAACAGGTTACCTACCCTACACTGTCGGAGTCAAATCAGTTTTATATATGTTGTTGTTGTTGTTAACATATTATTTTGCAGTCATCATACCTTTGACTTCATACCTATATAAAAGCTAACTAATTCTAGAACTATGAGGGGCCAGCGCTATCGCTAACATAAGGTCGTAGAACTCCTCTTTTTCATTTACTTCCAGAAAGTTCCACCTAATCCATGTGACGGGAGTATACTCCAAAACTTTGTTCCAAGCGCTAGTCACTACGCAATGCCACACCGATCGTCACCTCGGGACCAAAGTTTTCAAGTCTTACCTATATGCCCAGTAATTTTGTCAGCAAGTTTGCACTTTAGCACACAACACAGGAAAGTTTAAAGTGAGTATTCGGCAAAATGTCACACTAAAGTATGTAGCATTAACGCAAAAGGATGCGGCTCACTCAACCCTGGGATAGATGAAACCATGAGATAAAAATCTAAGAACAACAAATGTAAGCCTAAATTAGATTTCTCTATGATAAAGTCCATCATTCTTGGTCCAAATTTAGTCATATCGACTCCAGCGATCGATATCCAGAAGATATAAATGTCCATACGTGGCTTCACAATCAACGCAATCAACAATATTAATACAATCTAAGTAAATGACTATTTTTAGTGAATCTATCAAGACCACTTTCAACAGATGGCATCAGTATCGATATGAAGCTATTAGATCGTACATTTTTAATTTTATCTTACCTTCAATTGTTATTCTGAGAAATCTAATATCAGATACCAATGATAAACCTAATCATGATGGCTCGCAATTAGCGGCAACGTGCTGCCAAAACAACACAAGTACGGACACAAAAAAGCTTTCAACTCTTGCGTAATGAATAAGGCAATAAAAAGCATCAAAAGCGTGAGACAGTCTATCACGCTCATCGATCGTCTCGATTGATTCCGATTCCGAAACACGCTCACTCTTATAACACTTTATAACAATGGATTAACGGATGCATTGGCATGACGTGAGATGAAGAATATGAAATAACTTACGTGAGTCTAGACATACTAGTATTAATTTGTATTACTCTGGATATTTTTTGTTGTAGACTATAATGCAGCTTATTCGAGTAAATTTCTGTAGATCTCTTGAGATATTGACATTTGAAGATAAATATTAAATTATACCCTACAGAAGTCTAGAAGTAATAATATAATTATTGATTTATTACTCCGAAGATTAGATAAGTTTTTTTTATAGAACGAAGTAAAAAGACGAGCAAGACGCTCTCCTGATGGTAAGAGATTACGCTGCCCATAATTAGTACTGTGCTGCTGGTGCACTGCGCCAACGCTTCTTACTTGAGAGTCATAAGATGTTAAGAGTCTTCAGCCCAGTCATTTCACTAGCTACAGTGCCCTTCTACCGAAGCACAGTAATGTTTGCACATCACTGCTCAGGCGGTAGAATAACTGACACTGTTGGGATACTCACCTAGTCGACCTCCTGCAAAGGAAGTCTACCCCCGGTGAAGATACCTATCTTCACCGGGGGTAGTATACTTTACTTTATTGAGACACAGAAAAAATATATTACAAAAATAAACTTAAAAATAAAAACACAATATTATAATCTATGAGTACAATCGGCAATCTTATCGCTAAAAGTGATCTCTTTCAGACAACCGTGCAGGGAGAGGAGAATATTGCGATTACATATTTTTATGAGTTATGTAGTTCCATTGAAAATAACATGAAAACAAAATAATCTGATTCCGTGCAAGTATAAAAAATAAATGCAAATGTGTCAAATTATATGCAAAGCAATGCTCCTCACTATTACGAGATTGCCTGTGTCAAATTCCCTAGGAACGTGATTACGCTAGAAAAACCAAAATAAATATCAATGTAAAACTAAGCCAGCAGAAAAACGCACGTACAAATCTAGCGATAAAACCAAACGCAAGTATTTGTTCAGCAAAGCGTACTATGTACCAGTTTATCTGTCCATTCACGCCCACTAACCACGATAATGTTGGACGGTTGAATTACAATCGGTCGCAACTAACTCCGTTAGTGGAAATACAAAAATATATGTTACAACAATTTTATGTTCGGTCGTTGATAGTGGAAAAATGTATTACAGCTGATAAAAACTTCGCATTTCGTATGTAAACGATATATTTCCCGTTTGTGAGATAGAACTTTCTAAATATTTCACAATAAATAGAGTACCTACCCGGTACATATGGAAGTCCAAAGGGGAGGCCTATGTTCAGCAGTGGACGCCCATTGGCTGAGATGATGATGATGATGATGAGAGTACCCACCTTGTCAAACCATAGTTGTACCTAGTTGTTGTCAAGGTATAAAAAATGGCCGTAGTAAATTAACAAAAACCTTGTAAAAACCATCGGCTAGGTAGAAAAGGTAAAATAATCAAAATAAAATTAGTTCGTAATTTTAATAATAAAAAAATATTTGATGTGTATTTTTTTGTTTGCAAATAAAATCAAAAATGGCTGAGATATTATATCTCAATCATGTTTTGGTATAAGTTTTTGGGTGGAGACACGCTACGTCACTTGTTCGTACATTTTGTCCCGACTCGAGTACCTACTAGTGACCACTACCACCAATCACCAAGCAACTATAGTGCGTTATATATCTCACGTTTTTTATTTATATTACACTAAATTAAAAAAAAGTGTCTAATATTTTATAATAATCTTTAAAAGGTATATTTTTTTATTCTACATCCCTATTCGATGTGTTCGGTTGCTGATAGTGGAAAAAAATATGTCACAGCTGATAATAACTTCGCATTTTGTATGTAAACGATTATAACAGAGCCGTTTCCCGTGTTCATAGATAAAACTTTCTAAATAATTCACAAATTATCGAAACTAGACTAATAAATTAGAAGTGGAGTGGCATCGACGTGACTAAAACTGGCTTTACTAACTGTAGAATGGAGTTTTATATTAGAAAAAAATATAATAGAATAGATAAATGTCTCATCATCTCTTCTCAAGAATTCTCACCACTCTCTTATAAAGAAAATATAAAAATAAAACACAATTTTTAATAATCTGTATAGAGGTATAAGAATTGGCGGTATTTTCGCCAAAAGCGACCAGGCTATCATGCAAGGAAAGTAATATTGAGTATAATAATTATTAAAGGGATTTGTGGTGAGATAGAAATATGCAATAGAAATCAATAGATTAAAGAAAACAACAACAAGTGAATTAAATTAAAAATTTAAAAAACCCCCAACGCAATACGTAATTCAATTTTTTTTGATGGCGGCCATCTTGGATTTTAAATTTTATATAGTGGGCTGTATTTTACTCGTTAAGCCCTTTCATTTGATACTCATATCGATGAGGTCGTGGAAGAAAAAAGTAATCCGCCATTTTGTAGCGGCGGCCATCTTGGATCGATTTTCACCAAACATGGCTAAGAACACTCTCGACTAACTCTACTTTCAAACAAAAAAAACTAAATCAAAATCCGTTCATCCGTTTGGGAGCTACGATGCCACAGACAGACACACAGACAGACAGACAGACACGTCAAACTTATAACACCCCGTCGTTTTTGCGTCGGGGGTTAAAAACTCATAGTTCACTTAAAGTACTGTTGCGCTACATCGGAATCTGTAGCTTAAAGAAAAAGACCCACTTCAATAAGAAAACCGAATCACGATCAATATTGATAAAGGTCAGCACTCACCCTAGGTATTAAGTGCTAGACACCCCATTTGATATATTTACTCCGGTTCTGGAGATCCTAGAGCCAATAGACTTAGGATTATTGACACAGTATTTTATGGGAAACAGTAAAGATACTTGAAGTTTGAAGTTATGCTAGTGCCTGTAGCGAAGTTTGGACTAGTTTAGATTTAACAACGTCCCTTCATGGGAGGTTGACTTGTGTTAAACATTTACATCTCCGTAACATTTCGGAATACCGTTAAAACTTTGCCCTATTATACAATATTTAAGGGCAGATGTTAGGTCAATTTATATGTTTTCATCAGAGAGTACTATTAACAGAAAAAATAAACTGTTCACAGAGATACACTAGCACGTTGCATGACGAATTTTAAAAAAAGTTTTAGCTTTAGCGCAATGTGCCTAAGAACATTTTATTCATTTTTTGTCAGTCAATACCCTACCTCAGGCTTGATCTTTCTCGTAAAGCGCTTGCGTTTGACTGTACCGAGTACCACGTATTTAGACTACCACAGTGTAATAAATTCATTATGACATAGCGTGATTTCCAATGATCATAAAGATATTAACATTGAATATAGAGATATTGAATCAGCCGTATCGAATTATACAGCAATAGGCTTATCCTTACGCATTGTCGTGGATCGAATGTACAATGCACATCCGGTCTGTATTCTCAGAAACAGCACATAAGCTCGGTGTCAGAATTTGATTACATTTTGTAATATGACTTTAAACACCATAATCACTTTGACGCTGAAGTCTTTGCGATAATCTTCAAGCGGCTTAACCATATGTGATGAAATAGTGAAAACAGTTACGATCACAACAAAAAATTCTATTTAAAAAGCTGCAACGCTGCCAATCCTATATAATCTATCGTTTCCTATTATCACACGTTCGTTGTTAATAATTTTAAGTTCAAAGCTATTCTGATTCAACATCAAACCTAGCACCTAGCATCCAGCAGTAGTTACTGCTAGAAAGATGCACCTAGCAGTAGTTACTGCTAGAAAGATTAATTTGAAAGAAATTTTGTTGTAAGAGTCGCCCAAAGCCAGGAAGAGTTGAACTTGTCTTCAATCACAAGACAAGACAAGACTTTTTGCTGCTATGTACTCGTACCTACTACTTAAGTAACACAATCTACAAAATAAGCAATCGTGTTATCCTCTTTGTTAAAAATAGATCTCCCATCGTACTGATACAACAAATAACGTACAAGTAGCGCACGTCGCATGTTATTTGAAGAGGATAATGTATGTAAGCTGAGATACTGTGTTGCATAGTAAATTGGATCGGATTACCATCGGTCTCAGTCGGAGAGACATCAATCAAGGCGTGAATCAATGCTAAGGACCTTAGAGCTCGTCTACCGCCGTGTTCTATTGTGTTTGGAACAAATCAATTCGAATCAGAAACTGGTTCGAACTATCTCAGTACGATTAATGATCCTATTGAGCCCTTTTGATCGAGAGGAATTGCAGCTAAATGAGTCGATTAGGAAAAATCGAAAAATGAGAATGTATTAGAATTATGTGTACAAAAAGATGGTGACTCAAGAATCTATAATGCTTCTCTTCTTAACGAATAAAACTTTAATTCACTAAGAACTACTAGAATTACATGCCAAATATCAATGTACCTATACAAATCTTTATGTTGACAATTGATTAAGGTACGAGTAGCTTTATTAAGATGCTTGCTGATGCGTCAGCTAGGCCATTCAAAAGCTGAAGCTTGGGGTTAATAAAAAAATACAGCTTTAGATAAGAAGAAGGAGAGGGAAAGGATTCTCATCAGGTCGACCCATTATAATCATCATCCACAGCACATCTTACGGCTATGTATAGGTATATGCCTTCTTCTTGTTATACCACCAAACCTGCCCTGTGTTAAACTTACTAAAGCTTAAAAAAAATTTCTTTCAAATAGGAACAAGATTATTATAATTAAATTCTCAATAACCATCACCAGAGTCAAATACTTAAAAAATGCCAATTTCAAAATTATTCAATTTAGCAAAACGTCAGATATAGATACACATCTATAAAGAGAACCTACGAGAATCTAGATTGGAATCACAAAGCCGAGCCAGCTTCAACTATCATCAAAGCGACATCAATACTCGATCAATTTCAATTTTGTGAGATATTTCCTGTATAAACTATTTTCGTCTATTGTTCTAAATCTAACCATCCTAATGCTTTCTGAATTTTATATCACTTCAAATGCTAGATGATTGATCAGTTCAAAGGTAATTAATCCGTTAAAATATCTACCTTGGTTATGTAGAAGATTATTAGGGATTAGGGACTTCAAACATATTGAATGCTTAGTTAACACTGCAAAAATAATGTGGGTAGTCGTTATTGGACCGTTGTTGTCTGAAATAAAGATAATATTAGATTTAATATTGCTAGATCAGATTAGCGTCGGGCTCGATATCTCGTTCATCTGAACCTTAGATTAAAATAAAAAGGTTAGATAAGGTACAGGTGTCTCGCAAATGGACCGCTCCAATTAGGTTTTATACACACAATTTTACTTTCTCGCAAGTCAGTGCGGCAACCAACACTTTCGCCCAGCAGGCCCAAGTTGTCCTTGGCAATAATAGCGCAAACCGTGTCTCCAATTTTTATTTTAATCTAAGATCTGAACATATAAAAAATGCGTGTAAATCAATAGTTATGAAGTTCATACTAGTGGCATAATAATAATATAAAGAAGTTACCTACGTTATCGTTCTGATTGGTAAGCCTGTCTAATTATAACCGACTGAGGTAATGAATCGATTAATTAACTGATTAGATACTTGCTTAACTTCGTATGATAATGTAACCTATATAATACCTCCGAGTATAATCGCGATATTATTATTATTTGACATGATATTATTATAACAATACATTCATAATATAGTAGAGAAACAAAGATATTTTTCTATTAGGCGCCTATGATTTAAAGGCTCAATGGATGTCAGAGTCTGCGCGCTTTATAATATCTCGGTCTACGCCTTTTAAAAGCCCATGTTTGAGAGCAATTATAATATCATATTAAAATCAAGAAATAAACTCATTTCTGTGTCATATTGAATTGAAAGTAGAACTTATTTTTAACCCCCGACGCAAAAACGACGGGGTGTTATAAGTTTGACGTGTCTGTCTGTCTGTCTGTCTGTGTGTGTGTGTGTGTGTCTGTCTGTGGCATCGTAGCTCCCAAACGGATGAACGGATTTTGATTTAGTTTTTTTTGTTTGAAAGTAGAGTTAGTCGAGAGTATTCTTAGCTATGTTTGGTGGAAATCGATCCAAGATGGCCGCCGCTACAAAATGGCGGATTACTTTTTTCTTCCACGACCCCATCGATATGAGTATCAAATGAAAGGGCTTAACAAGTAGAATACAGCCCACTATAAAAAATTTAAAATCCAAGATGGCCGCCATCAAAAAATTTTGAATTACGTATTGCGTTGGGGGTTTTTTAAATTTTTAATTTAATTCACTTGTTAATCACGAGTATAGAAATACAACAAATAGGTAGATAGGATAAAATAAGTAGGTTCTGACATAATAATCATATAGTACGTAACTTGATATCTAGATCTATAATAATACATAATACAATTCGGTAACACTTTTATACAGCTCCATAAAAAAGATACAGATTTATATTATACCGTGTTGAAAAAGGTGAAGTAGGTACCTACTTAATACTCAAGGCTATTAAATATTGTGGGTATGTTTATAGCAGAGAAAAACAATAGTATATTTGAGAAAAACAGTTTGAAACAAAGAAAACAACAAGGAAAACAAAATAAAACTTGTTAAATTTAAAACAAAAGTGCAATTTTTATTTTTAAAACAAACGTGGCACCATTTTTGTCTTACTGAAACGCAAAATAAAGTAGAAAGAGATCAGCAGGAAGTGAAGAAAGGAGAAATCATAGAGGCCTATGCAAGTAGACGTAGACTGACTAGGCAACTAAAAGAAGATTAGATAAGAATACTCTTTATTGTGTACAAAATCAATAGCGGTCAGAAGTGAAAGATTTGTTTTTTACTTCTAACTAATATATAATATACAATACAGAATATATATGTAGTTCCGAACACAAAAAAGGGCGGCCATATCGCTATTGATAAAGAAAGGTAAAACTGATGAAAGTGACCTGATACATTAAAGTAAAAACACCAGTGCGTGTGCGTGTGAGCATTATGCAATAACTAGGCCTGTGTAACTTATTGGCGATAATCAAATTAAGCATCAAGTGGTATAAATCAAGCACAACAATAATAAATTGAAAAACGATCTAAATCGCGTGCGTGTTAGGTATAATAATTTCATGCTCGAGAACACAGCTAACTCTCAATTACCTGAATCATTCTGCGGGTAAGCAACATTATAATTATTATTATAGTATTATTTTTATGAGTCGAAATTGGCAAAAGTCGTTATTGTTGAAAACAGGAAATAAAGAATATAAGTCTGGAATTTCACCCAGTTGGATTAATATAAGTACTTGCCTAAAGCAAAACAACTAAAATGACTCATACCTCTATTACTTAGTTTGACTTAATTCTTCACAAGCATAAATTACGAAGATCAGAGTAATCCTGACTACACTGACAATAGTGTACGTTTGAATAGCGAAGTACCATAATTTTTGGTTAAAATTAATTAAATACTTGAACTTGAACTAACACCAGAACTTTGATGTTAAAAGATTATAGAAACCAAAATAAAATTTCTTGTATCGCAACATCTCTTAGATAATTCCTACAAAATGGAAGAAGTGACGCGTATTAAGCAAGTTATCATAAAAATAAAAGAAATTATTAAAAAAGCTATACAAAATCGCTACGCAGGCGAATAAAAATGAAACAATAAGACGGAGAGATGGAATTATTGAAGAGAGAAGACAAGAAGGCAATTTTGACAAACACGAATTAATAAAAGGCGATATTAATATCGTGACAGGGAGTATATACGGCTCTGCAGACTACCGTAATATAAGCAGACACCACGCATCATAAACAAAAGTGAATCCAAATCGGAAAGGCACGGTAAATACTAAAAACTAGCGAAGCTCATGTATGAGAAGAACCGCCGCGGCTGCTTAGATGATTTTAGGTTCGCTTGTTCACTGATCGAGTACCTAAACGTATTCTTTAGAAACAATATTCTGATTACTGATCGTATAAGAAGTAGTCATTAGGCATCTGACATTCACTACACGCATAAAAACTTTTCATAAGGTGGAGTCTCGGCAAACTGGCCAATCACATTTTAATACGAGCATTAAAAAGCGAGAGTTTCGGTGTGTTTGTAATGTTTTCTTGTTTACAAATCTTGATGGAGTAGAAATTTGGGAGTAAGCTTGGAGCCTGGGCGTTCTGCTACGTAGTAGTATTTTTAGCGGGTAAAACGCTGAGAATAAAACAGTTTTATTGTGTATGGAACGATATCTCCCCTTATTACAATGGTCTGTAACACGGCCATGAAAGGTCAAGGAACGAGGTCACCGAGTGAGATGATCGCTTGGATGAAATAAATATAACACCGAGATATAAATATAAAGCCTTTTCGTGATACTACTCGTAGCTCCGATGGTATTTATTACGTCAAATAGGAAGGAGGATTTATAGAAGAGCAATTGAAGAACCTTGATATTTTTAAGTAGGAAATATTAAATTGTAAAAGATGCTTGGAAATTTCTGCGTGACAAAACAGCTGGCACCATTCAAAATAAATTTTGTAAACATTGTAATACGTATTTAAAATACGGAATCCTAAGAACGTGCCCTATGAGTTTCTTGCCCGCTCTTCTCATAGAGCTATTTTCCGAATGGGTGGTAGTTTTAGGCGCTTTGTATGCTGAGCAACTATTAAGCTCCTGGGTCTGACAGCTTTACGATATCTTTGTATCATACTTTAAATTTAGATTAAAATCTAACAACCAAATGACCAATGTTCACAAGAAGAGAGAGAGAGAGAGTTAAGAGTGCGGGCCAGTATTCAGCGTCACGACTTCGAGGCGTGAGCTCCTGATGAAGGACATCGCAATTGTCCAAAATCCAGGGTCGAGCCTATTTAGTTTCGACTTTTATATCCGTGAGTTTAGTCGGTCAAGTTAAAATAATCAATATGAATAACACTCGCGTTAGTTTTCAAAATTGTAATGTTCACAAGTCTCTAAATACATAAACAACAATGAGACGACATCCAAAAGCCTATCAAGTCTGTTCTCAATTACGCATAACAGATTGCGACTAGTGATAATGGCAGCAAATCACGAACATGCCCAGTATTGCCTAGTACCTAATAATTTCAATTGTCCTATTGAGTAACCGAGATGCGCACTGCAATCCGAGTGTCGACTGCAAATCTTCATAATAACAACGTGTCGACCATTTCAGCCACAGATAATGCACAAGTGCCGAAGTACTATTACGTATTCTGTTGTACTAGTCTACGACCACAGACTAGCAATAGAGGCATATTTAATGATCCAAAACAAAACTGACGTCATGCTCTTGGTATTCAATAGGCATAAAGTGGTATTATTTTCTGATCGATGCAAACCTAAGGGGGATGTGTGCAAAAAATATTGTTCGTCTTTAGCGAATCATTAGAAATACTCTACACATACTTACCATGTAAATGGTTGACTAAACGCATCCTCTGAAAATCGTAAGCGATACGTCTCAGCTTTTTAAATTACATTTATGCACCAAAAAATATTTATTTTAAAGATGTAATGATAGAAAACTCGTAAATACTCCTACTTTACGATCCAATGCTAGCTAGGTACTTCTTCGCAATCACCTTGCTTTTCTACGAAATCGCATTAATTTTGATAATTTTTGTTTTTGGCGCGCGGTACCTGCCTTTATTACGTAGTCTGTGACAACAATGTAGTGCGACTGAAGCGCCTTAATTAGGTACATTGACAGGTACCAAGTTGCACAAGTAATGTGCCAACTCCTATGAATATTAATAGTTTGGTGCAGTTCTGGTTTGTATACCTCTAGTAGTAACTTAACGTCATCATAAACATTTTGAACGTTGTCGATTAGGAAACTGGATTAGATAACATTGAGCCGATGTGTACAAGAACTCACTAAAAAAAATTAAAAAGAAAATGAAGCACCAGTAGTAAGCCTACTTTATTGTAGAAACACACTTAACACATACACACACACACATACAATCAAAAACACACAAAAAATGCGAGTATCAAAACACACCGTAGAGTAGCACAGAAAACAAATAGCACTTAGTAAGTTATGACCATTTTATTGTGAGCCAGCAGTGTTAGTGTGCGTGTAAAGTACAGCAGCTAAAAGGCCTAATGTGGGCCTTTTTTCTATAAAAAAAACTTAACCTTCATAAGACTTTCAAACCCAGTGACGTTATGGGACTTTGGGTCCATTTGGACCCGTGAACAATTTTGATTAATTTTATTTAAAAACATGATTGTTTTATAATTTTTTCATGTCAATATTTCATAACGTGTAAAGAAATAAGTTTATAAATAAAAAAATCTTTTTTTATTTTATTTTAGAGAATCTGGAGTTATTTTGAGGAAATAAAACGGTATAGTTTACTCATTTCTTAAAATCAAATAAAATGCTAATAAATTTTAAATATTCCGTTTATTTGAATTGATTTTATACTAATATAATATTTTCTAACATAATAATAAAAATAATATTCATATATGTATAATTATTTTTATTTTTATTAATTTGAAAAATAAAAGACCTTTCAATGTTTTATAAATTAAAAAATATTCCAAAAATTATATTATATATTAATAATGAATAAATTATTTATATTTAAAATGAAAATAATCATAATAATGGCAAAATATACCTTTCTTGCTCAAATAGAGCGTATATGTAAAGTACACGAGTGTAATAAGAATCATGTATATTATGATGTGAATTTCTTTTACGATTTGTTTTTTTTAATAACTTAATAATATTTAATTGTATTTTAAATATGATTTGATTAAAATTTCATTCATATTATACATTTTGATAAATAATTTTTATTATCAAAAATATGCAATGCTTTATAAAATGATTTCAGGGAATATACTAAGTATATTTCTAATTTTTGATCAAATCAAGTATTTAGAACTTCATATATTCAAAACACGATCTTTATTTTTCATAATATAATATATATTTTACTCAATTCTTTGAACATATTGATATAAAAAAATATTAGATATTATTAGAAAATCATACGAATTAATTCGTTTTTTGTACCCAAATATCTAAAAACTAACTATTTTAGTATTGAAAGTAAAACAATATAATTATATAATAATAACAAATATATAATAATTAATAATTTGTTATATATCATGATATTTTATAAGGCCGGGTCCTTTTGGACCCGAAAGCCGTTAACGTAAAATGATATTTAACTCACTCAAATATAAACATTTTAAACTTTTTTTTCGCTTTTTACGTGGAGTTTCAAAATATAATAAAAGTCACGAAGTGACAAATCATAAAAATTTATACATGAAAAGTTATCCGTATTTTAAGGCAAAAATGGGTCCAAAAAGACCCGAAATCCTTATGAAGGTTAATTTAATGTTTTTTTCTCTCATCCTTTGAGCCACATGACGCGCCCGAAACGGCTGGACGTTTCGATACACCGTTATAAAAATTCAATATTGGCAGCAGATTCGGTATACGCGTAACAAGGTAAACCGCTGACAAAACAAATTTACATAAATCCGGGGGAATCCGTAAAAATGACACGCGACAGTCAAGCCTATAAGCTGAAGACACAGTGAAACGTACAATTAGTGGGGAATCTTTGATATTAGAATTAACTTAAAATTACCCAAACATAGATAGATAGATAACTCTTTATTGGAACACAGAAAATATACAGAAATAAACTTAAAAATAAAACACAATATTATAATCTATGTGTTACAATTGGCGGTCTTATCGCTAAAAGCGATCTCTTCCAGACAACCGTGCAGGGAGAGGAGAATATTGCTATTCACATGGGTTAATAGCAAACAAACAAAATAAGCAGCAGCATAGCATAAAAACTGTTGAAGTGAAATGTATGGTTATTTAAAGATGATTAGCAGTCGATTCATGTTATCTAATTTTGAAATTTGCTAGTATTCTTGATCATTATTTTATCATCTTCCAAGTCGGAAGCAGTCCACTTCTAATCATAGGCACCGGGGGTAGACTTCCTTTGCAGGAGATCGACTAGGTGGGTACCCCAACAGTGTCAGTTATTCTACCGCCTGAGCAGTGATATGCAAACATAACTGTGCTTCGGAGGGCACTGTAGCTAGTGAAATTAATGGGCTGAAGAGTCTTAACATCTTAAGTAAGAAGCGTTGACGCAGTGGACTGGGTGGCATTGTACTAATTATGGGCAGGGTTATCGCTTACCATCAGAAGAGCGTATTGCTCGTCTTCTTACTTCGTTGTATAAAAAACAGGCTCTTTTCGCTACCACTACCACCACCACTTACTATTTCACGTGATCTGTTATTGCAGTCTACATTCAGTGGGTTCTTGTGATTTGGATCAAGTTATCGGTCCATTTCATATAGGGTCGGCCTATACTATGTCCACATTGAAGTTCGTTTAGCGTAGTAAGTCTACCGTGTGTCCTACACTAGGCGTATCATTAGCCAACCGTACCCGATCGCTCACTTGTGCGGCCTCCGTAACTGACGGGACGAGGGAAAAATCCGAATTATCAATCTTCCCTCTCCACCCCATTCTACTTACGATCAATTCTAAATTGAAAATCCCCGGAGATGTGAAATCACTCAAAGCCTTTGTGTTTCAAGTGGAAAAAATGTTCCATGAAAATCTGAATGATTTTTTTCTCAGTGATTGAATTTCCATTTTGGGTATTAGCTATCTATCTCATATCAAGAACGATATTTTATACGTAATAACCGTGTTCTGAATTGGAGCCAGAAAATAATAATACAAAATCGCACAAAATAATAATACAAACAAGTACCGTAGAAAAGAATTCGCGCTTATCGCATTGAAACACATTATAAAATGCAAACAAATAAAACTTAAAACTAGTTTCCTATGTGCTGGCCATTTCGCGACCATTTTGTCGATTTTCAAAGTATGGAATTGTTCACGTTTATTAATTTAATAGCGATTCCTTCGGTGCAGCGGACTAAGAACTGCAACTTATAGAACCGACTTTAGCATTGTTTTATTTTCATTTTAGCGACACAATCAAAGCGAGCCACGTATTATAAAGCATTTTCACAGCAAGTTAAAATGACGGAGCTTTCTAAAGAAAATGTGTTCCACATAACAATACTTCTGAAAATCCACGAATAGATCATTAAAAATTTAAAACCATAAAGTTACCACAAAATCACATTGTATAGAATTTCAACCTCAGAACTATGTAACGACTTTTCCCACAAGAATCAATTGAATTTCTTTTTATGACATCGTAAGAAATAATATTGCCTCACATCAGAGCAACGTCGTGACATTCTAGAGCACAAATGAAACTTAATGAGATGATAATTTATTTAACAAATTCATTCCGTCGTGCTCCCTCGGTGAAGCGTCTTCAAAGACAGTAAAAGTTTCCTCATTTTTTGGACACTACATAAATTTCTCCGTTACTAGCATTACGAGATGAACAAAACTCATCGGCAACGTACCGTGAATTGCATTTGTGGAATAAATGTACCATTTTATGATCCGATGGGGATAATTAAGAGCAGTTTGACGGAAATTGTTGTTGAAACACCTCTGGTGATTAAACTTTAATTGTAATTGTAATGAGCCGTTGCGTTGATTATGTCAATGTAGAAAGTGATAGTTAAGAATTGATGCAATCTATGTAACCTTTAAACTATGGGTCATCTTGCATCAGGTTTGTTGGTCATACTAACAGTCTCGTAAAGTTTGACATTATTTGCGACCTTGAGTACTATGAAATCAGTTTCAACAAATATTATTTCTATAGTTTCTTTTTCGTTGACTGCACCTTAAACTTTGATGGAGTCAAGATCCTTTTTAATATATTTATTCCACTTTCCTCGTTCCTTTGTCCATGTAACCTGAAGGCATAATTATGAAAATTTTCAAACCATCCTGTTATATTCGTACATAATTAATAAGCCGCCCAACCTTTCCCCTTTTGTTTTTCTTTTTTACGATGAAAAGATGAATTTTGTAAGTTTGAAGAGGATAATAACTATAAGTAAACCGACAAAGGAGCTTTTTGTTTTAACATAATATCAATTTATTATTAAAGGTTTACTTTAACTTTAAATAATCCTAATGAATATCTACTAATATTTTATTAGCCTTATCAGAAACTTTTATTTAGTTTTCGACTTCGTATTTACTCGTATTACAGGTTTTCCAAAACTACTCGTAAATGTTTCATTTATGTATTTATTTTCTTATTTAAAATATCAATTAAAAGATAAACTTAAACTATTACCGACAGACCAGAGGGCAAAACCGGCCAGTAGGCCGAAGTAGCGCTGGATTGACGTCTTAAAAAACATTACAACATGACCTAAAAGAACGCTAAGGATGCAACCAAAAAACCAGCAATGAAGGGAGCTGGAATGCAGATATCCTGGCAATTGACTTTAATATTTAATTGTGGGTATTCATTCTTTGTATCGTGTCATCTCTTAGTAGCAAATTATCTATCAAAACCATAATTTTAACCAAACTTAAATATTTGTAATGCCCTAACAAAGCAATGCAATAGATGCACAGACGATAGGTCACCAGTCACCTTATTTGCTAGCGATGATCGCATAGCACTGGCATACCTGCGCTGTGTGGCAACCTGCTGACCTTTCCTCCGCCTCGGTTAAAGTAAGCCCCCCTTTGTAACCATCGCCGCAATTTCTTACAGGGTTGCCACACTCTGCAATCTTTTTTTGTGATTTTTCTAGTTAACTAGATTAGCACGGGATAGGGTCGAATGATGACATGAAGAAGGACTATGCCCAGCAGTGGGATGTCCACAGCCCTCATTTGGAGTAAATAGAGTAAAATGATACTTCACCCTAAAGCAAGGTCAAATCCTTTTGATTACATCATGTAAATTTGCAATCAATACTACAGAAATAATTTATAGAATGTGATAAATAAAATCATGAAAATCACAACAAAATAACTAAAAAATGTTCAAGTAATCTTAATCGTAATTAATTTATTAAAATTTCACTATTTTGACGTTCTGACAACCCTATTCTTGGACGAGGCCACGGAATTACTACGATGCTCATGATCTTACTACATCAATAATAAAATAATATAGTAAATTACACATAAGTTAAAACTTATCTATGTGTGAAAAATCACACAAATATTACCATACATGTTACTAAAATCAATCATCTAACATTCTACAAACACATACGATTATATTTATTTTACAACAAATTTGAATGAATGCGTGGATGTTTCATACATTTTCACGCCATAAATACTAAACTGTCTGTTTTGAAATGTCACACGTAGGTCGCTTGGAGTCTAAATAATACGTAATATTGGATAAATTATGCAAAATGCAAGATAATATTTGAGTTTTGAGACTCTACATACAAAATTAAACATTGGGTTCAGTCGTTCAAATACAAACAATAATATGAAGTAGTATAATACAATTTTGAATAAGAAAATGAGGATTGTGTTTTAATGAATTATTGTTGGCAAAATAAATGAATGATTCTATTATTCAGTACCTAATCTTTAGTAACATTTAATTCCTACTAATATTATGAATGCGAAGGTATAGATGTGTGTAAGAGTGTATGTTTGTCACCTTCACTAATAAAACGCAAAACTAACTGAGCTGTTATTTGGTATATGTAGCTTAGATCCAGGAATAACGAACACACACAAGCTACAGCAGAAAAATCCACTGGGCACAGGTGGTACTTCATTATTGGTTAAGAGGTCTCATCTTATCTATGCCCATGGGCTGGAAACTTATTGACCACGCGTGACTGTATCGAGTTTTGTATTCGGTCAGCGACTCGCCGTGACCGCCTTCATATTTCTTATCATGTGATGAGGTCAACATTGGTAAGTCACGTCATTTAAAGGCTTCTATCTTGAACATGACATATCAAATACTTGTATGACGTCAGGCCGGATCAAGCGATACCTACATAACGTGGAGTTCATCTTTAAAATGCACCTCACCATACAGCATTAAAAATGTTTCTGGCTTTTTGTGAACATGCCTTAACTTTTAGGCGTGACCATCTTTATTTATTGAGGTACTATAACATCTTTTAAAATTTAATAAACTACATTTTTTTATTAGCATACACAGTCCCACCGCTGAACAAAGACTTCTTGCAAATCCCTCCTGATGTGCTCCTTATCTGCGATACCTCGATAAAATAATCATAACACTAGTAACTATTACATATTATATTATTATTTTAAATTTTTATGCACATTTTTAGCACCACAATGTGGGTTAGAAAAAATATAAACTTTTATTAACGTCTTATACGGGTCAGGTGAAACTAAGTAAAAAGTTAAATCTCCACAAAAATCATAAAGGAAAATGATCGCGGTCAAACCACAAACGTGTGTTATTACATTGTGTAGTGGATAATAAATCAAGTAAACATTACACGTAGAGTTCACTTGCGGAACACATTCGCCTACAGACTATAGAAATAAAGGCAGATACTAACAAACACTAGAGACTATGGGGCTCTGGGGTCCCAAACCCAAAAAAAATATAAAAGAGCTGTCGGCGCGTCTGTGGTGACCGCAGGGCGGACAGCTTTCTTTGTCAGAGACTAAGACTCGCCATACAGCAAGCCAACGCTGCTTGCCTGCTGGGAACCATGAAACCCCTAAGAGACCCGCTGGACCCTGTTTTTTAATTACAAATTAATTTTAAGCATTGTTAAATGCTTTAAGTTTTTTTTTCACTAATAGGTTTAGTTTGGTAATCCCAAAATTAAATGTAGCACATTAAGGCTTCCTCGTGACATTCTATAAATGAAACTTTACACTACTTCATACACAAATGAACGTTTCATGTGATGAACGGTTCAGTGGATGCAATTTGGTATGCAGGCAAACTTAGACCCTTGAATAACTTACACAGGTTACTTTCAGCCGTTCAACCACTAGGCGCAGCTAGTCGCCTAAATATCATTAATCTTACAATATTAAAGGGAGTAAGCCACCTTAAAATTTTAGCACAAGTATAATAATTAAAATGAGAAAAATAATTTTCACGAACACTTTTATAAATGCTCACGAATCACGAATCGTTTAGTGTTAAAACTCTTTTAGAGTTCGTGTTGCACTTAACAGAATAGTTGTACTTTTGAAAAAAATATTCGTAATAGATAATTGAAATTGGCTTCAATTTTATTTCTGTGCGTGATATCTGCCTTCACCACATGGCTTGTGAAACTCACTAGTCTATAATGTCATGAAATACTGGGCGTGCAGCGTTCGCCGTCTCTATGAGATTACTTGCCGTCTTGTACAGCTGTATGCCCTCTTGATTTATATGTGACGTGGTGTACTATGTTATTTGCTAACATGTTCGACGTTGTTTTATGTTTATCCTGTAGTTGAGTGATTCTGGTCGAGTTGCGAGCTTAAGTTCCTCCTCTAAACATAAAAAATGACAAGGAACAATAAAGAAAGTAGAGATCATGATACAGTTCTTTGGATCATTGAAAGATCTTTTGGGCGACCGAAATCTTTTGTGGCTTAAAAAATTCCACCAGTCAGCTAGGTATATTTATATTATAGTTAAAGTGCTTCTATACTACGACTGTTCTGTGATCAAAAATCTGTGAAATGAAGTTGAGCGAAGTCTTAGAATAAAATATTATCATTTAATGTTGAAGCTTACGCACTACAGGCATTCGATTTCTGACTGCTTCAGTCTGTTATCGGTTTGTTTTTTGACGCATATACGACCTCACATGTACATACATATAATATGACTAAAACAATTCAGTATATTCTATTTGTTAAGAAACAATTAAAAGAATACTAGCCTCTACCTTTTCGAAGGCGATTAAAAATAAAACACTTTATAAATGCAGACCGCGTTGCAGATATAATTCAGCTCTAATAATAACATCGATTCAATCCATCCACCGCAGATCGATTTATGGCATGTAAATGAAACGTCTGGGTTTATTCCTATAACAGATATTCTAAATATAGTCGGTGACTGGAACAGTTAATTCGCTGAAGGGTCGACGTCTGATTGATATGGTTAAAATATAAAATGTTATTCAAGTGTTTAAAATTGAGCTTTTTTATTCTTTTTGTGCTATTTAGATCAGATAATATCGGGATGTTGCCTTCATTTTTTGTCCATCAAGTGGATTATTTAAAAATATTGGACACCTTTTTGTAAATTTATGCAACACACTAAATTATATTATGTTTTATCTAGAGTACCTAAGTCGCGTATGCAAATAAATTTATTTCTTCCTTCTATAAAGATAGAAAAATTTAGATATTGGTCTTGAAAGTAGCAATAATGAAGTTTATGTCTAACAAACCGGTTTCCTCTGTCACAGCGTCATATTATCAAGCTTCTAAATTTAAGTTGCCAAGGAAAACCAATATTGTTACCTATTCACCTCCATGGTTTCCAAAAACTGGTAAATTATAATTATAAATAGAAAACAATATAATATTCCTGGTTGAGGAGATTTAATATAATAGAATAGAAAACTCTTTATTGCACACACAAATACAATAATATACATATATGAGCTTAGAACTAAGATTATACAGGAAGAAGTGTAACATCCAAGAGGTGTTCAATTCTTGGTAGAGGGCTTGGTGTTACACTATGTTTTATTCCAGTAGTTTTTTAGGCATCTAGATGCCTAATACCTAACAAAGTAAATTAATCTCATCGATTATTATTTTAGGCTTGAAGAGGCAACAATTAAACACCTACACACATTTAGTTAAGATCACTGACCACAGACAATATCAATCGTTATTATTAGTGTGAATGACTTACAAAATGAGTAATGCAAAAAACAACGACAAGAAAACTTCCTGATATTTATTGTTTAAATTTATATTAAGATATCTGGCCAATAATTTTGTGTCCGCTCCGGAATGCACCTAGGAAAACAGATGGCCTATGCGATGGCCTGTATTTTTATCATCGCTAAATTATTTTATAGCATGCATGAAAACTTGTACCTACTACAGCGATCCAAAATATCACAACGAGTGAGAGACAGAAAACTGCATGACAGTAAGCCTGCATACTCTGGACTGTATGCCAAGGATCTGCTGATTCCCAGTCCTCCATCACAGAGACGATTCGGGAGTGCCGTCGAGTTGTTTTAGTGGGTATACCCGTGCAGTCATCCTGCACGGGGAGTCCCACATAACCCTCTCATACCCCTGGTGGAAGAGTACGCGTAATGCGTTTTATTCGGGGTCAACAAAAAAAAGTATAAAATACTTTTAAGCTATAAAGTATAAAATAAATTAAAGCTACGCTGGACAGTCATTTAATTAAAGAAATCGATCTATGTAGTGCTAAAAGCGCTTTAAAATTCCGTAAATTACAAATTTTCTATCAATTAATTAGTCTCTAAAATAAGTTTAGACACATCATTGTTTAAATCTATAATTAAATCCTCCAACACCGTCACACATAAACATTTTAATGATTAGTAATTACCAATTCTTAATTACCAAGCCTCACCTACCACATGACACTGATTGTTAACCTTAAATAAAATTCCACCCACATCATAAAATATTCTCCCAGACGTATGTGAGTCATCACATCACTTGCCATCACTCATCACTCAAGATGTTTGTTTAGAAAGTCTCAAGTACGAACAAAAAGTTTTGAATGCTCATCTTAACATCGAGTCGTGAACTGTGTTACACAAGTGGTTGCACAAAGGCTCTCATTATAGTCATTGAAGTGAGATGGCTACTCGTTGAAACTTTGATACACGAGAAGGTGCATTTAGCCTTATTTATTGCGAGGTATCTATTGCGGAGGCCGCCTGGGTAAGTACCACAACTGCCAGTTATTCTTCTGCCAAGCAGTTATGTGCAAGCGTAACTATGTTCCGTACTGAAAGGTACTAGCAAAATTGCCGAGTATGAGAAGTTTAAAAATTTATATCTCAGAGTGACATGCGCAATTCAGCTATGCTTCTCTATTAACATCGGGCGCTGTCTAAAATCGACTGAATCTAGATGCTGCCCTGAACTTGCCTATTATATTATGTATATTACCTATTATATATACCTACATATTTAAAACCTTATGGTCTCTCTGAAGACATATTAATTTATTGTTGCAATATTTCGCTTCGTCTTTGCTTTTTATGCCTAAATAACTCACATCAGGCAGGTTCTTTTAGATTTTGTAGGTTTTATAGTTCCTTATATTACCAATTTCATTAGCCTCATAAGATTAACGATGCTGATAAATAATTTATGTGTCCATATTTTCACAGTTAAAATATACGATTTAATCAGAGATGAGATATCAGCTGTCACTTTAAACAAGAAAAAGATTTTTATGATAAAATCTATCAATATTAACTTCGGGAAGTTTTTCTCCAACTGTCTCCGCGACCCGAGATAAATCTACGTCGATGAATTTTAATTAAAAAGTAAGTTGAAATCATTATATGAACGACAATAAATTGTATTTATGACACTAAGTTAAGCTCGCGGCTTTGCTCCATTAAAATGCTTTCTTAGGAGATTTTTAACTCATATGAAGCGGTAGTGACCAGGGGGTTATGTAGTGCAGATGTAACTCTGGACGACCGAGTGGGAATCACAGCCCAAAGGCTAACCTATTACTAACTAAATAAAACTAACTTCAGTGCTAAAATTCAAGCCAATCTGTTGTGGTTTGTGGTATGTGTTGATAGATAAGTTTATAAACTGAAAACAAAAGTTAAAGAAAGTTTATTACCTGAACTGAAAAGTGACTTATTAGTCATATTTCAGTCACATTAACCTTGTAACCTTATAAATGTACAGACAAAAGTATTCCTTGTTAATCTGTATTTAATGAAAGAAGCTCGTAATTAATTTACAATTGCGCCTACTGTTCGTTTGAGAACTTGGCGCGGAGGTAATGGTAATAAAACCTTTGAAATTAGATTTGCGCCAGCCGCACGTATCACGTATGAATGTAGGAAAATTTAATTAACGAGTGTGCGTGTGTGTGTGTGAGTCAAAATTTCATTTGGCACACCGTCTGTGTTTGATTCGAGTGGTGCCGTCGTGTTTGTAGTACTCGTTTAGAATTCACTTTGTTAAACTGTTGATTTTCGATTCTCTGTATCGTTCCACTACGTTTAGTCGTGTGTCAATACACTCAATGCTGTGTACATTTTTCACGGGTGTTTCAAGGCTTTGTAAGTTAGTTATTAGTTACTGATTATGCTACCAATATTTCTATGATAAATCCAACTAATTATAAATGGGAAAGTTTTTATGTGTGGACGTGTGTTACTCTTTTAGGTCTAAAGGGTGTGGACTGATGGAGCTTAAATTTGGCATGTACATAGCTAAGACCAAAGAAAAACTACTGGCGGTTAACACTTCTGAATGTAGTATAAAAACAATTAAGACTTAATGTAAACGATTTTTCGCAAAATGTTTTGAGCGACAAAATGATCCGAACACAATTCACAGAAAAGCTGTAAAAGCCTGAAATACTTCAAAGCCAAACAAAGCCTTAGGAGAATTTCAAATTCAATTCGCGATCAATATTTGAATTTAAGTGCGTATTGAAACGTCAAGACAAACAACCCTTCGGCCTCGTTCCGTTCCGCAACCCCTTGTTGTTTTCTAATTATCTTCCCCGATAGAATTGAAAATCAAACAGCGAAATAAAGACTGCTTAAATGTGTCCCAATTAAAATGGGTACCTACCTACGTATTCGGGAAGTAGAATTCTGTAGGATGAATCCGATTTTAATATTTGAAATTGTAAGTTAATTAGGAGTTGAAATTTTGACGGCGAGCAGCATTGCCAATTCTTAGTTCAGTTGCTTGGAGTTGAATTAACAAGTACAGAAATTAAAATTAAACTGAAGTTTAATTTATGGGTGTTCTAAGAAGTTCCATGCTTTTTGAGAAAATCGCACGTAAGGAATAAAAAATAATACGGGAATTTTTGTAAAAGTAAATTCTACGAATTATTTATATTTCAAAATTTGGCAAATCGTGCGAGCTAGAGAGCCGCACGCAAGGACAAAGCTCTTAAGTTTTCAGAAAATTTCAGCAGTTTACACGACATCTTGAATGTTTAATGCAAAACATTTCATATTACAAAGCAATAAAAGCTAAAACTTGTCAATATACAATAGAAGTGTTCGTCGTTCGTACGCAATCAGAATAGGATTGTGGTGTGAACGTCCATAATTGCTCAAGCATTAGCCGTCGAAGCAGACACACCGCAATATGCAATTAAGTTTAAATAAGCAATTACTTGGATTCTACTGGAGATGGAGGTCGCAGACAAAGCAATGACATTTAAATATATGTAGGTATACCTGCTTAATAATAGGTGATCGTACCCATTAATTGGCAGTCTCGGTTTAGTGTTGAGTGAGAGGATGAACTCTACTATTACTTCTATTAAAAATATTCTGCTTATACGCCGACTTCAAGGTAAGAGTGAAGATTTCTAACCTTTCTAAGCAACTTACGTGATTCATTGTTGACCGCATCTGCACTATCCATCAGGTAGAATGTGGTCCAACGTGGGTTCAACAAATCTGAGTGCAATTTTATTTACATTTTTAATGATAGCTGGAACACATTGGACTGGATGTTAAAAGGCTCTGCCAATTCACAGTCTTCCATCACAGACGTTGCGGGTCTGTCGCCGAATTGTTTTAGTGGTTATACGAGTATATATAATACCCATGCAGTCGTCTTGCACGGGGAGTTCCATATAACCCTCCCGTACCTCGACGGGAAGGTATGCGTAACGGATTTTTTTGAAAATCTTTGGTAGTAGGCGTTTGAAGCACGCGTTCTATCAACGCGCGTTTTTAAAATTATCAAGTCTGTCGACTACTAAAACGCGCGCGACATACACTTCTTACTTAATAATGATATTAAAATACCGTGAAAAAGATCAAGATCAAGTGTCAACAAAAATATCAAGATCAACTAAATAATGTGATAAAGATGCCACTATATTGTTAGAACCATCAAAAATCGATTATAGGTATTATCCAACTCAATATCGCTCGCTGCATAGTGTGAAACCAATTTCGAGAGTCATCGCAACAAGAGAAAGGCGCTAGGATATTAAAGTTTAATGCATATGATATTACTGGCAGTGGCAGTACTAGAAACTCACATGTTTTAAAGTCACTACGGCCAGCTTGGCAATACTGGGAATAAAACCACGGAAATACTTTAATTTTCTTTACGGTTAGGGTTTTAGAGAAACACCTACCTATGCAGGTGAATGTTACTGAAATTTCGTTCTACCAATTGAACATTAATTACATAACTTTCTTTACAGGAAGTTGATTAGGTGGATATCCCTACAGTGCCAGATATTCTACCGCCTGAATAGTGTGCAAACATTACTATGCTTCAGGCTTCAGTGGGAAGGCACTGTAATACTCATAGCTAGTAAAATAACTGGGCTAAAGAGTTAACATATTATGACTCTTGAATAAGAAGCGTTGATGCTGTGAACCTAGAATTTTACATTATTTTGAAATCCTAAGTGACATTGTACTGATAAAAAATTAAAAAAAGCAGCAAAGGCAGCGTTATTTCTTACTAATAGGATTTTTTTTTTCTTTTTCTATAATATATATGTATGTTTATAATATATGAAAATGATAAGTATTTAAACACTGTCTGTGTAATATACTAAATAATTATTATTTTATCACACCACAAACCCATGTGAATAGCAATATTCTCCTCTCCCTGAACGGTTGTCTGGAAGAGATCGCTTTTAGCGATAAGACCGCCAATTGTAACACATAGATTATGATATTGTGTTTTATTTTTAAGTTTATTTCTGTATATTTTCTGTGTTCCAATAAAGAGTTATCTATCTATCTATCTTTATCTATCTATCAGGAGAGCGTCCTGCTCGTCTTACTATTATTGAATAAAAAAACTACATTAGTTAGTAGTAATGAATGGTAATTACTATTATCATATTTAATTATTGGCAAAAATAAGTACATTCTACTCGTATAAAGATAGCAGCCAATTTCCTAGCACTCTAATGCTGTTATCGTCTTAAATAACACTCAATGGAACCGGAAAGCACCGGTGCAGTGGAGTGCAATTTCGATACGATGCTCTAACAAGGGAAGGAAGGTATCGAGTGGCGATTCCCTTCGCTTCTACTGTGACCTCTCTAGTTAGTGAAAGTACTAATGCAATATCTAAGAGTATCAATGGTTTGATAATCTAATGCTCTTGGCCACTTAACATGGATTTGGTATAACTTTAATTAGTTACTCGGCAATAAAATAAATACTCTTTTCTGTAAGTAAAACTATTTGGAAAGCTTTTGAAACAATAATCTCAAATAATCTCTTATAAGCAAAACCTGACCAACGTAAAAACGATAGTGATACCTGTCTGCTATGGGGTAAGTTTGATTGTTCCATAATTTAGAACAAATATGATGACTGTCTAAAAAACTTTAAGGCACCAATTAAATATAAGAAAAGAAAATGAATATATAACTTAATTCTTTAAACAAATAGAGACTAAATACAGCAACATAATTAACATAATATAAAGGCTGCCAAACTAGCTTTCTTTAAGCATTTAAGAAAATTCTAGATTCTCAAAGCTTTAATATTATTATCATTATGAGTTATGTAATGGATGCGTCCTCGATTTTGCCAATAGATGTTATTATGACTCGTTTTAAACTTATTATGATTATGACATCGTTTTCGAGCGACTACTTTTATGTAATTTTATGTCTGATTTTATAATTTTATTATTATAACAATGCTAATACAAAATGTTAATATTCTTGTTAATTTAATTGTTAGATATTATTATCTAACAATTAAATGAACAAGAATATTATTAATAGAATTAGGCGTTGCTTTGCGGAAATCAATGATAACATTATTACTATTACAGTCCTAATTAAGTACTGCTTGGCGACACGGTTTTGTCCAGTGATGATCATCATCTCATAATTTTCCTGCACTTCTTTCCTGCCACACTAGGTATGGTCGGCACAACACGTTTTTGTCCTCCATTCTACTCTATCATCCGTCATAACTTCAACCACTCCCCTAGCATGCATATCATCTTTCACACGACAGTTCATCCAAAGCTTTGTCAGGCGCCCCCTTTTCGGATTACCACCTATCGCCATATTTATGTACTTCTTGGTCACATGATTTTTATCTCTCCGTATAATGATATCCTATGTCCGTACCAGGTCAATCTTCCACTCTTAAAAATTCTCTGTCACTGGTGCAACTTCTCAGCTAGTGATATTGATATTTAATTAATAAATATTAGCTTGTTACATAATATAGCAGTACCTATAAGTCAACCATATTCGAAATAGGTTAATCATTTCACCTTCACCCTAACGACATCTATAAAATTCACCCCTTTCGTGTCATGATAATAATAAAACGTTACAATTCAGGCAAATTTCTTTCACGACAATCGTAAAGAGGTAAAAGATGAAATAAAGTTGTATGATTAATAAAATGCTTCTTCGAAGGTTTGCATTAAGTTAATCTCATTTGAATCTAATTAAAAAAATAAATTGGTACACTATTTAATTTATTACAAAATACGAAATATCTAAATAATATCAACTGAAAACGTGACTGACTGACCTATCTGCGCACAGGTCTAACTGCTAAACGGACGGTTGAAATTTGGAACCCAGATAGATTTTACGACATAGATCTCAGGTAAGAAAGGTAGGCCTTTTAAACGGGCAAAGTCGTGAGTATAAACTAGTTTTTATAAAACATCACTGGCATGGGCGGCATGCAAACCAAACGGAAAAATGTTTTCCATGTTAGTGGTGTTTTATTTTTAATTAGGTAAAGAAGTAATTATAATGTAATTTATTGTAATAAGGTCATTACATATCCACTTATTTTCCACTTTGATTAACAAAATCTACTAATTTGTGAAGCGACAACAACAGGCGCGCCATATTAACGACGTCAAATAAATTTCATTGAAATAACGCCGCCACGTAACGATACATAATTTATTATTTTATCTCTCATCGAGCTTACATTATTCATATTTTATTACGGTATTGAAAACAAAAATATGGAACGTACAAGATGAGATAAATTCATCGAAATATTTTAAAGGAAAACGAGAATGACTGTTATACTGAATGATCTATTAACACACGACACCTAAACCCTTGAATAGGTCGAAAATTGACACAGATAATTTTTACAAGTTATTTGCTAAGAAAAGATTTTGGAAAATTCAACCACTAAGGGGGTAAAGGAGTGGTCATAATAATTTTAATAAAAATATAAAAAAATACATAAACATATTTATAAAATTACTACAAAAATTTTAAGAGACAAAGGTTAAAACTTTTGATGACAACAAACTTTCTTACAAACAAATAAAAATAATGCCTGCGAGAGCAAAGCCGTGAGCTTTCTCTAGTATTATGTTTAGCCATTTGATTTTATCGTCACGCTGAAATTTTGATTGTATTTCAATTACCAATAAAAAGCAATCACAAAAAATACATTCTAATATGTTACATCAGTTTTATTTAAAAACTTTTACTCTTTTTCGTAAACAAAATTTGAATAATGAAATTTGAATTTGTACTTGTAACAAATTACCTTCATTAGACCAAAAATTATTTGATTAATACACCTTAATAATGATAGCTATTAATGTGAAAAATCATCTTTTAAATAATTTTTATTGATCATAGAAGATCACAATAGGGTAACACTCGTATATTATGAAATGTTTTCAAGTTTATAAATACCTATAGTCCAGTCAATTTAGACATTCGAAGTTACATAAAGTCCCAACAAGCTGAATTTCTGTGAAGTTGTTCAAAACATAATTATAAACAATGTCTAGAAGTTCCCCATCATTCCCCTGTAAGGAAAAAAATTAATTCAAGGTCAAAGGTCAAAACAATGAGTTTTTCGCGATTTTCAGCAAAACGGTAAGTTTTATCATAAAAACATCTTAGACAAAATTGTAGATCATAAAATTGTCTACAAAAAATTAGGCTCAAACTATGTCTAAACCAAATTGTAGCTTAATGGGGTCATTAGTTACTGATTTCGTATTCAAACATTGACCTCCTTTATCCCGCCTTAGAGGTTGATTTTTGGAATAAAAAGTATCCCATATCATTTTTTAGGACTTGGTCTACCTTTGTACCAAATTTCAGCTCAATAGGGCCAGCGGTTCTAAATTTACCATACAAACTTTGACCCCCCCCTTACCCCCTCTTTAAAGTTAAATTGTGTCATAAAAACTATTCAATGTTCCTCAACACAATCCCAACAATCGTTTTACAACATATCAGCTAAATCGGTTCAGCGGTTACGGATTTGCATACAAACGTTTTTCGGGAGTAATTCCTGTTCCTGAGGGAATTTAAAAAAATCGCTTCTTATTGCACGATGAAATCTTCCAAGGAATACGCTGTTCAAATTTCAGCTCAATCCGTCCAGCTGTTTGGGCTGTGCGTTGATAGAACAAAAGTGTACGAACGATTTTATATAATAGATTACAACTTTTTGAATCGTTATATCTCAAAAACGGTGGCTCGTAGAAAAAAAAGTATTAAACAATTTTTTGTAGACAATTTTGTCTAAGATATTTTTATGATAAAACTTACCGTTTTGCTGAAAATCGCGAAAAACTCATTTTTTTACCTTTGACCTTGAATAAATTTTTTTCCTTACAGGGGAATGATGGGGAACTTCTAGACATTGTTTATAATTATGTTTTGAACAACTTTACAAAAATTCAGCTTGTTGGGACTTTATGTAACTTCACTCTCATTTTTTGGTCTAAATTGACCGGACTACTAATACTTTTGGCATTTATTACGATTTACGATCGACGAAAAACAAAAGCGAAGTTGAGAAAGCGAAAGAGGTGTGTCAGGATCGTACTAAGTGGAGGGAAATAGTTTCTGCCACCCTAACCAAAAAACCATAAACCATAAATTCTATAAACGTTATAAGTTATAAACCCAAATTTCAAAATTAAAAATTACGACAAAATTAAAGAGTCATTCGTATTAATATGAAATTAATTTAGAAGCGTAATTACAAAATTGTAATGACACGCTCAAATGTGCTTGTACTTAATATCTTGTAATACGAGGATGATTAGATAAATAGAGTTAGCGAGTTTCAACTTACTTTGAGGCTTGAGGTTTGTTTACTTCACTGAATAAATAAGAAAAAGGAACGGGAATCTTTTTCTTCCTGCCCTTATCCTACTAGGTAGAGTCGGCACAACTACGTCTTCTTTCTCCATTCTACTCTATCATCCGTCAAATCTTCATTCACTCCCATAGCACGCATATTCTCTTTCAAACAATTTATGTTAATACCAAATGTTTTAGAGTAAAGTAGTACTTTTATAATGATGGCATGTCGCTAAGCGGTCATTGTGACATGTGACCATGTTTGTGTGTTGTTGTGTTTGTCGTTGTGTGATGATGTTCAGTTAGAGTATAAAACCCTAATTATTCTAAAACACCTATTTGTACGATATTAAATTTAATGCAAATACACACGTAATATTCTGATATTTTTCATTTTCCTTTCATATTTTGTCTGTTTTCAAAAAAAAGACGTGTGGCACTATGAGACTGCCGCGGTAAAGCTATTGCATAGCATTTTTTATCAACTTATGCAATTATAATTATTTATTTATTTTATTAATGCAGTATTTTTTTTTCCTTTTTTTTTCTTTGATATTAATTCAAGTTACACTTTGAGCGTGGTGACCGAAAAAAAAACATTTTTTTCTTTTATTAAATTAACCGGTTGGAGTGGGGGTGTTAGGTTTTTTTCGTTACGGAATTTCTGGATTCGGTCCCCACGCTCAAGGCCCGTGATAGAAGCTATGCAATAGCTTAAAATATATTAATAATAATATGAAGGCCGATATAGTTCGATCAAGTAATGTACGACTTACTTCGCGTAACGCGATCCGTGTGTGCCAGACGTTAATACCAACCTGAAACAAAAGAAAGCCATTACGAGTTAATTATCTCTCGAGTTTGATAAAAGCTCTCATCCTGCAAACAAACGCGTTATGTAACATCATATTCTTCTATTTGCTCGTCGGATTATACCTCTAGGTTAGGTACTGCCGCGACAAAACTAGTGGTCCAATATGAACATAATAGTGTAAACTAACATAAAAATAAAATTTTATGTGGCCTTAGGTGCCGTAAGAAAGAGTCTGGAAGGATTTGAGGGAATTATTTGCAATGTAGAGTAAAAAAATCTATAAGATATTTTTCAACAAGCGAAACTAAAGGTAGCTTTAGCAGATCTTTGTAATATTACAATAAATTAAAAAAAAAAATACTTTAACACGTCTAAAAACTGAAAAGTCATTCATTGATACCCTAACGAGGTACATGAAATAAAGCAGTATATTAATGGGGGTAAAACCAAGAAATTATGTCGGTACTGCATAGAGGAAGTCAGTAGTAAAAATATAATAAAGTATCGTTAAAAGTTAAAACCCATTAAGAGTCATTCCAAATCACATCTTAAAACGAGAGTTCCGTTTCAGTCATTTCAAGTTCAAGTGACATTTAAATTTAATTAAACACTTATGAGCCACTTTAAGAAGTAAAGGGGTGAATAAATAACGAATAACTTTCAAATTAGAAATGCGAACAGTTCGTGAGTTCGTGATGGAAACAGTTTCAGATGTAATCATAATGACTGGAACCGAAACTATTAATAAACTGCTTAATTAACTTGTCCATTTAGTCAACTCGGTGGAAACTTGTGAGGGAACAAAAAGAATTATAAAAGGAACAGTTGAAAGAAGTGGAGGAAGATGAAGTTGACAGACTGATGGAAATGATATTTGTTAATGAAGTCTCTTATCTTTGTAAATTAACGGCATAAACTCACTTGTATCTACCGAAAAGCCGAAGCCGAAGTAAATACAAATTAGTTATTGCCGTTAATTTACATTTAAATACTCCCGAATCGTTTAGTGTAAAAGAGGTCTCCCATGTTCACTTTTTGCGATCTAGTAGCGTATAAGAGACTTTAAGAAACTTATTATTAAGAATACATCGTCAATACAGCTGTAGAGGTATTATTGTCGTTCACTAGTGACTACAAGTCGTGGAGCCTGAAAAAAATGATGAATTCATAATATTCGTATTATGACTTTTTTCAAGGACGTGTAGGAATCTATAACACCTATATTTTAGTATCTAATAAACAAATATAGGGTGTGTTCTATGTGGTCGTGTTTATTAATTTCTTTACTTATCGATTACATTCTTGGCGCTAATAATAAATCAAAATAATAACGCAAAAGAAAACGATGTAATGTTTCTGCTACGATCACGCTTCGTATACGAAAGCCAAGTTGAGTTCCACAAATCAGCACTTATTTGTTCAACGATTTTCAAGAAATCGTTGATCCAAAATTAAATGAAGTGGGTAAGTAGTTAAAGCCAATAGAATTTTGAAGTTCGAATATGAGCCAAATCGGTCAAGGGGTTGCAGACTGCGGAGATATCATCAAGAATAGATATCGTCAAGAATTCTTGATTTATTTTAATGAAATTTTAAAACAGCACGTCTATATTAAATAAACTCATACTGTAAATATTCTACCGTTGCCTGGTTTAAAAGGCGTTATTATTTAGATTCCCATCAAAAAATGCAAGCTACTGTTCATAAAAAAAGATTCTTTCAACACAATGTACTATGACAACAATTCACTTAGAAATAATTTCTTTGTTGAAAGCTCGCGCCTCACCAAAAACTTCATTACAATCGATGACTAAACATAAAGTACGGTGCACACTAACGGTCCCGGGTGAATCGTAAGAACCCAATCGATCGTGAAGTCCCGCGTCTGGGTCATTTTCAAAAAAACTGTACACTGCGGAAAAATTGATGAAAATATGTAAGATCGTGGCAAAGCTTTTATTGTGGCCAATATATATTAATTAGTCATTTAATTATTAGAAATTGGTATTAAAATGAATAAATTTAATTCATTTACTGAAATATTAAGATTTTACTACACTCAGGTATCACAATATATTCCACTCCGAAACTTTTTACTAATGTTGATAAATAATATAAATAAAGCAAGTTTTGCAATAAAAAGTTGTTCAATCGGTGTAATGTACCTTAAAGTTCATAAATAATAAATAGGAAAATAAAATCAACTTAACAAACTCAAGGAATCGTATATTAAGTTTCCATTACGTTACTCTTTGGATAAAAATGAGGAATAAATTTACTTTTTTTTATTATTGCAGCACTTAAGAGCTATATAACTCAATTATTATTGAGAGACCAAAAATATTAAACCATAAAAATAAACGCACCATAAAAATCACATAGCACTTCGTTAATTATTAAAACTTAGACAAAATTATAAATGGGACAGTTACGGAACGGAGTGCATTGGTAATGGAAAAGATTTCTTAAGCCTAAGACATACTGATAGTAAAAATCATCAAGCAATGAATTTAATTATTACAATCAATAATATCTTCACTAAAACATTTACAAAATAAAAAAAAAATTCAAATCATAATTATTATTGCCTTCATTGCACGTATGTAACAAAAACCAATTTAATGTAACAAAAACCATTTTGCTAAATAAACAGATCTGAAAGCTATATTTTTCTTACATGCAAAACATAGAATATTTTGATATATTGCCGACCTAATAGAAGGGTTTTTATTTTGATGGCTGTTTCGGTTTATGTCGGTAATACAACATTTTAAAACTATGCTTAACTTCAATTGGATTTTTTGTAGGCAACGGTGTTAAAAACCATTTAAAATTACTAAATAAAACCAAAGCGTACATACATGACAGAAGACAGCTGTCAACTTTAAAATGTCAATATCTCGAAAAGTTATCATCCTAGAGTGACGCTGTCATGGAAGAAATGAAAGGTCTTGAGGAGATCTTTTTTTCAGATGACAGCTGTCAGACTTAAAATGTCAATATCTCGAAAAGTAATTGTCCTGGAGTGACGCTGTCATGGAAGAAATGAAAGGTCTTAAGGAAATCTTCAAATCAGATGACAGCTGTCAAACTTAAAATGTCAATATCTCGGAATGTTCTCGTCCTAGAGTGACGCTGTCATGGAAGAAATGAAAGGTCTTGAGGAGATCTTCTTTTCAGATGACAGCTGTCAATTTCGGAAAGCGCTGGTCTTAGGCTGATCTCGGTCCCGATGACAGCTGTCATTTGAAATGAAGATCTCCTCAAGACCTTTCATTTCTTCCATGACAGCGTCACTCTAGGACGAGAACATTCCGAGATATTGACATTTTAAGTTTGACAGCTGTCTTCTGATTTGAAGATTTCCTTAAGACCTTTCATTTCTTCCACGACAGCGTCACTCCAGGACGATTACTTTTCGAGTTATTGACATTTTAAGTTTGACAGCTGTCATCTGAAAAGAAGATCTTTACATGATATTTTATTTCTTCCATGACAGTGTCACTCTAGGACGAGTACATTCCGAGATATTGACATTTTAAGTCTGACAGCTGTCATCTAAAAAGAAGATCTCCTCAAGACCTTTCATTTCTTCCACGACAGCGTCACTCTAGGACGAGTACATTCCGAGATATTGACATTTTAAGTTTGACAGCTGTCATCTGAAATGTAGATTTCCTCAAGATCTTTAATTTCTTCCGTGACAGTGTCACTCTAGGACGAGTACATTCCGAGATATTGACATTTTAAGTTTGACACCTGTCATCTGATTTGAAGATTTCCTTAAGACCTTTCATTTCTTCCACGACAGCGTCACTCCAGGACGAGTACATTCCGAGATATTGACATTTTAAGTTTGACAGCTGTCATCTGAAATGTAGATTTCCTCAAGATCTTTAATTTCTTCCATGACAGTGTCACTCTAGGACGAGTAATTTCCGAGATATTGACATATCAAGTTCGACAGCTGTCATCTGAAATGCTTAGCCTAGGACGAGTACTTTCCGCGATATTGGTATTTCAAGTTTGATATATTATGTGTTTAAAAATATATCTTATGGACCAACTAAATAGTTGTTTAGTTGAGAAAGAATACAGTTGATCCGTTTTGATTAACAATTTTAGTTGGTCCGAACGGAATTTTTTTGTTATAAATAAAATATCCGATCAACTGGTTGGTCCGATTGGAACAAATTGATTAATCGAGTCCATTCTGACCAACTAGTTGATTGGTTCAGTTGGTCGGAATGGCAGTCTCGAATTAAATAATAAAAACCATTCACGTACGAGTCGGTACCAAATTACCAAATTTCAAAATTCTAAGCTCAACGGAGTGTACCCTGTAGGTTTTAATTCCCTTGCAAGTAGGTGCGAGTATGAAAATGTGTGGCTAAAAATTTATTTTGTGGACATAGAAATTTGATTTTATTCCAGTTTAAGGATATTATAGACTCGAGTTATTGATATGAATTTCAATTTAATACCTCTACGCGTTCATGGGGAAACTGAAAGTAAGTATCAAATTATCAAAATGTAATTTTGTCAAAAAACTCATTTGTTATGATTTGTTGAACATTCGAGTGGTGCCATCTTTATGTCACTCACTTTTGCCAAAATGTACAGTATGCATTAAGCTTTATGATTCCATTCCGAATTTTTTTACTTCCACTTCTACGTTACCTGTGTTTTGGTTTCGGAAAAGAAGTAACGGATACCGAGATCTCAACAACATTAATTCGTTAAAAATATATTAATGTAGTATATATTAAAAATTGAATATTATACACGATTCCATGATATTTATAGAATTCATCAATACATTTTGTAGAAAATTTACTATTTTCCTTAGCTTTCTTTTTGGTTTCGGTCTCGGAAAATCAAAAATGGACCATTGGTCACTTTCACTGTTTTGCTGTTGCAATCGCCATCCAAATGAACTAATCGAATATTGCCGCAGTTTGAGTGATAGACTTAATGTTGTTCTTGATATATAAGCATTAAATTTGGTAAACTTATAAATATATATATCTAAAAAGGTGGTTTCGGAATGGAATTTTCCACATTTCATGAATTACGTCCTCGATTAAATGTATTTATTAAATATAATAATAATGAACTTAAAAATAAAGCGTTATTTTAAACTAAAGCAATAATATCTGTATTTTCCGAAAAAATAAACATAATAAACATATATTTGATAAAATCTGAGATTTTAAAGTTTTATTGCGTAACTTGTAGGGTGGGACATTGTAATTTTTAATGCTTTGCTACTAAAATATTTTAATATCTTTTTTGGTACCTGTGTTTTTTATGAAAATAATACATAAAATACTTTAAAAAATACCGATAATTATATTTTTTGTACTAATTCTACTTAGACTTTACAAATATTAATTATAATTACAGCTCAAGTAATGGGACAACCACAAAAATGAATGTACAATTTTTTTGAAAATGACCCGTCTATCTGTTAAAGGTCGAAGGTTGCGGTGAAAGTGGGGGCTTTCGCTAGACCGATCGCTTATTGTGTCCCCGGCTTAATGTCATGGAAAGTGTCAGCGCACCAATGCGTGGAAATTCTACTATCTAATAATATTTTTATATCTCTACGATAACTTTTTGTTGGATCTTAGCGACGCGACGGTGTTGTTTAAATGGATTCAGATTTAGCTTTAAGCTTTTAGGATCCTTGGCTGTAAACCTGGTAAAAATGTAACGTATCCGAACCTTGTAACTTTTTTCATTTATTAAGAAAACATGCTTACAAATACTCAATTTATCGACACAAAAAGGTAACAATGGGTACCTAGTAGATGCCTATAATTACATTGATTTGTTCTAGTAAATTTTAGTAACTCAAATATTACTAGAGTGTTCCATAACACCGAGAAGAATTGTCTATTTTATATGCTATGCGTATTCTTTTAAAAATTATAGCTATGTGAAAAACTTTCTATACATTTTTTTTAATGAGTGAAAACAATCGTGATTGCCCATATCAGACACAGTACTACCCAGAGTTTTAAAGCTCATTGATCACACGTCATTGATCCCTAAGATATTATTAAAGATATTAGTCTATACATAAGCAGCACTTAGTAACCAAATCAACAAAACGGCATACGACAAAACTCATGTCTAATATTGTTGAGGATTATCTCTGCAGTACCCGACGCTCAATGTCGTACCTATCGAGTAGTGAATATCTTATAAACATTCCAATAGATTTCTATAAAAGTTTCTCCATGTCTCTCTTCAGCAACATTAATATCAGTGGTTCTCTCAGATCATAGACAGCATGCCAAAGCAATGAATCAACGGGTGGTCGTGCGCTGACATCAGAACTGAACTAACGCGGAAAGGTTACCATAGAACGACCGCTTCCCGGTTACTAGACAACGGCGAAAGGTTCGCGAGAAACTGGTTTCATAGCGCTTCGGATGTTACGGCATATCTGTGAATTCATAGGTTCATGGAACTACGAGTAGGTACTGATGAGTGCTGCTATGATTAAACAACTTCGCGACCGCAAGACGACATACAAGATGCCTTTATTAAGAAAAAAAAAACAATACTACAGCTACTACAGCAGTAATGAACACTATACAGAGAACAAACAAAATACATAATATTATCAACCTATCCGTAGTATAATCTCAAATCTGGAACTTCACTACTTTAAAGAAGAGTAATTTAAAGTTTGAATTGCATGAATTGCATCATTCGATATTATACGAAATCTACTTATGTCGAGCAATTAGCAACAAAAAATTTTTTCGAATACGATAAATTTCACTGATACTTTGTACACTGTGTCTTCTTCAACTTGCATCAAAAATAAAAAAAATGTGCATTCACCAGATTATAAAAACGTCTTAAGAAAGAGACATTGAATTTTGTATTATAAGAATATGTAACTTATGTATATCTAATTATTCATTCATGGTCCTCAGTCCAACGACCGCGATACAAGTTAAGAGGCGTGACGAGGAGCAAAAAACTAATAAATTAAAAATATTTTTGGTTAAGTTATTAAATGACTCACTATTATTAATTTGTTTTACTATATCCAGATTTCTTGTCCAGTAGATATACTAGAAAATCTAGACAAATGACAAATGCAAAGTTGAGAATGACTTAATATAGTGAAATGACTAAATAAACCTATAGAAATAATTATAATTACTGTTACTTAGAAACAGTTCATTTGATATAGGTATAAAAAATGTAGTAAAATAATATAAAATGAATGAACCTTTAGTATATCAAAAACGCCTTTAAAACTTTGTACCGTTCTTATTCCGATTCAAGCAAAGGATTTTCTCATCAAATCTCAAACTAAATATTAAAGCTATTCGTAAATGAAATCTTAGCTACGACAGGTATTCATTTCATCAGAATGCTTTCAATCAATCACAGTCAATCGACAACTAGCGAGCTTGGAAGAGTTGAATTCCTAACGCGGCGTTCTTAGTTAAAAATAGACAAGACTGAATACAAAAATAAAATCAACTACCCAACCGATCAATACTTGAGAGATAGACGATAATATTAGAACCATTAACGTATGAATGAATATGAATTAAAGAGGAATAAAGACACCTTTAGCTCCATTAAATCAAGCTGAAGCCATGTAATTTGAACCATAGAATATGTACGCTTGCACGATTGGTGTACGGTCCGTTGAATATAAAACTATACAAATAATTTTACTGCGTTTTAGACACTGCACGGCAGAATAGTCCAGCTTCACTTCGCGCTAACATTGGCAGATAATCCTATATCTAAAAAAATAACTATTCGATTTTAAGTGGAGCGTTGGATATATTATATTAGCTTTGACTAACATTTTTTTTATTATTGAAAACCGAAGGAAGTTCGAGTTAATTTCGACTTGAAATTATGTTTGGGAAATTTGAGTAACAAGAGTTACTGGGAAAGATATTATAATGAACTTTCGAATAAATTCCCATAGGAGAGACAGCAGATTAAATTAAATTTAGTGTTGTGTATTCATTAGTATTAATAAAATATTTTAAGTAGTTTTAATTACGAAGGACGTATGGTAATTAAATGATATGAGAAATTATAAATTATAATATGTACATACATGAGTTATAATAATTATGGAAACCGTTTAAAATTCTTAAGAATAAGTAAGTAATGTTGACCTTCCACTAATAGGCGTTTCTTTTGAAAAAGTATTAAAATTAAATATAATAATAATTTCATGTTAGCTTCCAATGCCACTTGAGATAAAATTGTGTAATACGATAGCAGTTATTAAGGAATGTTTATTCTATTATAGCTGCCCATTATAAACAATTTATAACCTGCATTATTTTTTATCTTTTTAACGTAATGATCTTACATTAGAATAGATTCTTTTAATAAATAAAAAGAAAGAGTGACTGACTGATCTATTAACGCACAACCTAAACTGCTGGAATAGATTGGGTTGAAATTTGGAACAGAGGTTTTATAACGTAGACTTCTGCTTAGTAAGAATTTAGGAAAGCCACGAGAATAAGCTAGTTTTAAAATAAACGGTATTTTTTATGCTAGCAGATGAGCGAGACTAACACGACGCTTGCCTGAATGCATTCATATCTATCAATTATGTTATTATTGAAGTAAGACACGTTAAATACCTACTAGAAAGCAAGAACCGGTTTCCCGGTTCTAACCTGGTAAGGCCCAGGTCAGAAGGCCATAAGGGCTTTGGAGAGTACACATTGCACAGATGGCTTTAAATTTCTCTTTAATATAGGCACACACTTTGTAAAGATTCCAAAGACCATTGGGAAGATTAAATATAAATGGGAAACGAGACATCAAGTTGTCGTTTCACTACAACATTTTAAATATCTGACAGACTGACAGGCAGTAATAACTTAACCACATTCAACCTTAAATATCAAAGAATAAACAGAAATCCAAACACAAAAAATTGAATTGTAAAATATGTAATTGCTATTCAAAATTGTACAAATTGCTTTCCATTCATTCAATCTCAACTAAACGACTCGTCATAACACAAATACAAAGTATTGCAGCACCTCATCAAACCCAAACAATAAGGCGCCAATTTTTCAGGAATCAGTAATGACCATCAACGCTATTACAAACAACAATGGAATTATTGCACAACACAATAATTTCATTCAACAAAAGGTTGTAATAAATGCACACAACCACTGTGCTACTCTACAATGCATTCATCATAATTTAACATCAATGAAAACATCCCGGCGGAAGACCGTTGCGAATTACCAATTGGTGTTGCGAAATAACTTAATGCGAACAGACGAATGGATAATGTGTTTATTACTAATCATATCAGTTTAATGTTTAATGCATCTAGGTGACATCTTATTTTGGAAGGGTTAATTTACTGTGAGTCCCGGTTGTCACCTATAAGATATTACGAGGTAGCCATTAACTCATAATAAATTTACACCATCGGCGTAATTGGGGAAACCCATTATGTTGAAATATAAACACAGTATACCAAATAGTGCCAAGTACACACAATAATTACTTAATTATTATACGATTTTAGAAACTACCGTAAGTGTTATCTATTACAATATGACGCACGTATTAAATTTGGTAAAATTATCTCAGCCACGGTTTCAGACAATAACTATTAAGTAAACGGTTAGGTACTGCATGAGTCTCCTGAAATTGTGCGAAACCATGGTTGAAATAATCTCACGAAAGAAATACGTGAGCACAGACTGTGCTAATAAAACAATTATTATTATTATCATTGTATCAAGTTATTGACAATATACCTTCTCAAATAGATGTTACGGAAATAATAGTCAGGTGATTAGTTAGGTAAACTTTCGAATTAAAACCTTAAAACTTAACCGGCAAAGAAATCCAGTTCTTATTCTAATTTTTGTAGTTAAAACTTTAAGTTGACCGATAGGTACATAATCTGCATTGTATAATAAAGTAACTAAAACAAAAAACTGATATAGTTAAATCACTGAACCATCAATAAAATTGTGCACACGAACTATTCAAAAGGAGAGAAAGAAATAAGATTAGATAGTGGCAATTCGTCAAGCATAAAACCAATAAAACTTTACAAGCGTATCCATTCAGGTAAACCTGAAGAAATACGCAAACGTTTTATGACTATTGCAATATTGGAAATAGCTTTGCAACAATAATATTATGTTTAACGTAACACAGCCGTTAAGTTTCGACAAAACTAGTTGTATTTTCGATGCAATAAATCCAAAAATAAACAAATAGGTATAAGTGAAATGATAAAGTTCATGTTACAATGAAGGAAACATAGGAGATAAATTTATAGCTACATACATAAATATTAAGTGTATTGAAGAATAAATATAATGTGAAAACTGCAGCAAATGTATATCCATAAAACGTACCTAATAAAAAAGAAAATAATACATCCGCTTATTTTAATATATACACTTTATTATTTTATCTTAAAAGACCGTTATATAATACTGACTACAATTATTAAGGATTAAAAGAATAAGATCCTCTGGAAGGTCAATAAAGTGTTTAAATTGGAAATTAAGGAAACATAAAATTTTGTCCACCTATAGAAATATTCCATTAGCAAAAGATTAAAACGAATTAACTGCCAAATATATCCTAAAGAAAATTAATTCTGTTAGCGAAGAAACAACTCATACAATAATTTGGAACGGTATAATATAAGCTTGGTAGACCTAGCGGATCAGCTATTACGTAGAGGCGTCAAAACGAGTCAATGGCCGGGGATTTTAATCCAATCAAATTAACAAGTGGGTGGATATTTAGCATGGAATTCGGACTACGTTGAGACGTCTGGTTTAAATTTAAACTCTCCTTATACAAACACAATCAGTCGTAAATTACTTTGAAAAGTGGGCAGCACTTGCTTTGTAAAACAATCTTCTGGATTAAACAATAGGTAATATCAAATTAACGAATAAATAGATTTAAATTAAGGACCTTTCGATGATTTGCTACTGATTTTAGTCTGGTTATCAGTTAGGCCTTACATACCATAAATTTATAACTAGCTGCGCCCAGCGGTTTTACCCGCTGTACTGTAGCCTATGTGTTATGGGTAGTTATAAGCTATCACTTTACCAAGTTTCAGCTCAATTGGTCCGCTCGTTTAGGCGTGAAGAAGTAACAAACATACACACTCACAAACTTTCATCTTTATAATGTTAGTGTGAAGTGTGAGGTGATGTGATCTAATTAAGTTTTTAACTTATATTTACCTATTGTACAAATTTTAACACTTTATGAAAATTAATTATGATTTTTTATACATTACTCCAAGCGCTTACATTGGTAATGGTAATAAAAAAAAAACGTTCTTTATTAACAGAAAATGTAAAAGCCGTATTTTAATTAGTGTTGAAGCTTCACACCTTATATATTGCGCTGCGTTGTCAGCAACAATTATTTCGTAGAATCCCGCAACACATCGTTCGCGGCTCAGCTAACGGTACACATGTTTAAGAGGTTCCTAATACGGTGTCATTAGTACATTGAAAGAAACTCGTTACTTCATTAGGCGAGTATTGAGCATTGATATTGAATTAACCCGAGGCCAAAATTGGCGTTGGGTATTGAATAGTGTTTGCTGAGTTACTATGAAGAGGAGGTGATTATCTAGTTCTACCGTTGGGTTTCGAGTTTCGACACGTTTTGCCTCCGCTGGTAATTTGATTTTCGCGTGAATTCATGCGTATCCCACTTAGATAATGTAATTTCTAAGACATTGATCTTAAGTTGTTGGTTATCACAAGTGTTAGTAACGCGCTGAAAATTATTTATGTAGGTTATTAAATAGCGCTGTTATAACCTCATAATAATATATCAACAGACTACTGTGTGTGTATATACTAGTCGTTATTAGGTATAGTGTTTTTTGTAATCCAAAACTTTTTGTATATTTACCTTTATGTGCTATTAAAAAATAAGATTTCAATATTTTATAGTCAGTATTATACCGCATGAGATTATTTTCTATAGACTAGCTGCAGACGTTTTAATCTTACCATAAATCCGTCTCCTGCAGTGAAATGCTCATAAACTTGTTATCTGATTCCATTATCGTTTCTCTCTAGCTAAGAAAATCGATAAAATAATAATTATTATTATGACATGCATAGAATACGTCTACGGCAGTTCCGGTTTACATCAAGGGAGTCGCCTGAGACCGATGCATTACAGTTAAGATTTGAATTTTAATCTTTGTAATAAAAGTTATGTTAGGGAATAAAAACACAATAAACCCGATGTAAAAGTACCAGAGATAAACATTAAACCGTGTTAAGATAAAATAGAACATAAAATGTGGTTCATAACATGAAAATTAATTCTATGCTCACAATAACGTTACATAAGAATCAGTATAAGTAGTATTGAATGTAGCGCATCATTCGTATTACGCAACAAAATTAATTGAAAATGTATTATAATACATAATATTCGAAAATGTATTATAATACAAAATGTAGTTATAGGATGCCTAGCGACAGGTTTTTCTTAACCTAAAAATGGCATCCTTTGTAAATTAGGATAACTTTTGGTTTGAATGTAATCAAACACTCCGTTTTTCAAAGACATTTGTAAATTATACTTACCATCAACAAACTCGAATTTACCTACTCTAGAGATAATAAAGATATAACCAGATAAAAGATTGTTCATAACCCGTCTCGATTACTTGGCGTTCATCACCCGAGATATAGGTTCGTCACCTAGTTCGGGGATGAATGTCCACAGTGGTCGCGATGAGTGTATGGGCTACCACAATCCGGATACTCCCACTATTGAAATGTCTTTGTAGTGTTAAGTTTTATATTATATTAATCCAACCTTCTGTAAGCCCTTTTTGAAAATAAAAGCTTTTTATTATTATTATTCAAATTATAATATTTTCAAGAATTGCAAATTTACAAAAAATTTTGGAGTGACGGAAGTAATAGGCCTGTATATTACTCGTCATCGCATCGTTACCATCTTTATAACTAGCCTTAAAAATCGTTTATTCCCGATAGTCCCGTTAGACTTTAGACAGTTTCTCCAAAGGAACTAATGGGACTTTTTCGACCTAATTTAATTGATTTTAGGAGATTTCCTAAGGGACTATTGCTGGGAATAAATGAAAAAAATCTCAGTCAATTTCATGCGAAAAGTATCAAAGTGTGCTCGATGTAGCGTGCACTGAATGAGAGATCTTTATTAATGAGTGCGGCATTGGTTCAGTGGTCATTGTCAGCGGCCTTGGCCGTCACAGCGTGGCTTTAGGGCGTACTCTGTTACGAATTACGATAGATAAGCGCGGTAATTATGTCATTCCGCCGGCGGCGCGGTTTTGGTTGATTTATTTCTAAGTCTTGTGTAGAAAAGCTTTTGCTTTTGTTTTGTATGAATTAAAGATTAATGCACGGAATTGCTTATTTAAACTCTAATTTGTATCAATGCAAATATACACATGATCTTGTTTTTAAACCATATACTCCTTATATCCTTATATATCTTAGAGGTATGCTATGCGTACTGGAAAAATAAAATGGTGAAAAGCTACAAAATTTATCACAACAAATTGACATTCTTTTACCTGATATAACTAAGTAAAGTTATTAGACATTCTTTCTTGTATAATAAAATTGTTGAAAAAGCTCGTGTTATCCCAACATTAAAAATGCAAGTAAAATTTTAAACGTCATACTTTCACCGTTTGCTTCACTTAAATTACTTTTCACACTAATAGTCCAGTCAATTTAGACATTCGAAGTTACATAAAGTCCCAACAAGCTGAATTTCTGTGAAGTTGTTCAAAACATAATTATAAACAATGTCTAGAAGTTCCCCATCATTCCCCTGTAAGGAAAAAATTTAATTCAAGATCAAAGGTCAAAACAATGAGTTTTTCGCGATTTTCAGCAAAACGGTAAGTTTTATCATAAAAACATCTTAGACAAAATTGTAGATCATAAAATTGTCTACAAAAAATTAGGCTCAAACTATGTCTAAACCAAATTGTAGCTTAATGGGGTCATTAGTTACTGATTTCGTATTCAAACATTGACCTCCTTTATCCCGCCTTAGAGGTTGATTTTTGGAATAAAAAGTATCCCATATCATTTTTTAGGACTTGGTCTACCTTTGTACCAAATTTCAGCTCAATAGGGCCAGTGGTTCTAAATTTACCATACAAACTTTGGGTCCTAAAGGGAGGTCCCTTACCCCCTCTTTAAAGTTAAATTGTGTCATAAAAACTATTCAATGTTCCTCAACACAATCCCAACAATCGTTTTACAAAATTTCAGCTCAATCGGGTAAACGGTTACGGATTTGCATACAAACGTTTTTCGGGAATAATTCCTTTTCCTGAGGGAATTTCAAAAAATCGCTTCTTATTGCACGATGAAATCTTCCAAGGAATACGCTGTCCAAATTTCAGCTCAATCCGTCCGGCCGTTTGGGCTGTGCGTCGTAGCACGAAAGTGTACGAACGATTTTATATAAGAGATTACAACTTTTTGAATCGTTATATTTCAAAAACGGTGGCTCGTAGAAAAAAAAGTATTAAATATTTTTTTGTAGACAATTTTATGATCTACAATTTTGTCTAAGAAATTTTTATGATAAAACTTACCGTTTTGCTGAAAATCGCGAAAAACTTATTTTTTTTACCTTTGACCTTGAATTAATTTTTTTCCTTACATGGGAATGATGGGGAACTTCTAGACATTGTTTATAATTATGTTTTGAACAACTTTACAAAAATTCAGCTTGTTGGGACTTTATGTAACTTCACTCTCATTTTTTGGTCTAAATTGACCGGACTATAACATAGCTGAAACTGCTATTTTTTAAAGTATTCTCGCAATGAAATGCCATGCCCGACGAACCATTGAAAGGAGTACAGCAAATTAATTTGCTCGGTCTTGTAAACTAAACATGCTCACAATTTCATTTTAGCTTACTGGATGAATATGGAATAATTAGTTTTAGTACGCGGAAATGCGGAAATGCATTACTATTAAAGCGCAATATGTTCCAATGTTCCTTTATACAAATTTATAATACGTGATTCTGACCTCATTCATACTACTTTTCCATTGTTTTATCATATTTCATCCAATGATATAATCATTCGCGGTAACGTTATATTTCAACTTTGATCTCTTCAAAAGGAATGTGAACAGAATCCTAAAAGTCTCAGTTCTTGTAAGTCGTATCAATAAAGTGTTATGATCTAATCTAATCTAAAAGTTCGGCAACGTACCAGTGCTATGACATAAGTCTTAGGTTTAGGTACATATGCTCTGTGTACTTACATAATATTGGAAGCTCGAATATAATGCGAGTATAACCATCCCAGTAATAGAAACTGGGACTTCAGCCTCTGTAAGCTGAGATACCAATGAAATTGTAGGTTGTCAAAATCTGGCTTTAGACATAATATAGTGACAATACATAAAATAATAATAATGAATTTGAGGAATTCCCCATAAGCAGCAATTTAATACTTTAAGCTGACTGTATGCAAAGTCATCCGTTTTCGCCATAACAATTATAAAGTCTTTGTTTCAAACAAAAACAAAGGTAGTTAGTTCCAGGTAATTGATTGATGACAAATAAATACAAACACGAGTAGAATTTAATATTACTTGTAAGTCATTGAGTCTATAGACCTTGTAAAAATAACGTGATTTATGTACAGTCAACTACAAAGAGATGTAGTCTTACAAAATGAAGGAACTTTTAGTATACAAAAATTATTTACCCTTACTTCGTGACATTTTCAGTATCCACCAAATCTTATACTATATTCGATTCATTTTAAATGCTATTATTATGTATCACCTAAGGAAAAGTTGTGGGATACATTGTTGCATATTAAACGAGTCGATGATAATATAAAGTTTGATTGCTACTAGAAATGTCACGAACCAAGGGTAGTTTATTGTGGCAAATGAAAATTTACTTCATTTTGTAAGCCTAACATGGATACATCTCTTTGTAGTTGACTGTACTAAGATGATAATGTATCCTACTAATATAACAAACGCGAAAGTTCACCACCACAGGGACATCAGGAGAGCGTCTTGCTCGTCTTCTACTTCATCACCTAAAAAAAAAAGTTAGTTTGGAAGTATATGAATGTCACTCTTTCACGTCTAAATCACTGGATCGACTGAGCTGAAATTTATTATTAAGGTAGCTTAGACCAAGGTACCTTAATAGGTTTTTTAGTATGTAAAGCTTCTGAGTGCAGCTTATATAAAAAAATAGTGCGTCACTGATCGCAGCTTAAATCGCCAACTGAATTGAATTGAAGTTTGGGACAGAGATAGATACCGTGACGTAGGCATCCGCTAAGAACGAATTTCTGATTTAGAGCGAAGCCACGACGCAATGTAAGCTATTCTTCTTCTATTCGAGTCGTATGACTTGTTATGGTTTTTTTTTTAATTTAGGACTCATAGTTGTTTGAGCCAGTATTGAGCCAGTTCTACGGCTTTTTCGTTGGTTTCAAAAAGGTCGTCAACTGTACAGGTTGTGGGACAGTTCGGACATTTAAAAAGGTGCTCCATTGTCTGGACAGCACCGCAGTCGCACTTGTCGCTCCCAGAGAAACCCCACCTGACCCGGTTATCTTAACTCGTATGTAAGCTATTACAAACATACGAGTATATTGACATGTGTTTTACAGAATAAATAAGTTATATTCGTAACTATCTTTCCACTAGATTATTTAGAGAAGCCAGAGTAAAGAGTTTGTTTATGAGGTAATGCTAGTAGGCATTTTATTGTTGTTATCTAAATTTAACCACATTTTATTTATCACGTCCTGATCATTAAGATAACTTCAAAATACTTATTTAGTTTCCTCAAATAAGAATATCACTCAAGATTTCGGAATACAAAAATAATACCTTCACAAAGTTTGCTTAAAGTTTCAGTTCAAAATTGCTCCTTAATGCATTTCTGAAACGTTTTAACTTTTAATTCAAAATTATGCACTCGGGGCCCTTCTATTTGAACCAACGTGTTTGGTATATTTTAGTTCGCATTATTTCTCGGAAGGATCCATATGCAATTTACCAGATGTTCAGTTTGTATAATAATATGCGTAACGTCGTTGAAATAGCATCGGCATTTGGCATCAAAGTGCTAAATTTACCAAAATGAGATTTCTTTACCACTTAAAAAAACCTCAGTGTTAATATTCAAACCTTCTTCGCTATAGCCTTTTATACTGACTCGGTCTTCACTTATGATTTTCAAAACCAATGTTAATGTATTTCGGTACAAATTATCCTCTTTAAACAGTAGGTTCATATTTATTTACACTTAAATGTTCTGTTAACGTTTACATACATTATTCGATAGAAAATTAACTGGAACACTTTATAAAAAACCTTTTTTATAGGAGGGTATGCTAATATACCAACCATATGGTTAAACTGTTTATAAATAAAATGTAGAACAAAAACATTGGGGTCGGAGAACTCCTTACCCAAATATCAATAGGTCGCCAATTTCCATTCGCGGTGCACGGTACAAGAATACAATTCGAGAACAATACGTTATGAATGGTCAAGCGCACTATAACGGTACCAGCCGTGCTCTTCGGTCAAAGCAGAGAACATAGAAACTACTGACACATCTGTGGCTAAGACTACATACGCGGGGCCATAACGGTACGCCTCTTTTTGTGATTCGTACACTCTCAGGCGATGAATCGCTTCGAGACGACAGACTAACCAAATGATTAGAGCATTTTAAAATTTTGTATCCACCGATGGGATCTCCCATTATTTATTCTCGGAACGAAACCATTACGATAACAAAAGATAGATAGCGCCAACGGAAATAAGGATTAAAACGTTTATGATAGCACGCGATAACGAACTAAATTGTTATTTAAATAGCTGTGGAGGATCTGTAAATAATCACGTCATGCTGAGAGTATTATGAGGTTATAAGGCAGATAAACACGAAACACGAATATAAATATTTATCCCAATCTTTATTCTCAAAATGCACCATATGGAAGTCGGATGGATAATAGGCTAAGATAACCACTAATTGGATCCCAAATAATCGGTAACGGCATCGCGGCGGAGCTTGAAAAATATCACGAAATGACCTTGACAAACACCTTTAAGGCCTTATGGAATGGACCGCAACAGCTAAAAAAAGAGAGGTCTTTGTCCTATAAAGGAACAGGACAGGTTCTTAATAACAATAAGAAAACTTAAACCTTTGTCAGTGTAAAATGCATCTATTCAATATGTATTTAATACGAACAAAAGAAACTACAACAAAAAATGTAGACTTAAAGACAGAAATAGAATTAGGTCAAGTAATAAGTAAACTCCATTATCTAAATCGGCACTCGAAGCTACAAACGGGTAAATCTCATCGAATCAAAATCAGGAGAGGAGCGCTGAGGAACACTCCAACCCATTTATCAATTGTAGGCGTCCCGGCACAATAAGATGTTCCTAATACGTATAGACATTGTGTCTGAAGAATGACCCACGTTTCGGGGCGTGCTGTCAAATAGAAGGTGATAAAGGATATGAATGAACGAATAAACGAGCCATCGAGTACAATCTATGAGGACATTGTGGTAAATGAGGTCGCGTTATTCTAGATTTGAGATGGAGTAATTGATTTGAGGATACGAGCGCGAATGTGAACGCATTTGTTCCAATTATATTGTTGAACCAATTTGATATTATAGAGTGAATTATTGAGGTATGAAATGTGAAGTCGTTAATTTTCTAAGACGAAATAAAAATAATGAGGTATAAATACAAAATTCATGTCGTACTTTTTTTTTACTTAACAACTCCATTATTAACCGAAATTTCATTTTAGTGTGGTTTAAGTAGGTACATTTCAATCTGACAAAACTCTTATTTCGTCATTATAGATGATTTTAAACAATCAATAATATTACATAACTCACAATTTGGTCAATTCTACTAATCCATTCATTATTGTAACTTTCTATAAAAAAATACTAATGAAACCAATATGAATGTGAGCATAATTTTACATACCACACCATGTACCACACCATGTATTTCCCACCCAAAATTACGTCATGCCGCGTCAAAGCGAATAATACAATTAAAGATTCATTCCTTCCACGAACCGAAAACAAGCATAGTTCACCGCCCTAGTTTACCGTTGGGCTGTTCAATATTCTTGTATGCATTGCCAATTATAGTACACTGGAACCATGGCTAGACACCTACACCCAGGTACCTCCCATTCTTTGAAAATACTTGTAAATATGAGTCTAAAACATCAAGCTAGTAATTTTTAAAGAATCAAGTTGAGCGCGATTTTTTTAGGTATTTTTGTGTTGCAAGTTTTTATTTAGTAAATATAGAACTGCCTAAAAATAAAAGCAAACTTACATAGAAGACGATAATAAATCTATTCGCAGCGCCGCAGAACGTCGTGCTCTAATTCACCATAAAGATCGATCGGTGACACACAGATTTGTCAAAGATAATACTTAAATTAATATGATCTTCCATGAAATCTAATCATACCAAAATAGAGAAACGCACCTTGATTAAAAAATCAATCATGCATCAATGGCATCAAAACGCCACCTACACTTCACAAGTGCATCACCCTACGTGATATTTCGCAACGAATTGAATGAAGTGACTCATTATTTCCAAACACGATCTTTGACAACACTGAAGGGAACAATGGAGACAGCTCGGAGAAACAACACTAAACAATGAATGATGACGACACTGCTCCTTCCACCGGCGAAAGGAGACGCGACCTTTGAACTTCCGTGTGAACTGATCACGAAAATATTTGAAAGCGCACGATGGAATGAAAGTTGTGATTGTTTGAAGATGAATCTGATCTCATAGCTTTGATCGAAACTAATAAAAGCTGAAAATACAAATCGAAATGTTAGTATATAATTTACAAATTAATAGGTAATCTTTATGTTAATTATGTGGAAATTATCAGACTTAATTACAAAAAATTAAGAAATAATTTAACACTTTCATGATTTATCGCCCTAACACTTTCTTTTCTAAGTTGCCAGATAACATCACGTCTTTACAATTAGTACAATGCGTCGCTCACGTAACAGTTACGACTTATGCAAATAAATTGCAGTTTTACGCAAAACTCGACCAGTTATTAGCATAGGGGCGGCAGATTTGGACAAACTTTCACTTCGAAGCACATCATGCAACATCTTCGGTCATCGTCACCTAGATTTATTTTGGCACCTATTGCGTTACGTATAGCGTCTGAATAATCTTTAGCCTAATACCTATACGGGACACAAAGCGTGTAGCCATGCGAGGCTGTGTTCAGTGCTTAGTGAAGCCGAGTCGAGATGCTATAGATTTCGGGGTTTAGCCATGCCACAATCTAGGCCTACATTATCTCTTCACGTCAAGCGAGATACTGTAGTACTGGTCAAAGGCTAACCAACTGAATAAATGATATTACAGTTATTATCGCCAACATTTGAACGTCATCACGTTCCTAATATTCTATCCATTATCAGCAACATTTCACCTCCAGCTTGAAGTTCTCGCCTTAATCGTTCTATTCCGACTTATCAACATCGGCTATAGGACAGTAATGGGCTTTAAGGGTCAATATTTCAACAAAGTCGTGGGTCTGCGGTCGGATCCTAACGTGACGTAAACGCCCTTCGTAATTGGTCCCGAAATCCCGTCTCACAGAGTCCCGGGCAACATTGGGAACGTTTGTTACCAAGTTATATTGTCAAGTTCTGCTAAGCACAGTTTGGTATTAGTGCGCACGTCTTATAACGGACCATTGAGTCTCATTTGAATGTCTAAGCCGAGCTTAATTATGGATATTTCTAACTAAGTTTGGGTGAGTAATATTATGAAGACTTATTTTGCATAAACGTGATTATTATTAATTTTGTTCCCTTTGGGATGTCGTTTGCTTAATCTGTTTAGTTTAGACACATAATTAAAATTTAACTCGTTCACGAAACATTCTAAGTAATACACCAATGTGACCCCTGAATCAAGAGCTCAGAAAAAGTAGCTACTGTTCAGTGGTCATCTCTAGAGGGCTACTCGAAACTCGAAAGCAACAACAATGAAGTGTAAGCATTATTTAGATAGTCAACAGTTATAATTCCCCAACAGGCAGTCCTAACTTGAAAACACTTTAAGAGATAAGTGTTCTTCTTGTTGTCTCGACGCAGGAAGTTTAGAAATAAAGCCTTACTATCTGTAGAGATGGTCAGATCATAGAAAATATAAGCTATTATTATTGTATTTTCACCAGCCCCTCGCTTGTTTGGGTCTTAGATTGAATAAATGTATGCCCTGTGGAGTTCAATATAAAATGAAATATTATTCAAGTACCTATCTATTTTATTTTAAAACTCTATAGTAAACTTAAGGCATCATAATTGTTAAACCAAATTATAACCACAGGTTTACCCATGTATACCTGATATTTCGTAGAAGAGGACCGATATCAATCGATCTGTCTCGAAAAGTTGCTGGCTTTGGACGACTTTCAAAGGATTCGAACCACTGTGGCAAACCTTGACCTCGACGTCTCGATGCCAATGTTTCACGAATGTGTACAATCACCTCAAATTTGTATGTGCAAAGGCCTTCGATTTATCAATTTATGTATAAGGGCCAAGTGGAACGCAAGGATCAATGTTGGTATACATTTTGGACTTACGGATCAGGCCAGATTTTTGTTCGATTTTTCGTACCTGAAACATATCAGAAATATCAGATTAATATAACGGATTACATTTTAAACTAAAATAAAAAATTGCATTAAACATTTGGTTCAAAGATCACAATGAAACAGAACCAGTCAATGGGTTTACAACCGTAGAACGTTCATTCAAACAAAAAGGCAAACAGTCATTGTCTCAATATTATCCCAGCTTAACCTGATTATTTCACCACACTACAGACAGTGCGGTGTTTAAGTTTTTAGTCAGATGTTTGCTAAACACACCGTCATAATAAGGCCTGACAATAAATTCACTTCCCACAAACATTCACAAATTGTACCCATTGTTCTAGTGGATATGAAATTTTGGCGCTCTAACAATCGTTTTGGTGAATGGTTGGGAATTACGTTTATAATGATATGGGCTTCATTTGGTTGTCATACGATTAGCTTGTTAAGTAACAATGAAATTTTTAGTTAATCTCGAAGAATTTCTGTGCAATTATTATAATCAAATAGTATATAGTCAATAGTATATCAGTAGTATAGTTGATCAAATTCAAGACTACTAAAATTTATTAACTATGTATAAAGTTAGTGGATAAGCAAGAAAACTTTGGCGCTCGCTTGATGTTAAGCATTTAACCGGTTAATCATTATAATTGCAGTATTAACTATTGCGTATCTTAAGTTAATGGGTAATATTATCTTTCATAAATTATTTTAAACATGAAAGATGATCAGAAGTAACTAATAGAAAGCCAGTAAGTTCTTTGTTGAACAAAAAGAATCTTTCCAAAATAGATATATTAATATTATTTCGTATTTTTCGAACCGTGAAAAAAACATTATTGAATTTTGTAAATTCAATAATGTCTCGTTCAACAAACACATAAGTGATGTTACTTGTTACCAATTGTTTGTTATTTTCTTATTTTGTTGACGAGAAGTTATTACTGTAGGTAACTGGCTCTGTGTAACTTTTGCGAAGTTTTATTAAAATCCGAGCTTCGCGTGTACCGAGGATAATCTCGCAGTTTTATTGTTCTGCAATATGTCACACAAGTTTGCGTCAAAACACATAAAGTGAGAATCGTTTTATTCTTGTCGTGTATTTGAAATCATCTTTACAAGAATCGAGTCTTACCTAGGTATATTCTTCATCAGATTCTTTAAGTTTTATTTCCTTATCTGTTTTTTAGTCTTGCTTAAACTTTTCTATGCAAAAAGGTTCAAGTATCTACTTAGGAACTCAAAAAATAATAAAATCATTTAAAATATTTGCCCATACGAAATGATAATTTGAACTTAACCCCTTCTTGCATGATTTTTTATATCTGAGTAAAAAAAATATATGTTGTGTAAAAATATAAATAAAAAGACACGTATTTTTTGAAATTTTAATATTTTCATATTTTCTTCAGATAATCAGGTTTTTCCACTTTGGTCCAATTATGGCACAGCATGCAGGAAACATACTTTATTTACATACATTTTAATTAAATTGTGTGAAATAACAGAAAACAATTCCTTTTGTCATTCAAGCATAAGTTTACTTTACACTTCCTACACATGATGTTTGATCGTCCTGTACAATCTGGCACTTTGCAGCGTTGCCTGGACGTCCAGACTGGTAGATGGTCCATTTGGTCCAGACGAACATCCTGTGATGGCATGACTGCTATAGCTCCTCTTGATTTTTTTTCCTGTATAGCATTTTCTATTATGTTCGAAGGCCGTCCTCGCCTAATACCCATGCTTGGTCTGTTAGCCATCGTCAGAGCTTCAGCCACAGCCACTTTGAAATCACAAAGTGGTAGCCATGCTTCAGCATCAGGATTTTTGCGTCTATATAGAAGCCAAGCATTGACTGTCGTCATGTCTATGAGATGAAAGAAGATGCGGTGGTAGAATTTATGGGATCTTATTTGTATCCTGTAATATCCCAGCAGAGCATCCAGTAAATCCACACCTCCCATATGTTTATTATATGTGGTAACGGCGTTTGGGCAGGGAACAGCTTCATATGCCTTTTCCTTTTTGTTGTAACGTCGTACTTCGGTCATAGGTTCTTTGCCCACGTAGGTAGAAGCCAGATTTACTATCCTGTTATCATACCAGGTTGTTAGTGATATATCTATGTTTTCGAGGGTTGTTAGTTTCTCCACGGTTGTACCGCGACCTTTCTTCTTCAATTCCTTTTCGAGAGGAACCTTGTAGCCAGGAACACGGTTAGCTTTGATTGTACCCAGCGGCAAAATCCCCTTCTTAGTCAGGTACACTAAAAGTCCCAAGGATGTATACCAGTTGTCGAAAAATAGTCTGTAGTTCATGTTTTCAGGGATGGTCCTAGCAAGTCGTACTACAACATTGCTAGAGGTGCCTAAATTTGGCAAATCATTATCCAAAATTTCTGGTATATGTGCACCTGTGTACAATTCAAAGTCATAACTGAAACCTGAGCTCCCACTTAAGACAAAATTTTTGTATCCCCATTTGTGAGGTTTTTTGGGATTATATTGTTTCATTGAAGACCTGCTCTTAGTGGGGATTATTTGTTCGTCTACTGCCATGTACTGCTCCTTAGGCACAGCCAATAATCGTTCTCTTAATTTGTTGAGAAATGGTCTAAGTTTATGGAGCGGATCGTATCCAGCTAGACCCTTAGGAATTTGGGTCGAATTGTCGTTGAAATGTAAAAAGCGTTTAATTTCTTCAAAGCGGTTACAGGACATTATTGAATTGACTTTAGAATGCCCCAATTCTGAATTCCAATAGTGCCTTGTCGAAGGCAACTGAATTACAGACATCAATAAACATACACTAACAAATTGATTTAGATCTGAACTCGTAATTTGTGTTGGCTTTTCAGGGCGTTTTTGAGTTGCATATCTAATACTTTCTAATGCGATAAATTCAAACATTTCGTCGGTAAACAAGTATTTGAAAAATTGCACTGGTGTTTCCAAATCCATAATATCAGCAGGCAATCTTGTGTCTCCCGAAAATGTAATGTCTGTGTCTGATTTTTCTAATGAACCATCTCTCCATCTTGGCTTTGCATTTCTTGCAGCTCTTGAACTTGTGTCAGGGATCTCCGATAATGGAATATTGTCATCCGGATCGGATTCAGATTCTTCTGATTCAGGTATTATAACAGGAGGATGATTTCCCACTAATGTTGCATTGTTATTATCGTCAGATAGGTCGTCATCAGTGCTGTCGTCAGGAAAATTGGTGATAATAGTATGAATACCTCCATAAAACCTTCGTGGATCCATACCTAAAAAAAAATAACTTATAATTACGCAGCAATATATGCATTAATACATATATAGATCATAAAATAATCACCAACTGAGGAGCATCAGAAATTGTATTTATAATTCTAATGCATGATGTGCCAAAAAAAGACCAAGGGTAAAATGTTTATATCTGCATGCTGGTTCATATTTAGTCCATATCTAAATATCATGTTTTATGTAAAAAATACTACGAAAATCGAGAAGACTTACCTTCATCTAATAAATATCAGAGTCTTCCATCCAATAAGTATTTTTTCCTGAAGAAATTCGTGCAAAAACAATTTTTTTGGGAATTTTGAAATAGCTGTTGAGGCGCGCACTTGTTGAAACCGGTTCGACGAACTTCCAACTAAGTTTTAGTTAAGGAACGCAATCAGAGATGGCGTGGTTAGTGTTTTGTATGGGCATGTACGTTCCAAAAAGTTTTCCGTTTCCGGCTGTCAAATAGTGAACACTGTTGTTGTGTAGCTCCTGCTAAAAATTGTGTTTAAAATATTATCACTCGCACTTCAAACTTGCGGACTTCACTAAAACTAATCCAAGTGCTGTGGAAATAATGTGAAATATCGTGTTCGTGATAACTCTGCTTATTGGAGATCATTTTTCACAAATTAAACTGGCCGAAATTTAAGGTTAGAAAATATTTTCCAATTCATTTGACATAATATGTCAAAAATGTCAATGTCATATCGACCATAAACGAGTGACATTGAAAGGAGTTGTAAAGTGACAGCGTCATTCACTCCGAAGTGGTGTTGCCAGTATAAAGAATTCAAAATCTACCACAAATAAAAACGTTCCGTTACACGTCGTGTGGTTTAATAAAAATGGAAGATCAATTTCAACTTTTGTTTGAGAAGATGAAAATAGAAATGCAAAAACAATCAATTGAACTAAAAGAATCTATAACGAATTCCATAATAGACAAAATGAACGAAAAACTACAACCTGTTATTGCAGAAAATAAAAACTTAAAACTAAAAATCGAAAAACTTGAAAATGAGTTGGAAATTATGAAACGAGGAAAGAAACAAAATAATATCATAATATATGGAATAAAAGAAGAAGACAAATCTCCGCAAGAGCTTATAAAAAAAGTGGAAATAATATTTAAAACAGATATGAACATAAATCTAGATGAAAACGAAATAAACAACATTTACCGTATTGGAAAATACACAGAAGATAAACCTAGACCTATACTTATGTCTTTTGTGAACGAATGGAAGAAGAACGAAATTCTGAGAAGGAAAAAAGACCTTAAAAATATATATATAAAAGAAGACTACACTAAAGAAGTATTAGAGAAGAGGAAACAGTTGCAAGCACAATTAAAAGAAGAGAGAATGAAAGGAAATATTGCATTTTTGAAATTTGATAAAATAATCGTAAAAGGAAAAACCAACAGCATAAATAACGAAACAAGGAAGAGACAACCATCAAACTCACCTCAAAACAATACTCAACCAAAGAAACAACAAACTTTAATGTCAACAAGTAACAACAATAGAATAAATGCCTACGATATGATGAGGATGAGATCAAACTCCTTCTCCTCCACCTCGACAAATATGAGTAGTAATAAACAATAGCAACTAGCAACCGAAGAACGGAAAACACAACAACCTTTTATTATAAACAACCACGAAACATTACAAGAACAAACTCCCCCAAGCCGATTGGTCATCGTGGGGGAAAATGACCACGACCCTCTAGAGATAAAAAACCATAAAAACCATAACAACAAAGATAAAGACTATTACATAGCAACTTTAAATTGTAGATCATTGAGAACCCCGGAAAAACTACAAGAGCTAGAACTAGCAATAGAAGATTTAAAATGGGACATCATTGGAATTAGCGAAATGAGAAGATTGGGAGAAGGTATAAAGGATAATGGAAAATACATATTACACTACATCGGGGAGACGCCTGGTGTGTATGGAGTAGGATTCATGATTAAAAGAAGTCTTGCAAACAAAATAGAAGAAATAAAAGGAATTTCAGAACGAATTGCCCTTCTTAATATAAAATTGGATAGAAACGGAGAAAATGAGGAGATATGGTCCATCATACAGGCGTACTCACCAACTGAATCAGACAGAAAGGAAGACCAATTAAAGATAGAACAATTCTATGAAAACCTACAAAAAACTATAGAAACTACACATAAAAACGTAATTGTCATGGGAGATTTTAACGGACAGATAGGAACGAGAAGAAGTGGAGAAGAATATAACATAGGCAATCACAGTAACGGCAGCAGAAATAATAACGGTGCAAGACTGGTTAATTTTGCTTTAGAAAACAAACTGTGTATCCTTAATAGTTTTTACAAAAGGAAACAATCTAAAAAGTGGACATGGGTCTCACCAAACGGAATTTATAAGAACGAAATTGACTATATCTTGACTAATAATAGACCAGCTATCAAAAATGTGTCAGTCATTAATAATTTAAATTTTAATACAGATCATAGAATGGTTCGAGCAAAACTAAGAGGGAGACAACTAAAGAAAACTAGAAGATTTCATGACAATCGTAAAGCAATAAATTTCACAGGAAATACGCAATCACTTCTAGATAATCTTGAGTCTTCACTTAGTAACGAATGTAATAAAACAAATAAGGACACAACAACGCAAATTAAATATGACATATTACTAAACCAATTGAAAACCGTCACCAGGACAACTAATACTGAAAACAAAAAAGAAGTATCACCAAAAATTCGACAGTTATTACAAGAACGAAAAGAACTTCTTATTGTTGGAAAAATAAATAAAGAAAACAGAGTGAAAATAGCAAACTTAAGCAAGAAAATTAGCGAACAGTTAAGGAAGGAAAGGAAAACGAAGAGACTAAACACAATGAAACAATTTATAGAAAAATCAGGAGGAATAAAAAAGGCGTTTAAAAAACTTAATAACGAAAAAGACTGGATCCCAAAAATGAAGAAAAAAGATGGATTAACCACATGCATAAGACCGGAAATAATAAAAATTGCGACCCATTACTACCAAAACTTATACCAAACTGGAAATATAAATCAAACAGAAAGGGAACCTGATATACAAATAAATGATGAAGAACAAATACCAACTATAACAAAGGCCGAAACAATAAAAGCAATCAGTACACAAAAACTTGACAAATCTCCTGGACCGGACCTTGTCACCAACGAATTACTCAAAATAACATCTCCAGTGATTGCACCTAAATTAACCGAGATATTTAATGAAATCATGACGACAGAGGAAATCCCTGAAGACTGGACAAAATCAATAATCATACTACTGCACAAGAAAGGAGACAAAAAAGATATTGCGAATTATAGACCCATTAGCTTGATGTCCAACGTCTACAAAGTATTCTCAAAAATTTTACTGTCCAGAATCACTATCACTCTAGAAGAAAATCAACCAAAAGAACAAGCCGGCTTCCGTAAAAATTATTCAACCATAGATCACATTCATGTACTTAGACAGATACTTCAAAAATTTAAAGAATACAAACAGGTCTATTACCTCGGGTTTGTAGATTTTAATAAAGCATTCGACACATTAGAACACGAATTTATTTGGGCAGCACTAAAATCACAGGGGGTACATGCAAAGTATATTCGTATTCTCAAAAATATATACTCTAACAGTACAGCACTAGTAAAGTTAGATACCGCAGGTGAGGAATTCCCAATAAAAAGAGGAGTACGCCAAGGTGACCCAATTTCTCCAAAATTATTTTCAGCCGTTCTGGAAATGATATTCAGGAAACTCGAATGGACGAGTAATGGCCTTAACATAAACGGCGAAAAGCTAAATCATTTACGCTTCGCGGATGATTTGATTATATTCTCGGATAACCCAAACACCTTGGAACAAATGCTCCAACAGTTGTCTGACGAAAGTTTAAAAGCAGGACTATCAATGAATTTAACAAAAACTAAAGTAATGACAAACTCTGAAGATAAAAAAGAAATAAAAATAAATAATGAGCAAATAGAATATGTAACTGAATATATATATCTAGGTCAACTTATATCTACAGAAAACTGCATGCAAAAAGAAATAGAAAGAAGGATAACAAATTCATGGAATAGATTTTGGTCAGTCAGCGAAGTAATGAAGAATAAGGACATGCCAATGAAAGAAAAAAGAAAAATATATAATATGTGTATTCTACCATGTATAACATACGGTTGTCAAACTTGGGCACTAACAGAGCAACTAGCAAGTAAAATAAAAACCTGCCAGAATGCAATAGAGAGAAGTACACTAGGAATAAAGATAAAGGACCGAGTAAAATTAATAGACATAAAAAGCAAAACAAAGTTTAAAAATGCATACGTAACTTATAAACAATTAAAATGGCGATGGACTGGACATATGATGAGGGAAAAGAATGAAAAATGGACCAGAATAGTAACGGAATGGTACCCAAGAGAAGGTAAAAGAAATAGAGGTAGACAGACCAAGAGATGGGAAGACGAAATTGTGAAAGCTGCCGGCCCATTGTGGACACGAACAGCGAAAGACAGAGTGAGGTGGAAATCTCTAGAGGAGGCCTTTGTCGGGAGACAAGCTGTGCAAGCGGATTAGTTTTAGAAACTTAAACTCTAGTATTTAAGAATTTCTTTGTAACACAGCAATAAAGGCTATTTTATTTATTTATTTTATTTATTGTACGTTCCAAATGTAAGCCACCATGCACAAAATGCTATTACCCGGCGAAGTTTAGGAAATATGGATCAAAATACGATTTGGTTCATATATAGGCCAATATGCAGGAAAGGGTTAAATTCGATTTTTTTTTTTGTGAATTTGGTTTTTTACAAGATACCTATTACATTTACATAAAGCCCACTTAATACCTATTACTGTTCTTTTCTAAACGCTTTTATAAATAAAACTATTCAAACACAATAATTAACTCCAAAGCAGGTACCTTCCTACATATTCAGTAGGTAGTAGGTATACATAGTTACACGGATAATGAACATAAATCCACAGTTACAGCCAAACAACGTAACGATCATGGCAAATTGATTATCGGGGGCATTACCGATTTGATTTATGTAATCGAATGAATTAACCGACAAATTAAACAGCGTTAGTGCAATCATACGCGGTGATAATGTGTGTGAACCGTGTTTATTATTTATTGCAAGAAAATTATTCATGTGTTTCATTGATTATATTTATCTATTCAGTTTGGTTTCACCTACTGTTGAAAATTTTGCTATCTAAACGTTCCAGTTCTGTGTAAATTCCTCCTAGTAGGTACACGACAGCATAATATTTCAGACCCCCGCATAATAATAATTATTATCTTTACACAGTCCAATCCTTCGTGAGTCTCACCTAGAACTTGTCAACACATTTCTGGCATCGTCATAATATTATTAAGTCCACTCATTCCGGCCCTATGTGAGTCTCACCTAGCACTCGACAACATAGTTACCTATTTCTGGCATCCTTTTTTTTTTTTATCTCCACACATTCTAGTCATGTGAGAATTTCACCTAATTTGACAATTTATTTTAGGTCTCCTCATTAAATATTATTATTATATTATCATCTCTATACATTCCGGTGCTATATGAATTCCCCCTAATACAACAAATTATGTCAAGCCTATTGCTCTATTATTATCTTCATTCTTCATACGTTCTTCATAGTTAGTTTTTGATAAAATAATATTTCAAAATTGTGACTATTAATAGAAATAAACGTTTACAATAAGAAATTATTAACTAAATAGAGTAGCTTTAAAAAACGAAGACGTCACGTAAGCTATCATAAATTTGAAATAATTTTGATCAAAAATAAGTTAAAGCTCATTTGCGTACTAGATACCATGAACAAACTTCTATCCCAATTTCTCTCATACTCATACATCCCTAAGTACTGGCATATTACGTAATACGTCCCATCTAGGCAAGATGTGTGATCTGGCACTAGTTTTAATTACCTGCAGGTAGAACTTCTAGGCTAGTCATTATACTTCTACTTGATGAAATGTCGCCGTTTAACTTTATGGCTTCCTTATCTTGCTTCTAGTAGGTATTTCTTATCTTCTAGTCGCTTATTACGAACATACTTAAATGCAACACGTTTAAAAACATTTTCCTTTTAACTACCTCTTAAATTTAACTACTTACCTATTTGTTTTTTTAAATACTAACTACTTTAACTTCCTTTTAAATAAAAATCTGAGTCTTTAGCTAAAATTATTTAATACAATAATGTGACCTGATTTAGTGACGATCTGAGTTAATGAAAACAACAAAAGAACTAAAATAAGAATTAGGTTAACCACTGATTCTTATTTAAATTTTTACTTTAGTCATAGTTTTAAGTTCTGCATATTTTTAATACCTTATTCTTATACCTTATACAAACGGGAAAGAAATCTATTTCTATTCGTAACTCCAATAATTATTTTACACGTCTGATTACTACAATATTTGATCGTAGAGACAGAAAAGAGGTAACCGACATCTTTTTAGAGCACACCTACATCAGTACCAATAAAAAATCAAAATAAAAAAAAATTACGCCCATCGACTAAAACTAACCACAATATGTTCACAGCAGTTACAATTGTAGAACACGATAAGAACAAAATTATTGTTGTAGCCACGTATTGATTGGCCGATAAGGTATTGTACACACTTTGTTACTTCTACGGTTTTGAAATCGGAAATAATTGGATTATGTTTTATCAAATACGCAATACTTATGTGGAAAATAATCATATTAAAGTAGGAAAGGTTTAAAAACCCATAACATTATGTACAAGAACGCTGAGATAAGATAAAAAATAGCTTGATTACTTACCTACATAAAATTAATTTAAAAGCTCTGAGATATTAATTATAAGACCAATAAATTATAGATATTGTTATTAATAACAACTTTATTCTTAAAATGGAAAATACATATTTGTATTTCGGAAACCCTTTACCATTCTTAAAGTAACCAGATAAACTATTGTATTATTATCTAAAGGAGTTTTACCGAGTAACATTTTTAAAACCTTCAAAACTATATTTCAAAAATTCGTCATAACGTGCGAATGAGACAGTCGCAAGTCGCAGGCAAAGAAGAAGCTACATGAACATTTTACATTAAACATTTTTGATATGTCAAAAATGTTTGAAATGACGTAGCTATTACGTCGTATCGATTTAGCAGAGGTCTACCTCTTTATGACTACTGAGTGACTATCGTCGACTGCAAATACGAATTTTGCAGTTCTTTGGTCACATCTCTAGGAAAGAGCACTCTATGGAGAGACTTGTGCCGGGTCCAATTGAAGGGAAGAGAGCTCGAAGCCGTTCTCCAACTCGCTGGAGTGACCTCATCAAGAAGGCTACAGAGGCATCTACACGGATTAAAGTTCTCTCTTCTGTGGGCATCTATGACCCAGTTCTCTAGCATCGCCATTAATAGACAAAAATGGGGTCACATCGCTAAATCCATTGGGAAAATCCAAGCAGAAGACCTAGCATCAGAGCAACCTCGACCACTCTGACAAGAGTGTACGACTTAGAATAGAAGAAGTCTTATGACGTACTTATGTCCTAAGTAAGGATTTATCCCTTAGATTTAGGAGACATATTTTATAAAGCGAGCATTATAATAGCTATAAGTAAATATAAATAGTTCACAAATTTTACAATATCAAACTTTAAAAATAAGGCCATGTTTAACAGGAAAAATACGTCTAGGTACTAATTACTAATTTGATTAGTATAATAATATATGATTAATATATTTGTTAATTAAATTATTTGAACTGTTAATAATAATACGTAAGTATGAAAATTGTTTAATTGGTCGATATGCCGTCGCGTCGGTCCAGGAATTCGATGGAATTAGGGAAACTATTAGGTTTTTGAGTTTGGACCTATTCACATGCGCGATATCATAAGTATATACATATATAGGTATACCTACTGAAACAAAATCCATGTTTAACGGGAAATCATTTACAAAATATTCATTAATATGTAGTTGAAATGAGCGTCGCATAATAAAGTTAAATGTGCAATTTTGATTTGGACAAATTGTCTAGAGCATAAATAGTGACGTCATAATAGTACACCGAGGAAAAGATTACTCAGCTGTTTCGCGTGTTCATTTATTAACTTTGCCTAAATCTGAACAAACATTTACTTACGAGTACAATATCAAGGTTAGATTTAGTTCAAGAGGCATTCAGAGGTTAACAATAATTATAGTACTATTACTATTTTAAGTTTGTGCTTAAATTAATATAGGTACTTTTATTATTATACTTTTATAAGATGCAATTTTTTTGTATAGTCGACATTGACTAAGATCTCGCCATTAGTGTTCTAAAAGTCTATAGGCGACATATTTTTATACGTTTTTTTTTTTTTTTTTTATGTTATGAAGTAGAAGACGAGCAAGACGCTCTCCTGATGTTAAGAGATAACGGCTGCCCATAATCAGTACAGTGTTACCTAGGATTTCACAATTATGTGAAACTCTAGGAGCACTGCACCAACGCTTCTTACTCAAGAGTCATGAGATGTTAAGACTCATTAGCCCAGTAATTTCACTAGCTACAGTGCCCTCCTACCGGAGCACAGTGATGTTTGCACATCACTGCTCAGGCGGTAGAATAACTGGCACTGTTGGGGTACCCACCTAGACGACCTCCTGCAAAGGAAGTCTACCCCCGGTAAAATGAAATGAAATGCCGATGAAATGAAATGAAATGCCGATGATATATTAAGGATAAGGTTTGTAAGATTCACTTGTAGGCATAAACTTGTATACACTCACCATTAATATAATGTTAATGTGTACCTACGTAGGTACGTGTACGTACATTAAAACGAATCGGCTTACTATGGCTGCTTCAGTCCTCATTTCTTTCAACCATCAACATTCGACCTTATCTTCGTCCATGACTTTAATGATTTTTTTACCACCAACTTTTAAACACATGAATAACCAAGATTAATGAAGTACGTACCTATCGACTCGTTATAAAATAGTAGTTAGTTAAACTTCAAAACCCATCATCAAATCCTAATCCGAAACTAATTTAGGAAATGCTCGTCAGTATTATAAATCACACTTCAATCTCGACGAGGCGATGTGGCGTAGTTTCGAGCAAATAACATATTATTATTATTATCATTACCTTTCACACGGTTACACCGCGACTACTAGATAATCTGTGATCATGTCAACTTTTAACTGTACGTTTCGTATAACAATATCATGTGAATTAACGAGTTAGAGTAAATTGGTTCAACCAAAAATTGCAGGTCGTTCCGTTAGATATCAGGAATATTTTATTTGGATGACAAATGAAAAGTTAAAAGTGGTAAGGTCTACTTGTATTTTGAGACTGGCTGCAAGGCTCTGCCGATTCCCAGTTCCCTGTCACAAAGACGATGCGGGAGTGCCACCGGGTTGTTTTAGTGGGTATACCCGTGCAGTCGCTCTGCACGGGGAGTCCCACATAACCGTCCCATACCCCCATGCGTAAAGCATTTTTTCCCGGCGTAACCAAAAAAAGAAAATTGTATTTTGAAAGTATCACCTGCGTATATACAAAAAAAAATGCAAGAAAACGGCAAAACTCACGTCTAACATTTGTTAGATTATCTTAACCACGCCACTGTTTCGGAAAATTACAATGTCCTTCATCCTAAGCTGAGCGATGAAGTGGATTTTGCTGTTGATGTAGTTTTGTTTTTGCTGTTTTGTTGTGAGGTTTTTTTTTCACGGTAGATTTGGAAATCTATTCTCGTTTGTTTTACGCAATATATTTTTATAGAACAGGTTAGCCTTTGATCAGGATCGCCTGTAATGTTAAATGACGATGCGGTCGAAGATGGTAGCAGACTAGACCCTAAGAGGTGGGATGAATCCCTTTAGCTTCGCTGAACATCATGCTGGAACACGTATTGACCGCTTGGCGACACAGTTTTGTCCAGTGAGTGGTAACTAGCCACGACCAAAGCCCCACCAGAATAATTGCCCCATTTTACACAAAAAATCTAATACAACTCAATGTTATTGGCATTAAAAAAATAATTCAAGTCATTTACAAATTCAAGTGCAGACAACTTGAATCAGCAACCAGCACACAGATCACCTGTTTAACGTCTAGTAACATTGGCTATAGTCAACAACCTTATGCGGTTAAATAGGTACAAGTACACTTGACCGGAGGCTTCAAGTGTCACTGGCCGCGTCATTACACCCGCTACCATGATCGATAAAATTAGATATCGATCGATAATTTAGCGACTAACTGTAAACTATGGTAAGACAATAAACTGTTAATGTTAAAAAAACAATTTAGAACCATATTATGTGTAGATGTTATAAAGTGTTTTCAATTATCAAGTTGTCTGATTTTTACACAAAACAACATTGAGTGAAATTGATATTAAGTAAATCAAAAATTTTCTGTAAAATACGCATTATGGTAAATTATATTATTCTAGATTTTTTTTAAAGTATCCAATGAGAAAAAGCAGAAATGTAATTAAACGAAATTGCATAAGTACCATGAATCCCCATTGGAATGCCATAGTTTTGTCATGTCATAATGGACATTGACAGTGTCGATTTTTAAAACTATTGCGAGTGTTCTCCATAACTACAACACAACACACAGACTTTTTTTGTACTGGAGGCGTGAACTCCTGATCATCCATCGTAATTGTCCGAAACCGTGGTCGAGATATTCTCGGCAGTATTAGACGTGAGTTGTACCGTTTTTATTTACAGTGTCCACAACCTTCTAACATGTCATCTTGTTACTTGACACCAATACTACAAAATCCTTCATAAAAAAACAAACCCAAATTTCGGGTTCTGTCTGCTAACATCTACGGTCGCATCTATCTTCGTTTAACATCACGCGACATCGTGGTCAAAGGCATAAACCTATACCTAAATGTATAAAAAAATTAGAGATAATGGCGCAGATGAAAGCTACTTTAATATTGGTACCGTTCAACTAGACTCACGCAAGTGGTAAGGGTAAGGAACCTGTTCCACCAGCAAGGCATTCATTACTCAGAATTGAAAACGTTTTCTCAAGCTTCTAATGAAGGCTTCGCATCCTTCGCAGAAAAATTACTCTATTTAAAGAATTGATAAATACATCCGCTTGGTAAATTAAAGAGTAATTTATAATAAACTAGCGATTTACCCTCTCTTGAGTACTACCGATAATGGTGAAGGTTCACCATTATCGGTAGGTACACAAGATAACTCTTATGCCTGATTTTCACCATGGAAGAGAAATAAGTTAATAGACTAGTGGAATGGAGTTTGAAATACAAAATAAATAGCTTTTGTGTTCCACTAAGAAAGATTTTTAGAAAAGTTTTATTTTCCTTCCAATATTTTAGTTATTCGCGCTTGGAGACTAACACAGCATATCATAGATTATAATCTAAACTTTTTGAGTTATTAATTATCGAACCAACGAGTTTGAGTATGAGTTTCTCTTTTTTTAAATAATAAAATGTAAGGATATTCTGCACCCTAGCCTCTAGAGTTCTAATATAATAATTATAATGATAATTGACTTTATATTCTATAAAAAAAACTCATCTGAACTGTCTTTCATAATTCGTCGGTAAAGTGCAACTTAACACTGTTGGTACTGACTTAAAAATATATAACGAGAACTTTTTACATTTATGCAGTCAAATAAATTTTAAGCACTCAGAAAATAAGATACCCATTCAAGTAAAAAATCGTAATTTTTGTTAGCGTTTAAGCTCCAAGACTACGTTTTAAAAGCATCGTAAACATTATGGTATTTAAGGAATGCAAGTTCTTAACAAGTTAAAAGGATAAGAAATCATTAAAAGAGCTTTTAGTCTAAAGGCATTTCTTTAAAATAATTTAAAAAGCTAAAATATACACATTAAGCGAAAAGCAGATACAATAAAAGAAGTTAGATAGTTTTTAGTCTTTTTTTTTATTCATTATAGGTACGTAAGCCTTTGACCACGATCTCGCGTGATGTTAAGCAACGATGCGGCCGTAGATGGCACCAGACTATACCTAGAAGGTGGGATAAATCCCTTCCTGGCTTCACTGAACATCATGCCGGAACACCGTCGCAATGACCGCTTGGCGGACACGGTTTTGTTCAGTGGGTGGTAACTAGCCACAGCCGAAGCCTACCACCAGTAAAGCGAGTGGAAAACCCGCACATTAACTAAGGTAAAGGCACTAATAGTAGACACTTTAATGAAAACACTATATTTAGACGGAAAAAAACATGTATTAATCAAAACTAAACTAGCACAGCTTTTTTCTATGAGATCAGTGTATCTTAGACAATTGTAATATGTAATAAAATTTACTTTAATTAACATATTTTAAATTATTATAATAGTTTTTTTTTATATTGCCTTAAGTACTAATAGAAAACATCACAAAAAAATAAAATCACTATAAGTAGACCGTCAATTGCACTAATAGTTGACATACTATTTAATTAATGCAGTTTGGGTTTCAAAAAGGCGTCAGTATGCTTATAGTCCGACCGAAACCGAATGTTCGGCCGTGGCTTCAATTTCGGCCGAAACCGAAACTCATGTGGTCAAGTATAAAATTCTTTAAAACACGGAAATTTGGAGCATTTTACTCATTATTCTGCATTAATTAGGACATGAAATGGAAACACAGCATATTTAGTTTGTTGTTATCATTAAGTTTGTTTTATCAGTTGTAACATAAAAAAATATTTCTTTCTTAGTTCTATCTCTTTATTAGTTTTAAAGACATCGTTGATGAAAGTTAAGGCAGTAAATATTCGATTTGCCAGTACTAAGGAAGCCTATATTGCGCTTTGTCTGAATAGCGCTTGGCCTATTTATTTAAGTTAGTATAAAAAAGAACAGTAAAGCATTCTTTTTCGTCTGAGTTAATTTGCTGGTACACCGATTTTTCTCCATTGTCAGCTAAAACTTTGCTACCTTTTGGATTCAGAAAAAATTCAGTCTCATCCATATTGAAAATTCGATGCGGTTGATCCAAAATATCATTGATTTTGTGTTCATCGAGGTAGGTGTTGATTTCTTCAAACCAATTCCTTAACTGAGATGTTGTGACTGCAGCTCTGGATGATGTTAAATTTTGGGGCTGTCTTAAATTAAGATCAGGGTGACGTTTTAAAAAACTGCTGCACCATCTTTTACCTGGTCGTCCATCTTTGAAAGGTGTTTCTATGTTTAAGTGATCAACAATTTTTTTCACACTATCTTGTAAATTTTCTTTGCTTATTGGAAATCCTCTTTTTACCACTGCTTTAGCCCACTTTACAAGCATAGCTTCAGTATCTTCTGAGATGTAGCATGTCCTACCCATTTTTCGTTTAATTGGTGTCTTCCCTTTTACTTTATTCAAAAGGGTTACCCTAGGCACACCAAATTTTTTGGCTGCAGTTGCAGTCGGAACACCTCGTCTACATTCTTGAATAGCGGCTTCCATGTCAGCTTCAGAGTAACGAAACATCTGTCCTTTTATTGCCGGCATAATTATCAGTCTGAAACAATAGACCCAATAATTGACATCATGTGCACCCCAATAATAGACACCATGTCTACCTTTAGTTAAAGTGATCCAAAATTGTTGATATCTCTACAGTAATCTATTGGTTGGGAATATTGATCAAAATCGTACTAAATCAAGCTTAATAGTTCAACATCTTGTAACACTAATGGATGACACACCTGTCTTCTATTAGATTTTCACTATTTTTGGAACTAAAGGTAGACATGTCTAACTTCTTAGAAAAATATTATCAAATATAAGAAAAACACGCTTCCCACTATTCTTATACAATATTTACATCTTTACAAATGAGTAAACAGTAATTTTCTAATAAATATTGATTTAAAACTTACCTTTAAAGTTCAAGCGTCCTTAACCTATAAACTAAGAAATCGCGAAACGCGTGCTCACTTTTTCACATGTTTTACAATGACTGACGCCATTTTGAAATTTCGTTCAGAAACTGCCTCGAGTTTTTCAAAATGATTCATAGATGGTGCTAGGTGTTCTATGATATTGAAATAAAAGTCATTTAACTAAAATCGTTCTTAAAATAATAACATTTCTTCGTAGGTGTCTTCCTTTGGGTCAATGTCTAGCATTAGTGACTTTACCTTAATATTAGTCTTAGTTTTTTAGTGTTATCACTTTGTGGAATCTGTTCAAAAAATCATAATATTAGAGGCATGCAGGAATAAATCATAAATATATAGTTAGGTATGAACGTACTAGACGATAACAAGTAATTTAATTAATTCTTAACATTTTATGATCGTATCATGTTATGTGGTTATTTTTCTGGTATTTATGTTGAAATTAGACACCAAGCTAGGATTTATTTATTTTAATATTTTAAACCTGAAATACCATAAAATACCTACAACTAACAGGAATTTTACAGCATTCTAAATGAAGTAAAAAAAAACCACAACAATATTATAGGTACACCTATGAGTTTCAATTTTGGAAACTGCCGTGAGTGTTATCCATTATACATATTCGTCACGGCTGTACCTACTCACGTATTATTTTTGTTAAGATTATCTCAACCACGGTTTCAGACAATAACAATGTCCTTCAAATTCAAACTTAATACTGTAAGTACTGTTGTGTCGTATTTGTAAAAGAACGAGTTGATTGAAAACGGTCAATAGTTAACAAGCTGTAACCGTAAGTGTATCGATGCACGTCCACCGCAAAATTAGCGAAACTCAAACCGCAGCCATGAGAAAACCAGATAGAGAGACAATTTCTACGGAACCTGTCTGAACTACTAGTGACCACAAACGGAAAACTCATAGTGTTGATTGGATCATGTCATAATGTTTCCTTATGGACTAAATGCAGCTAAGGTAATCGAAGCTAATGCTACAGAATGTTTAAAGTTTACAAATTTAAATAATATAATAATACTTAGGTACAGTCAACTACAAAGAGATGTATGTTAGACTTACAAAATGAAGTAAATTTTCATTTGCCACATTGCAAACTTTATATAAATCACCGACTCGTTTAATATGCAACAATGATGTATCCCACTACTTTTCCTTAGGTGATACATAATAATAGCATTTAAAATGAATCGAATATAGTATTGTTTTGTTTTAAAATGGTCTTTATTTATCAATAAACACAAAGTTACAGAATGTAAAATTAAAACTAATAATACATTAACACAGAAATACTAATTACTTTATACAGGCTAAATTGGCCTTTGAAAGCTAGTGGCATAAATATTTTAATGTGAGGGTTAAATTATAACTTGTTAGAAAAAACATTATCTAGACACTGACTACATTTAGCAGATATCATACTATACTGCGTATACTGAAAATGTCACGAAGTAAGGGTAAATAATTTTTGCATTACTAAAAGTTCCTTCATTTTATAAGACTAACATGGATACATCTCTTTGTAGTTGACTGTACAAGGAAATGAGTGACTGATTGGCTGATTGATCTATTAACGCACAGCCTAATCCACTGATCAGATTGAGTGAAAATTTGGAAATTAAATAGGTTTTAAGACGTAGATATACGCTAAGAAAAGAATTTATTGCCACGTGCGTAAGGCCGCAAGCAAAAGCTTGGGCGTAATATGAGAAATCAGTCTGGTATGAATTAATTCAGTATTTTGGCATGCTCGAGTTTGTGTGTGGTGATCAAATAGAATATAGCCAATAACCATAGTTATGAACTGCACTGACGTTATCCATGCAAATTTACAATAAATATTATATTCAGAGAAAACACTAATGATATCATTATCCCCAAATATTTACCTCAAAGGATTACCTTCGTTAGCAGCACCTTAAACTTTACCACCGATGTTTGCTATTCAATATTTCCCCTGCGTCATTATCGGATTTCCATAATTGCAAACTGGCTAATGACTAGTTAAAGATTCAGCGCTCGTGCATTAGATTTTGCACCTTAGGTTAGCGGTTTTAGGTGTTAATTTGGGGGTGAATAAATTGTCTCAGACGGTAGGTGTTACTATAGATTCCCACGGGGCTGATTCTCGTTCCGCATCGAGGGACGGGAGCCGAGTTAGGTGTAATTACTCATCGTAACCGACGTCTCGTCTCGAGAAAAGTCGTTGCGTCATTTGCTTCATCACAGTCAATTTCGCATGACTCTGATTCCATTTAGGAAACCCTGAAGTCGCAAAGCTTCGATGACAATTTGAATTTTTATGCTACGTCAACCTCCGCTGATAAACTTCTAATCCAATTGCTTCGTTTCAAGAGTCATTGATTCTAATTTAAACAAAGCAAATTATTAGGTCCCAAGTTTTCGCATTTGTCTTGTCCGTACTTCCTTACTTTACAAGCGTACTGGCACAAGTCCTTATATAAATTAAACACCTTGACGTCTCGCGTGGAATTTATGACTATTGTTTAAAGCAGTTCCGCAGCTGGATCTCGTGGCTGTTGAAATTGCGGCAGTTGTTCTTGAATAGGGAGGCAAAAGCTCGTTACTAAACCCGGACGACGTCACACGAGTGTGGGAGCCATCGTGCATAATTTTGATTGGCCCTAAAACAAAGCGTTTTAGTATTAAGCCACATATTGCGCCTCAGTACTTACTGTTTGGCGTTCAGTAATATGGGACTTAGCTTGGTTTTACTCCCGAGAGTTATAAAAGCTTAGCCGATGGCTGAACAATAATAAAGTCGACGTTTCAAGTTTTAAAATAACGTTCGTGTTGTAAATGGTCTCAATTTTATATTAGAACCTTTATGATGAATATTCAGTAACTTTTCCTTTATTATGAGAGCTTGAACTTTGATTTCTACGGACCAAGATAAAATTTGGGTTATAGAAACCCATAGACCTTAAGACATCGAGGCCATCATATTCTTGCATGATATTGACGAAACTGGCATCGAAAACTGGAAAAACAAGACTGCATACATGTTCCGGATGGAAAGAATACCAGGTCAAAGCCTTTGGCCTCAGGTAGGCGCAGATTTTGAGATAATATCTGTTAATGTCGTTATTTTTTCATTTTGTAAGCGATCCTTAAATTGCAAAATATTCCACTTGGATATTGCAACACAAATATTGGAAATCTTTTGTAGATATAGAGGTAATTTGCAATTGTGATGAAGCGAAACCGTTACGTAATAATGGAATGAACTGCTGTATTCAAACGTAACCATTTCAAACTTTTTGATGTTAGAATACCGTTTATTATTCATCATGAAAATTAAAGGCGACAGAAACAAGTTTTACAGTTACCGAAACTAAAACTAGATAGTATAATTAACTTTAAAATGTTTCGAATTAGAGAACTATAAAAGGAAATCCGTCGTGAGATTTTGTACCTAATAATAGAAATTTGGAGTTTACTCGTAGCCAACATAAATTAGTGGCGAAGTCATAAATTACTTCCGTAATTTTACTGAGCGGCGCGGCGTCCGGAGTTCGGAAGAAACTCGTTGACACGAATCTAAGCATCTCTGGACTTCGGGACTCACCTTACTAATTAGCTGGGAGATATTTCGGCGGTTTCAACAAATTAGCCAAACTATTCGTCTTCCAATTTTCACCGTTAATTTGGAATGCCCACCTTTGAGTCTAAAGTTTCAGCGGTTTATTGAAAATCTTGTTTGATTAAACTTTAATTACAAGTTCAGTGGTTTGATATATTGACAAAAAATGTAAATAGATTAGATTAGATAAAAACTTATTTAATTTAATCTAATATATTCTCGTATTATTAGGATATTGTTTTAAATTACAATGATTTCACGACGAGTTGAAAAACAGTTCTTTACAAATGAATAGGCCACCACCTTTTTATACCACCTTTTATACCTTCATTCTTCACGATGTATGTTGTACCTACCTATATCTAATTAATAAAAATTTAAGGTCCTCGTAATTAGGTAGGTATAGACATTTCAAATCTCTTTTACATTACACTTTACACACGCAAAAAATCCACTCTCCTGCTTCATCTTCATGTCGCATCATATTATTTTTACCCATAATGTGGCCGATAATTATTGACTGTGACGCAAATATCATAACATGGATAAAAAAATACCATGAAAAGAAAAAAAAAATACTTTATGCTTTTTCATCTAAAATTGATAGGATTACTTCCTACTAGCGATCAGAAATCATCCCAGACCAATAAATTCCTTTTCATGAAAATATTATGATTTACTTATTTCTTCACTTGAAAAAATATCCTTCAAAGGGAATTAATACCTATTATATGTCGTTTGCTTCTTCTTCACATAATTTATAAAGACATACCTACGAATAAATGAAAAATGTGCCTAGGTAAAAAAGAAATATTAATTTTTACAATTGAATACGAGAACCGATAGCTTCGCGAATAAAATGTTAATCCATTTGTCAATATTCATCATTATTTCAGGCTTAGCCTCGCCTTTCATTGGACAGTCGTGTTTCAGTGACGATATTTTGTTACCATTTAATTATGATTAAGTCTTTAATTCTTATTTATGTCCAATCCTTATAAATATTATAGTTTGTTTGATAATTAATTTATAAAAGTCCTCTTTTCGTTTTGAATAGTGTAATTAATAATTATTATTATAGCAGGTACTAGGTCGTACCTTCCTACAAGCCAGAAGGTTGTGCCTATGTAAGGTCTTTAAGTATTATAATTTTTATTTCGGATTTGCGGAGTAAAAGAAGCCATTATTTCAAAATTCATACCTATTAAATAAATTGCCAGTTTATTTGTTTGTAAAGCTGTATATAGTAGGAATGCTTAACCTCGGATGGGACTCATTGTTCTATGAACATCAAGCATGTAATTTGGGTGTATGAAGATATAGCTACCTACTTATTTGCATAGAAATCATAGGTTTTGTGAGTCGGTCAAGGATTTTGCAATAATGTTATTACTAGAAGATAAATGTGCTTATCACACATGCATTTATTAACACAATGACATAACTACAGTAATAATCATAAGCCATGAATAAATAGAATATGTGTCGCTATCTACGTGGGTATTCCCTTTTATCTCCAATCTGACAAATTATTTAATCAGGCTTTTCCTAACAAAAATAGAATAAGGATAACTGCCTGCAACGCTTAAAACACAGTAAAAAGAAAATCTCAAATGGGTTTGAAATTGTATTCGTTATTTTATGAGTAATAAGGTGAAATATTAAACTAAAAATTGTCAGTATAGTCAAATACTGACTTTTAGGCGCTGTGGGGCAGGCAAGGACTAAGGATTATTGGCTGTCTTTCATTGCAGAAAATCACTATTTAAAAAATCTTAGATGCATTAACAGTAAAGTTAACAAGCACTTCAACTTCTTTGTTCTTTGTTTATTTTATTACCGTAAAATATTGTCACCATTTGTCACCAATCCAAGTCAGCAAATATGGTCTCAGAAAAGGATGAAAATTAAGTTGAAATCATGCACGATTAGAATAAAATAAACAAAAAATCTGCACAGAAATTAATACACAAAGAAGTCAAAGGACACAAATCAGTCTTTAAAATCTCAAATTAACAAAATGTATACAGGAATATATTTAAACAAAATCTAACTAGTAAACATTGTTAACAAAAATTTACATATTATGATACTACTGACTAGTTAAAATTAGACATATTAGGTATTAGGTGACGTGCAAAGCAATGTTAATGAGGTTTTTTCTACGAAACAGGTTAGAATCTTAGCAAATACAAAATATTTATAAAGCAGTATGTTATACGCTACATGGTTAATCAAGACTAATAATGATTATCTGATAATATCCATTTTATCTTTAAAACTCGTAGTAATCAATACCGATAAATACATTTCTATGAAAACACACACTGACATTAAAGATCTAAATCACAGTAGCATTAAAGGCGATAATGATTTAATCGAAGATAAAGACAAATTAAAAAGGCATGGTTGTTAGCACAGAAAATAAGGTATACAAATAAAATATAATAATAGGTCACATGATTATAATATTCTAGAATGTCCTTTTTGTAACAAAATCTCAAGCAATGTTGCTAAAAAATTAAATTACAATACAAAAACAAAAGGGCATCTAACGTCAACGAACTTTGCTACACATGGTGTTAAGCCTTCACATGAACGGACCTTTAATGCTAATAAATACTGGACATGCGACATTCCGAATGCATCCAATCACATTATTATTCGCGAGGCATAAAGTACCGACCTTGGAGCTGATGCGACACGTATAGACTGCAGTGTCGCCGATGGGACGAATCCGGCAAAAATCCACAAGATCAAAAAAATCGGAGACACTTATCACTGACAATCCACAGGTAATTCGAAAGCTCGCGAGTCAGGATATTCCGAGACGGAGGCGTACGTCCGTGCGTGGCGACGCGCGAAATAAGACTGAGGGCGACCGAGGAGTAGGAGTGGGCGTTAATTCAACGAACGGCTTTTTTTAACTGTTAATCTAATGTTAACGAATTAACAGTTTTTTGTTTACTGCAAAACCCGTTAAATCTATCAACTGTTACATTCAACGATTTTGGCAATGCGTTTTTTTATTATATCAACGAAAAGGTATTCAAAAGTCGCTAACGTAATCTGAAGCTGTTAACGCAAAACCAGTTAAAATTATCTATTTCTTCTGCGTTGAAAGAACGAATAGAAACGGAATATGCCGAGTGGACGCGAGGGCGCCTATGTGAGCGAGCGAGACGCCGCTAGCTTAAAATTGTACGAGCGAGAGTGAGAGATATCTATGTTTCTAAGTTCGCTTGCTACTATTAACTGCTACGTTGCCGTTGGTACAAATCTGTTACATTAATGAAAACCTGTTAATAATGTTAACGGCTTTTTTAACAGGTTAACATAATGAATTTAACGGCTTCGTTGCGTTAACCCAAAAATCGTTAACGACCCACCACTACCGAGGAGGTCTGCTGCCCGAAGGTCGGAGGCGATTGGAGGACGGCGTAAAACGGGATGCGGCATAGATGCGCGTCGTGCGACTTCCGTTCGCGGAGATAGATCAAAATATACCGATGGAAAACTTATGGTTGTTTACTCTGAGACAGATTCTTATCAGATATTTTGTCACATCTAATTCAACATTGATTTTGCTGCATTGATTTATTTATTTTGTTTGATTTATTTGCTTATATTTAAATTTTAATCGTTTGATACAAATAAGATTTATTAAATTATAACGTATATCTAGTACCTAGTAATAAGTAGTTTCTCTTTTAAATTTCTGTTTGGATTTAAAATTATTTCAGAATTCATTTTCAATTATTCTTCATAAATTTTACGTGCTGAGACGGGATATTACAATAAAAATGCATTTTTAAATGACATGTGTTTCAATTTTCATCAAAATGAGTATATTTTAGTCGTTAATTAACATACAGCAGATAATAATGCAAGTGTACAACAATTACTATGCAAATAAACATTTCAGGAGTCGGGTATGTAACGAAGCTATTCTAGGGTACCATTACTAACATTAATTATATGTATGAACAGAGCATTATGAGCTCTATTTCCTTGAAATAGAGACTAATACAAATGATTGTAATGTGCATTTCATTTGTTATCAGTGCCCTTATCAGGCCCGGATGGAATCTCACTGTTTCTGTTTTATGCATAACTGTTTGATAAAACAACAACAAATACATTACTTTTGAATCTTATGCCCAAAAGTATATTTATTGTTTTCATAACTAATATAATCTTCAGACAGAATTCCTTATTAGATAACGCTTTTATAGCAGTTGCCCATTTTTATCTGTCTTTAAAGTAAAGTTCGCAAGTCGTCAGGATTTTAAAGTTTTTGTCAGATACGTGATCATTTTCCAAGGAAAAATCCTTTCAAATGCGTAAAATAAAAAGAGCTCAGATAATTTATTTTATACGTATGAAGTCTGCACTCTGCACGCATCATACTCATCATTAAGCTGCACGCACAAGTAGTAAAATAAAATTAATTTAGATAATTTATTACATTAGATCGGCCATCTTAGGATTATTATATCAGAACTTGCGTTGACTATTAAAATGTTATGAACGAAGTCTGAAGAATTAAAATGTTATACAACCTGCTTATGCACGCGGCGTCTACGTCATAAAACCTATCTGTATTCTAAGTTTCAACCGAAACCGTTCAGATGTTTGGGCTTTATGTAGATAGATCAGTCAGTTAATCTGTCACTCTTTCCTTTTATATATTTAGATAGCTGAATCCCGCGGTTACACCTCTTCGCGAAATCTCTACCTATAATAAGGAATATTAGGTTCTTGATAATATTTTAGACAAAAACCAAGATAACGAAACCTTGTAACAAAAATCCATTCTTACAAACTTTCACGTTTATAATATGTATTAGTAAGATAAGTAAGATGAAGACTAAAGCTATCATCCTATACATTCTCAGAAGTTCATCCATGATCAAAACAAATTTCTGATGCACTCGAAAGCTCATTCAAGATGTCCTTTTGCTTATTTATTCTGAGATACTAAGTTCCCAGTACTTAGGGTAAGGCAATTAAAATTGCATCGAATGACCGCATGGAGTAGATTCGTTATCAGTGTAATGAGTTCATTACCACAGAGTTCGTTATCTCTACTGATTTGTTTCTTTCCTTGTGGTCAGTGAATGCATTATAGAAGTTTGTTTACAAAATATTTGTTAACCGGCTAGAGGCCTATTATTGAGTATAAGCTTACCAAATATACCAAATTTCAGCCAAACTGGTGTTTGAAATTGGTTTTGAATAATTACACGAAAACTATAAAGTCCTAAACCCAAGGTTTGGGGAAGTTTTTTAAAACCCAGGAAAATGTATTACGCATCGTCACCCCGCGTCCTAGGGGAGCAACGTGGAATTTCTCCGTCAAAGATGGGCGCGGTGGGTATGACCCACTAAAAACCTGGGATGTTTCTGCGAGACGCTATGCAATATTGCCGCGGCAGCGGATACACCGAAGCACTCATCCTACAATAACATAAGTTCCTTTGCTATGGTTGAAACCGTTGGCATAGTTCAAACATATTTTCACAACCAGTTCAAACACTTTTTTACAATTCAATAATACCAAATAGCAATAAAAAGTTCGTTATCAAATCCACGTAGGTTTATCGCTTGGAAAATAGTTTAAGTTTTTTCACCATAAATAAAAGAGGATTTCGTGAAATGGCTAACATAGTAACATACTTTAACAAGCATGCTATAAAAGTAAGGACAGATACCGCTCTCCAAAAATAAAAGTGAACCCTAATTTAATTACACTGTTATTATTTTACAACATCACACGCAGTTTATGAATAGCGAATCTACTGTTGCCTTTAAAAGTTCAGTTTCACAATAAAACATAGATAATAATTTAATTCATCACCATCAAAGTTTTTGTTGTAGGACAGTTTTCATAAACCAATTAGTTTACAAAAATTATTCATTTATATGTTCACAGAGTGTAGGTACCTACATAAGACTAGGTAGGCGTCAGGCATCGCATAAAAAGGTCCAGAAAGCTCTAGCGGGACGAGCTCTACTTACACTGCATCTATAGCTCTATAATTTTAAATTATAGGACTATATGGTGCGACGGAAAGAAGGCCTTTGCCCAGCAGTGGGACAAAATAAATCTTATCTGGGGGCACGGTAGTGCCCCCGCCAAGTCGAGCGCGAAGCAAGCACTGCCGTACCATCCTTTACAGGAACCATTTCGCCGCATTTTCAGGCCCCTATTTGAGAACCTCTGGATAAAACCAGAACACAGAAATTTTCGTCATCCAGTAAGCTATAACTACATACTTAAAATCCAAAATTTCAAGTCTGTAGGTCATTAAGTTCTGAAGTTAAGCGAAAGCAAAGTTTCGCATTTTCGACACTCACTCACTCACTCACTCACTCACTCACTCATGATCATCAAAATAGAACTAGTACTTCCCATAAACTCAGAGAGCTGAAATTTGGTATATACTTAGAATTTATTGTATAAGCCATAGGAAAACTAAAAAAACATGCAATTTCGGTCTCGTTTTCGAGATAATTCATCTGCATAAATAACTTTGTAATCTCATATAAATGTATAGGATTACAAAGTTACATTTGCAGTCAATGGTTAAAATTGTATAAAGCTTTTATTTACTTTCGCCTGTCTGCCTGTCGGCCTTATAGTAACCTTATAATATAGCGTTTCTACAAAAAGAAGTAAAATCCCACCAAAAACATTCTGTAAAAAACTAGCCAAGTCTCGATGGAGCTGCTTGTTTATCTCTAAAAAATAATGAAATCTAGACAAAGTCGTGCCAAGTCTAAGATTTCTTACTGCGATTTCTTTATTATTATAGTTAATGTTGTGTGACTTGGCCGTTGAAGGGTACACAAGGGTACAAAACCAGATGCTTCATGACACTTGGATCGCCTAAACATAAGTATTATTGAAATACGCAGCTTTATCAAGCCTACAATTGACTGGTTATTCAATCAACGTTTTCCAAGTGGCAATTTTCTATCATGAATGGTTAGCGGACAGATTGGTGCAATGGTGTCATGGAGCACCTGGTATAATACCCTTGTCTACCTTTCAACGGCCAAGTCACACAACATTAACTATAATAATAAAGAAATCGCAGTAAGAAATCTTAGACTTGGCACGACTTTGTCTAGATTTCATTATTTTTTAGAGATAAACAAGCAGCTCCATCGAGACTTGGCTAGTTTTTTACAGAATGTTTTTGGTGGGATATATTTTCCAAGATTTATTGATAACGTATTCATTACATGGTTTCAGTTACGTTCAATGTAGCGCAGTTGTGCCTATAGGTATTACTATAGTCTGTCAATGAAATATACTATAATACTTTGTCTAAACAAAAAACATAAAAACTCCACTGGAAATCAAATGCGCAACAAGAAAATTTATTGCGACAAAGTAGCAAAATGTAGTCGAGTATGAAATAAATGAGATAATAACGTATTGACTGGCTCTCGGTTGTTGTTGACCTAGATCCTAAGCTAACAAATGGGATATTTGCATTTGATATCCTTTTTAAAATTTCGAATATATGGTTTATGAGGTTATTTTTGCTGGATAGATATTTTTTGAATTTTTTTGTTAGTCCACCACTCTAATTTTTTTAGGGATTGATTAAATAATTTTGCAATAAAAAAATCTCCTCTAGCAGGCCAAAGGTCAAAGGTTCCCTATGGTTTATGCAGAATGAAGAATATTAATTATTCTTCCATTACGTTTTGTCTAATTCGCCTACTTACTCGGGCCAATCCTTAATAAGTAGGCGTCAGGCTAGTTCCAGAAATAGTTTGTTATGAAAATATATTAATAAATTTATACCACAAAGGATTCTACCAAACCGTACCAAATATGATTTATGTCCTGCAAAACATTGTTGAGTAGGTATACATCTTTGGTACTAGCTATCTTCATTTACCTACCTCCACTAAATCGTACTTGAAAGGACCTTTAATATCAAACAAGTAGGTATGTTAAAAGAGGCAAAAAACAATAGTCGAATAAGCTACAAACAAATTATTAGAAAAAGTTATTAACAACAGGAAAATTATTCCAAACATCACCCAATAAAATTGAAAGCTAACATTTTACACAAAATTAAATCAATCAACAAGTTGTTGCAATTTCATCAAACAAAAACAATTCGTCGGAATCTCATCAACGGCGCGCCTCCAACGAAACACCATCTGCAAAAATAATGCCGGCGCCAATTTTCCGAACAGAAAAAAAAATAACAATCTGATATCAATCCAATAAAGGGAAGGAAGGAACAGCCGCTGAGTAAGCAATAACAAGTGCGAACGAAACGGAAGGCCTTCAATACCACCAGAGGAAAGGAGACAAAAAACAATTGGATCCGAGTTTCAAAGAGCGTTGTAAACAATAAAACTTTTTGAAGAAGTTCGCACTTGTTCGAAAAGGGTTGCCATTTAGAAAGCTATGAATAACACAAATAAATTATTCAGAAAGCAATCGCGTTATATTCGAACTCGTAATGAAATTTTATTGAGGTGTCTATGGAAAAAGTGGATGTAACGCGGCGTTGCGTTCGAGCAATTTGCACGCTTTTGTTTTGGTGAAGAGCCCATCAAAAACTCTGTAACCTTTTTGAGCTTAAAGTTGATTAAATTTGTTCTCCCAATTATTCCAATTATACGACTATTATTATGGATTAATGATAAAATGACGTTATTTAATTAAAATTAATATCATAATTTTATCTACTTCCGGAAATATTCTAAAAATTCCGGTAATATCTAAAATTTCCGATAATTTTTAGCACGGTGGTTTCCAAAATATTTTCCTCAACAATTTTTTCCTCATTCGTCAATGCACGATTTTAATTGAAATTTAACAGAAGACATAATATAACAGAATATTCTTTATAGGTATTACCTATAGTAAGTTTTAATATTATAAAAAGGCCTTAAACGTATGAAAGTACATACGACAATCTAGAAACGTATTTCGCACATTTAGATCTAATGACCACTTTTTTTCAGAAAAGGCGAAAACTGGTTACTGTGTCCTTGTGCACTGCAGAAGTGTTCTGAGTAGAAAATATGTTTTTATAATCTGTTTTATTGCTCGATAGGCCTCTCCGGTTCATTAACTCGATGGTGTGCTATAGTCAAGCTCAAGCTAGTCGATTTTTGAGTTGACTCCCTTCTGTTCTAGATGTGCGATTTATTAGTTCTAGAGGTAGGTAATAAATTATTATGCTGAGGTAGCGAAAAACAAGAATGAAGAGATTTGATAGAGATCAGCACAGCGGTAAGTGTATGGACTCAATAAAACCCACTCATAGGTTAACCCGTTACATTAATGATAAGGTTTATCAATGTGAAACTCTTTGACAGGTTTACAATATATGAGGGTTGAACGTAACACCATAAAACACTGTAATCAGATGTACACTTTTTACCAAACTGCATGCGGGAACTTTTACTAACATGTTTGGTGCATGTATTTTGTACCTACCTATTTTTTATGCATTTACATTGTAAATGATTGCACATTTCTAAAATATGCAAGTAAATGGAAAGAGTGGTCTGATTAACTGACTGATCACTGCCGCTGAACGGATTGGGCTGAAATTTGGAACACGATAGGTTTTATGACGTAGACTTCCACTAAGAAAGGATTTAAGGATTTTATCTCACGGGCAAAGCTGCGATTATAAACTAGTATGCTATTAATATTAAGAGGCCTTCTCCAGTAAATAGGCCTACAAAACTGGACCTGTAAGATTAATAACAATATAGGTACATATTATGTTGGCATCCTCATCCCTTTATAAATTAGAAATTGAGTCGCAAGGTTATAGAGCTAATTTATAGAATTTAAGCACGACCTATTAAGCTACAACAAAATAAAAACTGCAACTGCCTTTTGAAGGCAGTTGCAGTTTTTATTTTGTTAGAAACAAATATTTTAAAGCCTATTCTTTCTTAGAGTCTCTTTCGTAGTGACCCATTATTATAAGTACTAGAAATTCTTGAAAATCATAACATAGTATAAAACAAAGTCGCTTCCCGCGTCTGTCTGTCCCTATGTATGCATAAGTCTTTATAACTACGCCATGGATTTTGATGCGTTTTTTTCAAAAAACAGTGATTCAAGCGAAAAGTTTGTATGTATAATACATGAATAATATAGCAGATAAACACACAATTTTCTGTTAGACGCAACGAAGTGCGGGCGGGTCCACTAGTATTTAATAAGAGATTAGAAGATGACAGCTATTCAAGCCATTGATTAATCTAAAATTAAATTAACCAGTAAAGAAATGTCCCAATTCGTGGTGCCTTAATTATAGATATTTGATGGTTGCAGGTATTTCTGAGAGCCCTAATACCTAATGCCCGAAGCGACTAAACCACAGGAATCCTAATAACCTTTGCCATATTCAAATTTCTGTTCACTAAGCCACAAATAAATCATTTTAAAGCAATTTTGAATTGAGTCAGTACGTTTTAAATGACAATGAAAAGTTATATTTCAAATTTCAATGCATAACATTTCAGCCTTTCATCTGGGTCTATAACCAAGCTCACATAATGGGCATGTTATATGAAATACAATATCCCACCAAAAACATTCTGTAAAAAACTAGCCAAGTCTCGATGGAGCTGCTTGTTTATCTCTAAAAAATAATGAAATCTAGACAAAGTCGTGCCAAGTCTAAGATTTCTTACTGTGATTTCTTTATTATTATAGTTAATGTTGTGTGACTTGGCCGTTGAAGGGTAGACAAGGGTATTATACCAGGTGCTCCATGACACCATTGCACCAATCTGTCCGCTAACCATTCATGATAGAAAATTGCCACTTGGAAAACGTTGATTGAATAACCAGTCAATTGTAGGCTTGATAAAGCTGCGTATTTCAATAATACTTATGTTTAGGCGATCCAAGTGTCATGGAGCATCTGGTTTTGTCCCCTTGTGTACCCTTCAACGGCCAAGTCACACAACATTAACTATAATAATAAAGAAATCACAGTAAGAAATCTTAGACTTGGCACGACTTTGTCTAGATTTCATTATTTTTTAGAGATAAACAAGCAGCTCCATCGAGACTTGGCTAGTTTTTTACAGAATGTTTTTGGTGGGATTTCACTTCTTTTTGTAGAAACGCTATATTATAAGGTTACTATAAGGCCGACAGACAGACAGGTGAAAGTAAATAAAAGCTTTACACAATTTTGACCATTGACTGCAAATGTAACTTTGTAATCCTATACATTTATATGAGATTACAAAGTTATTTATGCAGATGAATTATCTCGAAAACGAGACCGAAATTGCATGTTTTTTTAGTTTTCCTATGGCTTATACAATAAATTCTAAGTATGTACCAAATTTCAGCTCTCTGAGTTTATGAGAAGTACTAGTTCTATTTTGATGATCATGAGTGAGTGAGTGAGTGAGTGAGTGAGTGAGTGTCGAAAATGCGAAACTTTGCTTTCGCTTAACTTCGGAACTTAATGACCTACAGACTTGAAATTTTGGATTTTAAGTATGTAATTATAGCTTACTGGATGACGAAAATTTCTGTGTTCTGGTCTTATCCAGAGGTTCTCAAATAGGGGCCTGAAAATGCGGCGAAATGATTCCTGTAAAGGATGGTACGGCAGTGCTTGCTTCGCGCTCGACTTGGCGGGGGCACTACCGTGCCCCCAGATTCCATAAAATGCGATTAATGTTCTAATAATTTTATTCTATAAGTACCTATTTCATTATGATAATAAGTTCTAGATTTACCTAATTAATTTTAGCCATGATTGTTCCATTGCAGGGCAAAGGCCTTTCCTTCCCGTGTGTCAATTAAGACAAACACGACTGTTTTAGCTTAAGAATAGTAGGTAACACTAATTATTATTGTATTTAGGTACATACCTACCTAAACTTTGTGAGTATATCCTATGTATCGCTCTCAAACACGGGCTAAACCCGGGCCTTTTTATAGGCGTGCACGGAGACAAGAAATTCCAACGCGCAGAGGCCCTTTTGAGCTTTTAATATAAATGTAATGGGTGACACTTATTAGAGTCTATCTGTGAGTTCATCTATACAAAATGGGCTCAAAGACAGTCCCCGCCAAGTGACAGGACTATTACTAATTTATGGAAACTGTAGTGTACTAAATGTGGGTACCATCACTTAGTCATAATTATAATAAGTAGTAAATGTAGGTAGACGTAAATAATCGTCCATCAGCAAGAGATCTTTTGTATGACGCAGTGTGAATTATACGAGCAACCATAACGAACGTTTATTATTTCTCCGACCCTACGAATATTACATTGGCGAACGAGGATTTTAAAAATCGTTTTTATTATGTCGATCGGCAAAATACGAGAATACGACGTGAAGAATGGTACGTGGACGGCATATACCGATCGAGTCGAGATGTACTTCAAGGCGAACAATATCAAGGAAGAACTCAAGCTGCCGACGCTCATCTCGTTGATGGGGGACGAAGCGTACGAGCTTCTGGTCAACCTCTCGAGCCCCAAGAGACCGGCGGTGCTGACGTACGCTGAGGCGACCGTTTTATTGCAAAATCATTTGCAGCCGACGCCATCCGTACTCGCGGAAAGGTACCGGTTCCGACAGAGAAGGCAGGCGACATCTGAAAACGTAAGTGATTATGTGGCGGAGTTAAAGAAGTTGGCGAGACATTGTGCGTTCGGCGAGTCGCTCGGGGACAATCTTCGGGATCAGTTCGTCTGCGGCATAAAAAGTGACATCATAAGGCAGCGACTTTTCGCCGAAGACAAGTTAGATTTCATCGGGGCGGTGAAATTAGCGACGGCATTGGAAGCGGCGGAGCGGGATGCGGCCGCGGTCGAGGCACGGGCCGTGCCGGAGGCGGTGGCGGTGCACGCGCTGCGGTTCGGCGCGCGCGCGCCGGCTCGGGGTCACCGCGGACAACAAGATGGCGGCGGTCGCGGTGCGGCCGCGCCGGGATTGCAGCGGGCTGGCGCCGGACAGAACAACTGCAAGGGCTGCGGAGGCACGGGACACGGCTACGGGGAGTGTAGATTTCGTGATTATGTGTGCAGCAGGTGTAAGCGTACGGGACACCTGCGGCGCGTGTGCGGAGCGTGGAGCGCGCCGGGGCAGAGCTGCGGGACGCCGCGGCAAGGTACCGGGAGCCGCGGGATGCACTACGGCGGCGCCGAGCTCGACGCGGAGGACTGGGACGTCGAGCAAGAGGAGGATCACATCGACCTCCATCAGTTAAATTTAAGAAATTATAAGGCGGTGAGTTTGCCAATTTCTGTAAATGACATAACTATCCCGATGGAAATCGACACGGGCACGGCGATTTCTTGCATCAGCAAGGATACCTACGACATATACTACTCGAACGTGCCTATGTCGCCCTGTCAGCTATCAAACAAATTTTATGACGGGTCTCACATTCGGCCCCTGGGGGTCATAAAGCCCACCGTGAAGTACGAAGACAGAGCTAAAAAGCTGGACCTGTTCGTCATCGACGGAGGAACGACCGCTCTTCTGGGTAGACAGTGGCTCTCGGAATTACAAATAAACATTCCGGCTTTCGGGTGCCACCACAGTATTGTAAATAAAGATAATGAGATAACCGTTTTGCTAAACAGGTATAAGGAGTTGTTCGACGGGAGCCTGGGCAGGTTCACGGGATGCGAGGCTCGGCTGCGGGTGCGGGAGGGCGCGGTGCCGGTGTACCACCGCGCGCGACCCATGGCGTTCTCTCAGCGCGCGCGGGTCGACGCCGAGCTGGACGCCATGCTGCGCGCCGGTGTCATCGAGCCCGTCGACTGCTCCGACTGGGCCTCGCCGCTCGTGCCCGTCAACAAGGCGGACGGATCGCTCCGGGTTTGTGTAGACTATAAGGCTACTTTGAATCCTGTGCTTGTGGTCGATCGGTATCCTCTACCCAAAATTGACGATGTACTTGTGGCGCTAAACGGGGCTAAATACTTTAGTAAAATTGATTTATCGCAATCGTACAATCAGATCGTTCTCGACGAGTCCAAGAAATACACAGTTATTAACACTCACAGGGGTCTATTCCGTTACAATCGGTTAGTATTCGGCCTGTCCTCTAGTCCAGGTATATTTCAAAGAATTATGACAAACCTATTGCAGGGTATACCTAACGTGGCCGTGTTTATCGATGACGTTATAATCGGTGGCGAAACGCGACAAGAACACCTAGAAGCGTTGAATAAAGTGTTCGAACGGATGCTCGCGAACGGGTTACGCTTGAGAGAGAATAAGTGTGTATTTCTGGTCCCGGAAGTATCATATTTAGGCTACATTCTATCTGAAAATGGGATCAGGGTGGATCCTTCTAAAATTGAGGCGATTGTAAAAATTCCAAGACCCCAAAATGTACCGGAACTACGATCGTTCCTAGGGTTGGCTAATTTCTTCGCTAAGTTTATTAGGAATTTTAGTCAGATATTATTTCCGCTATACAATTTACTCAGGAAGGGGGTAGATTGGCGGTGGTCACAAGAATGTGAGGGGGCGTTCCAGGAAATAAAAAAATTATTAATCAGCCCGAAGGTTTTAGCGCATTATAATCCTAACATGTCTCTTATCTTGACGTGTGACGCGAGTCCGACGGGGGTCGGGGGCGTGATCTCGCAGCCGTGCGGCCCGGCCGGCGCCGAGCGACCTGTCGCGTTCGTCTCGCGCACACTCACTGCAGCTGAGAAACATTATTCTCAAATTCACAGGGAGGCCTTAGCGATAGTATTTTGCATGAAAAAGTTCCATCAGTATCTTTACGGCAGAGAATTTACCCTTCGTACAGACCACAAACCGTTGGTGTCCATTTTCGGCCCGAACAATGGAATCCCCACTATGACGGCCAGTCGCATGCAACGGTGGGCGATAATCTTATCAGCTTACATTTATAACATAGAATATGTAAGAACGAATGATAACTCTGCGGACGGGCTGTCTAGGTTACCGCTGCACGATAAGAAACCGGTTCCGCCGACGTTGCCGGAACAAACATATTTACATTTCGCTCAGGAAGCGTTATTGCTAGATCATAATGAATTAAAAACATGTTCAAACCGGGATCCCATTCTAGGAAAAGTTTTAGGATTCATACGGGACGGTTGGCCGGCAGAGTGTGACATTGCGGCTATGCGACCATATTTCAATAGGCGACGTGAACTTTATGAAGAATTAGGCTGTGTCATGTGGGGTCACAGGGTTGTCATACCAGAGCAATGCAAAACAAAGGTGTTAAGGATGATACACGAACCTCACATGGGCATAGTAAAATCTAAGGTTCTCGCGCGGAGCTATGTATGGTGGGCCGGCGTCGACGAGGCGGTGGAGGCCATGTGCCGCGAGTGCGGAGTGTGCGCGGCGCAGGCGGACGCGCCGCCGAGACACGCGCCGCGTCCCTGGCCCTGGCCCCATCGCCCCTGGTCTAGGTTACACTTAGATTTCCTAGGGCCAATTTTTGGCAAAACTTACTTAGTTGTTATAGATGCTATGTCGAAATGGTTAGAAATATTTCAGGTGCAGAGTACGGCGGCCAATTGGAGCATAGGGAAACTGACGGAGTTGTGGAGCCGTTGGGGGCTCCCCAAGCAGATAGTGACAGATAACGGGCCGCCGTTCACCGGGGGGGAGTTCGGTTCGTTCATTAGGAATTTAGGTATCGAACACATATTCACGGCACCGTACCATCCGGCCTCTAATGGTGCCGCCGAGAACGCCGTGAAAACCTTAAAACGGGTAATAAAGAAAGCTGATTTTCAAAAACAAGACGTGACTGACGCCTTGCATACTTTCTTATTATACTATAGGAACACGGAACACTCGTCTACCGGAGAGAGTCCGGCGATGGCAATGTTAGGTAGGCGATTACGTACTAAGCTAGACGTGCTGAAACCGGACAGGGAGACGCGGGCGAGCCGCGTGCAGCAGCGGCAGGTGCAGGAGGCGGGCGGCGCGCACAGGACCCTCCGCGAGGGAGACGACGTCTGGTACCGGCAGTATTTAAAGGGTGAGAAATGGTTACCTGGTAAGGTAGAAAGTAAGCTCGGTCCGTCTAATTTTAAGGTTAACGCTGAGGGGGGGGACGTACAAGTACATCGCCACATTGACCAACTCAGGCACAGGAGGAGAAGCTCCTTGGTCTGCCCTAATCCTGATCGATCCTTCCCACAGAAAGACGCATCTGAAACCTTAAAAGAGGGAGAAGTGAGTGAGACGTCTACGAGCTCAGAACTTCATCCAGGCTCACCACAGCAGTCGGAGCAGTCACGGTCCGGGGGTAGCTCACCCTTCACAAGCGCGCCTCAATCCCCAGAGTCTGCCCAGGAAACCGTCACAGATATAGTACAGCACGACCGCCCATTTAGAAAGTGTAGGTTAAATAACCCAAACTATAAAGTGTAATATCTGGCTACTCTCTAACTTAGTATAAGAAAGTAAAACTGTAATATTATGTTATCTTAATTATTTATATTTACTAAAGTCTCACTCGTGTCACGCGCATATACGAGTATAGAATCTATATTATGTAAATATCTGTAGTCATAATGCATTACTCGCAGATCATGTAACAGATTGTATCGGCCTTGTCATATTATTATTGTATAAATATAATATTAGTTTTTGAAATAAGTGTGGAGGGATGTAGTGTACTAAATGTGGGTACCATCACTTAGTCATAATTATAATAAGTAGTAAATGTAGGTAGACGTAAATAATCGTCCATCAGCAAGAGATCTTTTGTATGACGCAGTGTGAATTATACGAGCAACCATAACGAACGTTTATTATTTCTCCGACCCTACGAATATTACAGAAACTACTTGAACTAGGCTATGGATGTGTATTCTAAATGATTGGTAAATGAGTATATCCTATGTATAATTATTATGTGCGAAAAATAGAGATTATCTAAAATATAATATAATATCCGTGTTTCGGCATATTCAGCGAAGCCAAGGAAAAATGTATCCCGCCTTCTAGGTTAAGTCTGCTGCTATTTACGGCCGCATCGTCGCTTTACATCACGCAAGATCGTGGACAAAGGCTTAACTTATAATGTAGATATAAATTGAACAAGTAGATAAAATAAAAAAATAAAAACACTTTTTAAAAGAAGCTTTTCTAATTATTACCTCCCAAACCAGCAAAAGAACTTGTCAAGACGAGTCAAATGAGTCCAAACTCGATGGGGTTGCGTTCTTTGATTACGGGGTTTGGCCACCTTCCAGCTCCATCATCAGATCAGCTCGATGTCATAATAATATTGCATTGTTATCTGATTTACACATAGGTACATAAATTTAAAAAAAACCAAACTAAATTTCAGCTAAATCGGAAATCGGGAAGTAGATCAAATTAATTAAACTTGCAAGATTTGATTACAGACATACAGACAACGGGCAGGTGAAAGTGAATAAAAGCTGGTAGAAAACCAAAATGTTTTCTAGGAGATGAAAAGCCAATTTAATAAGAGGTATAATATTAAAAAAACTGTCAGCTTGGTTACCTGCAATTAGCAGATGGTCATCAGTTGGTAATGCCGTCCGAAATACAATGCAACGTGAGAGGTGTGTTTGCGTTGTGATTTAATATAGGAGTCAATTTTGTAAATGGCTTGTGCCAGCAGGCTGTTTCGAGTGTTGATGGAATCATTTTACCTACCAGATTTATTTTATTTCCAACTTTAATTAATTAATTATAATAAAACCATAGGTACCTACATACATAATGAAACGAAAAAAAAGGCATGAAATTAAAATGGACGAAAGTATTTTACTTAGGCTTCAAATATATATTTTTATTCATAACTAGCTGCGCCCAGCGGTTTTAGCCCTCTGTACTGTACTGTAGCCTATATGTTATTCTAGGGTCTAAGCTATCTCCATACCAAATTTCAGTTCAATCGGTCCACCCGTTTAGGTATGAAAGAGCAACAAACATCCAGAGATGCATTCTTTCAAACTTTCACGTTTATAACATTAGTAAGATTGGTTAGCCTTTGACCACGATCTTGGGTGATGATAAGCAACGATGCCCAATGCGGCCGTAGGCGGTAGCAGGTAAACCTAGTCGGCGGGATAAATCCTCTTATACCTTCCTAGGATCCTAGGAATACTAAAAATCCCAACAGACTGGTCCATGATACACAAAAATATCCTAGAACAAAGCTCTGCAGTAGCCAGTCTTATACAATGTGCATCAAAACGTACAATGCTATACCAAGTTACATTAAACAATTAGATTTAAGACCTTTTAAAAAAGGAACTCATAAAATGGTTATTATGTAAAAATTTCTATTCAATTAAAGAATTAATAAATAGAATATAATTATTAATGTATAAAAACTTGGATTACCATTACAATAATTTTACTAGTACTACTATAATAATGCCATAATATCATACTTTAATTCAAATTTGTATTATTGCATGCTTAGAAGTAAGTTAAATGTGAGGAGACTTTATATAATTTATAACACCTTTTTTTATGTGATGAAGTAGAAGACGAGCGAGACGCTCTCCTGGTGTTAAGAGATAACGCTGCCCATAATCAGTACAGTGCTACTTAGGATTTCATAATTATGTGAAATTCTAGGAGCACTGCACCAACGCTTCTTACTCAAGAGTCATAAGATGTTAAGACTCTTTAGCCCAGTAATTTCACTAGCTACAGTGCCCTCCTACCGGAGCACAGTAATGTTTGCACATCACTGCTCAGGCGGTAGAATAACTAGCACTGTTGGGGTACCCACCTAGACGACCTCCTGCAAAGGAAGTCTACCCCCGGTAAAACCTTATCTGTATACCACATTTAGAGCAATAAAAAAATTTCATTTCATTTCATTTCACTGAACATCATGCTGCACCGCTTGGTGACACGGTTTTGTCCAGTGGGGTATAACTAGCCAAAGCCGAACCCTACCACCAGTATGACTAATGCAAAAACTGCGCATAACTAACTAGCTTATGCTTGCGGCTTTGCCCGCAAGGCAAAATCCTTTCTTAGCGGAGGTCTACGTCATAAAAACTATCTATATTCCAAATTACAACCCATTTGGTTCAGCGGTTTGGGCTGTGCGTTGATAGATTAGTCAGTCACTCTTTCCTTTTATATATTTAGACTAGGTAGGTATGCCTATAGTTTTTGGTGCGGGGCCGGGCAAAAGAGGTTTTCATAATATTTAAATGTAGGAAGATAAAAACTATTATTTAAAAGAATGTGGACATTTCGACACGAATACAATAATATATTGAATAAAATACCTAGATAACATTGCAATGGGCCCACGTTATCTCTAGTCAACATTCCATTTTTCTTGATCAACTTGGAAAAAATATATCGTGTTTAGAGCATAGTAGGTACCTATCTAAAGGGCCATATTTTACTAAAGGTACCGTGGACGCAGATGGGTCATTTTGTTAAAGGCTATTCGTACAAAAGGTTAACTAAATTACTGATGGTAGGTACTATTTTGTGTAATGGAATGCTGGATTTAGGTCCCCGACTCCATAAAGGTAAATAACGTTAAAGGTTGCAAATAATTTACTTAGGTAGGTACTTCATCGTATAAAAAAAAACCTTACTACCGATTGATAGTTTTTTTTTTATTATTCGTCATAGGTCTTTGACTGCGATCTCGCCTAATCTTAGGCGACGATGTACCTGAAGATGGTATCAGACTAAATCTAGGCGGGATAATCCCTGGCTTTACTGAATACCGTACAGGTACACATTCAAAATGACCGCTTCGCTCGATTTTGTTTTAGCTTGAAGTACCTAATTGCCGATAGACAAATTCGCTAATTTTCTAAATAAAAGATAATAAGAGAAAGATTATAATAAGTAGTTTGTTGTAATAGTAATGTTCATTTTCACCAATTTAAAACAGTAGGTACATACTTTACATTCAAGTGTGAATAAGATTAAAAAAACTACCAAGTTCTTATTCTAAAAATATAAAATCCACCGTCCAAGACTAGATAGAATATTTTATTCGCATACGTAATTCCGTTTCAGTCATTCGTATCTCTGACATGCCGATCTCAATAGGTACGGAAGTTTGTGAACAAATTTTAGTCTATCGGGTTGAAGTTTAGAGTTCTATCGTGGAGTTGGCTGCGGCGGTTGGAGGTATTCTGACGTTTGGCTTTTTAGTTTGGAGATAAAAATAAAATATTATGTCGGTGCTTGAAATGAAGCCCGCATCGACATTAAGCTGGTACCTACTGACACAAATGTACGTTATTATCTGAGTCATTTTGCAGTTCAATCCTCTAAAACCTCTTAGCGTTTTACTAAATTAAAACAATCTACACAGCTTTAACCAATAATTTAAAGGAACATAATAATAAATAAATAATAAATAAATAATAAATAAATAATAAATAAATAATAAATAAATAATAAATAAATAATAAATAAATAATAAATAAATAATAAACTAGTAGTTCGCCGCGAACTGGGACCTCGCAGACCCAATTTCCCTCAAAATAGGTATACATGGGTAAAAGTTATAAGTATCTACGAAATATAAATGTATGGAAACTTTAACCTATAATATTCGTAAAAGGAAAGGAAAATGCCAAAATTGAAAGTAATGTTAAAACTTAAAATACGTAACGGATATACATTAAAAAAATCTTTATCTCTGTGACTATTTTATTGTTGTGATCAAAATTTCAATAGTAATAAAATATGAAAGGTTATGTGTGTATTCACTTGCAGAAAATAATAGAATAAAATAATAAATATTACTATAGTTTTTAAAAAAAATCTCAAAAAATCTTCATAGTTTGTAGCACTTGTTTACGAAGAAGTTGCCAATGCAGTGGACATTAGAAGAATTGAAATTGGAAAAAAATATCTAGCTTTACTTGTGTTATACAGCAAATTTACAACAGTTATTATATTGATATTGTAGCTAATTCTATAACATTTTTGTCGTTACAGCCGATGATGACTTAGACTTGGAGCGAGAACGCAGAGCTATGACAGTCACGCGTAACATCTAGGCTCGCAGGTTTTCAAGATGTATCTACAGCTACTGAGCAAGACAAAGTGTCCTCGTTCAAGGCATTATCAGACTTTTTAAACGTGCAGCTCGTCGATCACATTTGCACTTTCCATCAGGTGGGATGTGATCAAACGTAGGCCTAATTACTAATTATTTTTTTAAACAAAAGACTTGTGAATGAACTTTACAAACTACAACTTTACAAAAAACGGATCCAGTACAACAATGCTTTCAGGATGCTTTTGGCGCTGTCTCGATACTACAGAGCGTCAGGGATGTTTGCAGATGTTAGAGTGAATGATGGTTTTAATGGCATAATGATTATATGTGATAAACACATAAATAACAATCCCAATAAGTTTCTTGCTCGTTCTTCTCATAGATATGCTTTTCGAACTAACAGTAGAGTCTTAAAATACTTGGGGGGGGGGGGGGGGGGGGCCGAAGAAGGTTCAATTTTTAGGTATTTTGCTTATGCCAATTCGAGTGTAATGTGCCCAAACTCGACGGGTTTACTAATAGCCATTGAAGAGGTTCAGTAAACACCTCCTGGCTCCATCATCAGATCAGCTCAGTGGTACCAAATTATTGAACTGTCATCATATTTCTAGACATTTACAAAGTTTCATTATGGCACGACAACCAGAAGTTGGTCAAATATTACTTATATAAGATATTTTTACCGACTTTGTATGGAAAACTAATTTCAGCATCTTAAAAATAGACCATGTTTGGAAGACAACGATTGGATATAGATAAAAAGTGTTAAAGCCAAAGTTGTAGGAAATTTTAAAGCTTTTATAACAACAACTTTTTGACAACCTCTGTGGCGCGTTGGGCTAATACCCGCTTGCAACGCAGAAGGTTGCGGGTTCGATTCCCGCATGGGACAAATGTTTGTGTGATCCACAGGTATTTGTTTCTGGTCTGGGTGGTTTTCAATATATATTATAAGTATGTATTTACAAAAGAAAAGTATATAAGTATTATATCCGTTATCCTAACCACCATAACACAAGCATTAAGTTGCTTAGCTTGGGGTTAGGTGGCGCTGTGTAAAATGTCCGGAAATATTTATATTTATTTATATATTTATATTTATAATGTAGTACAACAAAATATCGTACTACGCCCAGTTTTTGACATTTAGGCAAAAAACCTAAAAATGGGACCTTCTTCGGCCCCCCCACCCCTCGGGATCACCTCGGAGGGTTGGGGACTTTTAGTATGTTAATCTCCTGAATAGTCAAAACAAAGTTCCTAAGTTAGTTTTTCTGCTTTCGACTTTTCGATCCACATGCCTCTTTTGGGCACTCATTGACTGGACTACTATTTAAATAAAAAATGGGTTTAAGTTTCACCCGCACGATCATTTAAATTCATAATATTTTGAGTAAATCAACATGGCTATTTACTTATCCGTTAGGGAACCGAACCTAGGACCCAATTATCAAAAATGTATGAAATGACGTATTACGTCGTATCTATTTTTGACAATTCGGTCTTTGGTTCGGTTCCCTGACGGATAACTGAATATCCCTGCAGTTCTCATAATATTATATTCGATAAACATTGTAATTTTGTATTCTCTATAACTCTACAACCCTTGCACCGATTTGGCTCATTTTTGGACGTGAGAATTCTTTTAGTTTGTACTACCTGTTTAAAAAGTTTTATCAAGACTGGATCATCGGTTTCATTGTAATAAAGCAATCTCTTTAACTCTTGAACCCTTCGACCGATTTGGCTCATGTTCGAACTTAAAAATTCTATGGATTCATATTACGCGTTTGCAAAGTTTCATGCAGATTGGACCATTGGTTTTCCAGTTATCGCGTAACAAACATACATACAAACATACACTTTGGCTAATATATTTGTGTCACTTATAAAAAATGTGTATATGTTAGAAAAAAAATTATCAGCGGTCCAGTTTTGAAATAATCGTAAGACCTATCGTAAAGACTTTAAGTCACCTATATCTCTGCAACCCTGTAACCTATTTAGCTAATTTTTTCATTTTAATTATACAATTAACCTTCTTAACTTGTGTGTAAAATTTCATTTAATTTGGATTAACCGTTTTCAAGTAAACGTCGACCAAACTTAAGCATCAGAGGTCAAGCGTTAAACTGGTCCAAACGCAGGCATTTCGCGGCTTTCGACTCTAAGACCTCGCTTCGCTCGGTCGATAAATAAATAAATAAATATATCAGGACATTTCACACAGCACCACCTAACCCCAAGCTAAGCAACTTCATGCTTGTGTTATGGTGGTTAGGATAACGGATACAATACTTATATTATACTTTTCTTTTGTAAATACATACTAATAATAGATATTGAAACCACCCAGACCAGAAACAAATGTCTGTGTATCACACAAACATTTGTCCCTTGCGGGAATCGAACCCGCAACCTTCTGCGTTGCAGGCGGATATTAGCCCACCGCGCCACAGAGGTCGTATACAATATCGTAATACAATATTATGTAGCCACACGACTCCGTTTTTACAAACAGGAATAAAGTTAAATATGATAGCATTAAAAAAATTAAATTAAAAATAAACTATTTAAGCCAGGAAAGAGATAATGCGCCCATAATCAGTATGATGCCGTCACCCAGGATTTCACAATGGATGCTTGCACCATTATGCTTGTGCGCTGGATGCTTGCACCAGCATAATGCTGAGTTGGGGACCGATTTGTGGCACACTCTTATCTATTGTTTTTATTTATTGTGTTTTTAATTTTTTTATAATATAGGTATGTGTGTGTAACAAATAAATATTTTCTTTCTTTCTTTCAATGATGTAAAATTCTAGGAGCACTGTATCAACGTTTCCACATAAGATGTTAAGACTCTTCAGGTTTGCCTTCAGATAAAATAATAATATTAAAATGTCTCGCAAACTCCGTATATTTTAAAGGGCAATACCCAACAAACCCGCAAACAGAATAAGCAGCCGGAATTTCCGTTCGATACGTGTCTAGTTGTGCAGCCAAGGCAGAGTTTGGCCGCGCGGTCGGATGGCCATTCATGCGGGTAACTCTACCACTACTGGTGGCCGAGTTGCAGGATAAACAACGTTAAAAACTTGCCGTGCCCATTGAAATGCAGCGAGCTATAGACGTGCTGCTTGAGACGGAAAGCAAGCTAAGCGGATTGGGTTTTTTTTTATACAACGAATTAAGAAGACGAGCAAAACGCTCTCCTGATGGTAAGAGATAACGCTGCCCATAATTACTACAGTGCTACCCAGGATTTTACAATGGTAAAATTCTGGGTGCACTGCGCCAACGCTACCTTGAGAGTCATGAGATGTTTTAAGACTCTTCAGTCCAGTAATTTCACTAGCTACAGTGCCCTCCTACCGAAGCACAGTAATGTTTGCACATTACTACTCAGGCGGTGGAATAACTGGCACTGTTGGGGTACCCACCTAGATGACCTCCTGCAAAGGGAGTCTACCCCCGGTCTTTCAGTATTGACTGTACATTACTGCTAGGTGGATGAATAACTGGCAAAGCTGTGGGTACTTCCCATGGTATCCCTGGTTTCTAAAAGAGAGGCATACCACTATTAATTTATAACTTAACTAAAATCTCAAGGTGACAAGCGTAGCGCTGCGCTGCGCAGAAATTTGAATTTTAGGTACCTATATCATTGGTGCCTGTTATTTTTGCTGGTATTTTCACACAATAGCAAAATGGCATAAAATACAAGTGAGATTTTAAAAAAACTTTTTAAAAACAAGATTTTATTATTATTACCATCTAGCACCATAACACGCACTCGTCAAGACGAATCAAATGAGCCCAAACTCGATGGGGTTTGCTACGTTTAATTACGGAGTTCCCATGGCTACCTTCCTTCTCCATCGTCAGATCAGCTCGATGTCATAATAATATTGCATTGGCATCCGATTTATGCATGCATGCAAAATTTCAGCGCAATCGAATACGGGAAAGTGGGTCAAAAACTTGCAAGATTTGATTACCTTCAGACAACAGACAAGGGCAAGTAAATAAAAGCTTGTAAAAACTGGAAAATCAATCAATTTAATGTTACATTATTGTTTGTGTTATAATTTTGGTGAACAATAAAGGGTTATGTATCTATCCTAAATCAGCTAATAGCCACCTAGCGTCATAAAGCTGAAGTTTCAGGTCACCAAGATTCCTACAAAAATGATATTTTATTTATTTTATTTTATTTTTTATTTTTTTTATACGAGATAGGCCTACGTTTGACCACATCCCACCTGATGGAAAGTGAAAATGCGGTCGACGATGGATCACGTAAGATGCCTAGAAAGGTACCTATTCACTCGTGCCTTGAAGATACCCAAGTTGTACCGCTCGGGAAACACGGATGACGGCAAAGTGTTCCAAACGCGACCAGTTCTCATTAAGAACGACGAAGCAAAAATACACATTTATTTTACAAGGTCTCTTATATGACCAAAGGATGGCCTTCTCTATGCAAGATGAATCACGATGCTTAATGCTTTGTATAATAGGTACCTAATTAGAACTATAAATATTGATTTAAAACAACTTAGTTTGAATAATATGCAACCATCCATTTTGATTCAATAACTGGCTAGATGTAGTTACTCACCAGCTCAATGTAAATAAGCTTCGGAACTCCAAGCACAACTTGTAATGAATGTACGCATAAACACTGTTGCAGTCCGTCCAGTTTAATATTACACCTGCCACCAAACAAAATGTTCCGGGAGCGAGCCATTTGATACTGGTCGAAAGCTAACATTTACTAACTTCATACAGCAGCTATTCAGTAGGAGTGGGCGTTAAGTCAACGAACGGCTTTTTTTAACTGTTAATCTAATGTTAACGAATTAACAGTTTTTTGTTTACTGCAAAACCCGCTAAATCTATCAACTGTTACATTCAACGATTTTGGCAATGCGTTTTTTTTATTATCTCAACGAAAAGGTATTCAAAAGTCGCTAACGTAATCTGAAGCTGTTAACGCAAAACCAGTTAAAATTATCTATTTCTTCTGCGTTGAAAGAACGAATAGAAACGGAATATGCCGAGTGAACGCGAGGGCGCCTATGTGAGCGAGCGAGACGCCGCTAGCTTAAAATTGTACGAGCGAGAGTGAGAGATATCTATGTTTCTAAGTTCGCTTGCTACTATTAACTACTACGTTGCCGTTGGTACAAATCTGTTACATTAATGAAAACCTGTTAATAATGTTAACGGCTTTTTTAACTGGTTAACATAATGAATTTAACGGCTTCGTTGCGTTAACCCAAAAATCGTTAACGACCCACCACTACTATTCAGTTTGTCTTAATTAATTATTTTAACATATCCTGTCGAGAATCGTGAACTAGCTTCATTCATACTGAGTAAACTTTGGGTCTAATTTATTTAATGTGAACAAACTATTACACATTACACTTTAATACTTCCTACAAAATACTTACTTAACTATAAGAATTATTATAAGTTTATAAATACCTAAAATTTTCCACATAACCCCTACTCTTCATAAGGAAATGTATCCGTCTAAAGTTGGTTGCCTGGAAGAGATCGCTTTGAACGATAAGGCCGCCCATTGTGGGCCAATATGTTATAATTTATAATATTGTCATAGTAATTTAAAGTACATTTTGTTATGTGGCCACAATAAAGAGTAATTCTATTTTATTAGGATATTCTACTTATAATATACGAGTATTATTATGTCGTCCAAAGGGGAGGCCTATGTTCAGCAGTGGACGTCCAATGGCTGAGATGATGATGATGATGATTATGTCGTAGTGAAATTACCTATATGATTTCGCTTCAATAGAAAATGAACGATTTTACGCAAGATTTACCTACTTGTACTGGCAAACGCGACAAACTTTTATGATACTAGCTGCGCCCAGCGGTTTTACCCGCTGTACGGTAACCTATGTGTTAATTCAGGGTCTAAGCTATACTATACCACAAATTTCAGCTCAATCGGTCCACCCGTTTAGGCGTGAAGAAGTAACAAACATACACACTCACTAAGAAGAATTTGTTTTTAAGTTTATTTTCTTCAGTTTAGAGCACTTAAAAAACAACTTGTTTTTTAAATAGGAAGAGTTTTGAACTAAATTTATTTATTGATTTCTAAAAGTGGTTAAGGTAATACCTAAATAAGTAATGATATTTTATCTAGGTATGTATTTCTAAAACCACATAAAAAGCTCATTTTAAGCGTTAAAATATCCTGAAATGTTTTGTAGATGGAAAGGCTTTCACAAAAATTTATTGAAATTTGAACTGAACAGGGCAAACGTGTCAATCAAATATTTATAAAACCCGTTACACTTTTTAATTCAGTGACACACACTGATACTCGTAGTTAAATATTAAATCGCCATTTCCGATACACGATAGTACCTATTTTAAAACACTTTTATTAATTAGAAAGAGCCAGTATATGTAGATAACTACTGGATTCACTATCATCAACATCTCCGGGCTTGCATCATCATATTTATATTTGTTTTTCTTTCCTGCTTGGTTGTCTGGAAGATATCGCTATGAGCGTTAAGAACGCTATGTGTATCACTTTTTAATATCAAATTTCTTGGATATCGTTTATTTTGTAAATTTGATGTACAATAAAGGATTATCTAATATACCTAATCGTCTAGATTGCGGCTGGTAATGGTGACAATAATAGTTGGCATAATATTGAAATGCAGTAGACGTACTGACGTCTACTGGTAAAAATTTAGGCCACCTTCTTATAACTCTACGATCTTGGTCTTTCACTGCATCCATATCGTGAAATTATTTTATTTAGGTATTTTATTATATTATATTCATTTTAAGAAAGGCCGATACTGAAATGTTGCCCACAGCCTTGTTTCTCGGTCTGTAGTCTACACTGAGAAACCTCTCTGTGTTAATAATATACCAACAACGAAAATCATAAATAGGTACCTGGTACCTACCTACTTTTCAACGGTGATCCCGACAAAAAATAAATGGCGTTCTAAGGAAAGGCTAGGTCAAGAGTATCAAGAACCGACGAGCGTGTATAAAGAATGTGATGAAAGTTGAGAAAGCGAAAGAGGTGCCTGTGTCAGGATCGTACTAAGTGCAGGGAAATAGTCTCTGCCTACCCCAACGTGAACCAGGCGTGATTATTATAATAATAATATGTATGTATAATGTATCTATGTAATGTAAACCCGACAAGCACAGCTAGTTCAGCCATAAAGCAGCCAAGCATCAATGTCACCGTTGAAGGCCCACTCACAGCGTTATATGAAAAATGCCTAACATTAAACCACGTCGTTTAGTACTAGATTCGCGGCAAAGTGCCCAACAACACACTTTTATGACAAAAATATTTCATCCAATGTCATGTTGTGTCGTGTTGCTGAAATAACACGAGGCCTTTTGAGGCTTTGTGTTTCAAGGTTTCTGCGGCAATAAATGTTTATATCCGAGAATCTGTGTTTTTATATCGAGCTTTTGTTGGATGTCATTTACTAATTAAATTCTACAGAGAACTAAACGTAGGCTAAGGTCCCGTTATTATGTCATCCCAAAAGTCACCAGCAGAAGACCAGTAAAGTCTCATTCGACCAACACATGCTGAGCTGACACAATTTTTCTTTATACCTTATTGTACGTCCCGCAAAGCTTTTGTTCTTAATTTGGAGATATTTGGATATATCATTATACGTGTCAAAGGATATAAATTGCATTCTTAACGCCTAGAAGTATCGTTTTGGAAAAATATTCTAACACTGATGACCGAGCAGGAGTACAAAGTTAATAATTAAAGAAACTACAGGGCTAAGGAGACATTTAACCCTCAGATAACGAACGCAGCCCAAGTTCGTACCGAGATCTACACAATATCTGGGGACAGATTCGAAAAAGTTTCTATAATATTGTTTCAGTGTCATAATGTCGCGACGTTAACATAATTTGGCAGTTGAGTAGATCCATTTAACCTTTGCGCATTTATTTAGGTTTCAAAATGAATATTTGATGCGTATGTAGTATGTAGGAAAATGTCAGTGCGTAGGCAGTAAATGGATAAATATTCCAGAGCATCGCTTGAAAAAAGGAAGGAAATTGAATTTCATACAAGTAAATATAGGTGTACCTAAGTAGGTAGGTAGGTATAATATAATTTTCTTTCATATTGTCATTTTCGACGTCTAGCGTCCAAAAGAAAATAATACATTGATGTAGAGTTAAAGGTGGTGAAATAACTATGAGTTGGTATTTATGTGATAAATAACTGTAATTGAGCTCGGATATAGCATTTAACTATTTGGTTATTGTTGAATTTAGGTACCTATACTTCGTTTCAAAAACAAAGATATTTTTTTCGGGGTTCGAAGGTTGTATATCTATGAAAATATCATAGATATATTCACAAAAACTGTTACCTATATCCGATATATCTTATGATATATATATCAGATATATCATGAAAAAGATCCGAGATATATCCAATTTATTAAGATATTGATACTTTAAACCCTGCAAATTAGCTAAAAAATTATCTTTGTTTTTGAAACGTAGTATAAATACTTAGTTGAAGAGTGACCAAATACCTAAAAAGTTTAGATTTAGTGTATGATGAATTCCGAACTCTGTAGGTAATAAACACAAGTATATTTTCCATCATAAGATTCGCCTGCGACATATAACTTCGCTAACAGTATTAAAATTTAAGATAAAAACACTTTTATGTAAGTCTAAAAATACTTTATTGCAAAATAACTGTAGAGATAGGAGCATCACAAAAAAATACAAAACATAAATTTTACTGAACATAAACAGCCAAGATTTACAAGTTTACAGCAATCGAAAAAATATTAAACAGGCGTTTTATGGTTTAAGGGGCGGTCTTATCGCTGCGTTATCTAGCTGCTCGTTAAGGTAAGTATTTTACGAGACTTAAACAAGGGCCGACGACTGCGTTTTTTACCTTCAACCGAGTGCCGTAAAAGATATAGGTACCGATTCTTATCAATGGCGTATCAGCGAAAGAATTTCAGGAACGGACTCTTAGCTTTAATAAATGTAGAGAGGTAGATACCTGCTTAGTTTATTACTCAAGAAGAATAAAGTTTATTTTACTGAGCGTTTGGAATACCTGCAAAGAGGAATACCTAGCGTTCCCTCATGGTTTTATTTACAACTTTAGCTTTTGCTCGTGTGTTTAAATCCTTTTTCAGTGGAGGTCTGCATCATAAAAGCTATGTCTCTGTCACCTGTGTTATCTAACTGTGTGCTAAATTTAACCTCATCAGTTCTGCAGTTTGATCTGCGCGTAATAAGATCAGTCACTCTTTCCCTCTACATTTTTACGAAGAAAGAAAGAAAGAAAGAAAGAAAACATGTTTATTCGACAACAAAAACACAGAAAGACATAGAAAAATATAAGAGAGACACACATAAAATAAAGTGATAATATTAAGATACTTAGGTACAATAAAAATATTACTAAATAACATTTAATTACATTAAAAAACCATTAATACATGAGGTAAATAGGAAGCTATCTCAAATCCTGTGTGCCGGTGCGTCATTGTATATCGATAGGTACTAACTGTGTGTTGCCGAAAAGGCGCTAACTCAGCATTTGCTGAAATGAGACATTCAGCGCTGATTTTCAGTTAGCGCCTAAAGTTGCGAAGCATATTATTGCATATAAACAAGTTGAAAGCTGGTTGAAAGATACAGTAATACAGATACAGTGTGGTAATTACAGATAGATTATATTCAAAGACACGAAATAAATTGTAGAGTTTATGAAGCAATACATAGTAATAATATAATTATAAGTAAACACACGGATACACAAAATATGTATATAATATGAATATTGAGGTTGGGTTTATCTCTACACTGAATTATAAAACGGGTTATTATGGATAGATAAGTATAGTATTTTACGTAGCACATTACATTTGCATTTTACTAATAAAATTGTCACATTTTTTAAATATTAAATTAACATAATATATATTAATATATATATTTTATTGATTTGTGTTGTGATTTTTTTATTTTATTGCAACAAAGTTTTCTATCAATCGGTGGATAGAATGCTAATTAGATAAAGGAAGTATCAACATTAACATTCCCATGCAGCCTTTGTGCAGTTATGAGAAATTTCTTTAGCTTTATTTTGAAGGTGTTTATATTCTTTAATATTCTGATGGGTGGAGGCAGATTATTCCAGCACTTGGTTGCTGCGTACCTGAAACTACCTCGGAATGCTGCGGTAGAATGTCGTGGGATGGACAGCTGTACCGAGCCCTGCCTTCTATCCCTTTTTTGTTTATCGGCGACCCAACTTAGTTTATTGTACAAGTATGTGGGGTGCTTGTACTTTATCACGCCAAAGAGCAAACAGGCAAGGTGAAACTTGCGACGTGATTTCATCCTCATCGTGTAATGCGAGTTTAAAAATGGTGTCACGTGACCTCTCGGAGGGATATTATAACAAAACCTAGCACACGCGTTTTGCAAACGTTGTATTAACTTTTGAGTTCGCGCTAGCAGGCGGGGTCCGTAAACAATATCAGCGTAATTGAGTTTAGATAATACTAGAGACTCAACTAGCTGCACTCGAAGTTCTACACAAAGAAAGGGCCTTAATTTGTACAGTACTTTTAGTCTGTAAAAGCAGTTTTGAGCAAGAAGATCTAATTTGTTGTGCTCGTTTGGCAAAAATCATACCGTTTCTTTTCATTAATATCTTCTAATACCAATAAGATCGATTCTACAGTATCTACCTCCTCTATGATAACTGCTAATGTATTTTCGAAGAACAGGGATTTCTATTAATTCCTTTAAAAGTAGGTGTGCCTACTAAGGTTACGTTGCCCCCAACTCCCAACAATCATCATAAACCATGCTCGATAGATGAAAATATCAAAAGTCTGAAAAGTCTATGAACCTTGATTGTCCTTAACAAGCAGAAAATATAGCCATTCGTTTCATATTACTATTAAAATAAAATGGCTAAGCTTATTAAATTGAATTTCATGCAATAATTTTCTAATGAAGCGCCAACGCGGGTCGCTACTCGCCGCTCATTTTCTTTTAGGTCTAGACGCCTGACAATTTATTAGTAGCAATATAGATGAGGGTGTTGCTCACGCAATTTTTTACCGTTCCTCTATTATTGTTGGGTAAACAACCAGAAATGCTTGTTACGAAAACGTAACTATTAGTGTACCTACTTGCCTACACTATAGTTCCCAAATACTAACTCCCTAGTATTTACCTACATATTTAGTACCCGCATGAACACATTATTATAATAGGTCGATGACAATAATAGCGCATTGACGTGCAACTAATGTGACCAGAATTATTAACTTAAACTATATAATACAAATACCATACAGAGCAGGGTAAATATTAAATAGTTCAATGCTTTTCATAATATTACCTATAATGTAGATTATGTCGTAATGATTCCATTGTTATACTTATTAGTATTATCTACACATTATTATTTATTATCTCTGTAGATACCTACTAGAAACATGCACATGGTTTAAACATATTAATTTAAATTGGTCGTAATATTGGATATATTATATATTAAAATATTTTAGGAATAAGGTACTTAGGTAGGTAGGTACATAATGCCACTTAGTTTTAAAAAATCAGTCAAGTGACTCGTATTTTTTTCTGACTCTACTCTACTTTTCAAAAATGGTAGTGTGGCGTCGTCATAGTCATAAATGACATAAATAATAATATTAGTAAGTAGGTTTATTTGTAGCAAACATAACGAAAAAAGAATTTGGAACAATAAGACTAAAAATATTAATTTTATAATAATTACTTATTACATGATGAGTTGGTAGGTAAGGTAGTAATTATAATATTAATAATATAATAATGCTCATGAGAGCTCTTACTACTTCCAATATGACGACCATTCCTTTGTGTTCCTTTTAGCTTGATATCACAATATTATGTCTCTAATGCACCTACATCTAATAATGAACACGTACAAGCTGACGTCACAGATCTAATTACCAACAGCTGAAGGCGCGCCTTATACATAGCATCTCTAGTTAGCACCGGCGTCAAAATGAATTATGGCCCTTCATTAAGCTAAAGTGCTGCCTTAAAGTATCTAAAAAGATTCCATTATGTTACGGGAATAGCCGCCCGCCTCATTTATTAAGCTTGGCAAGCACTTTTTTTTCTTTTCTCATCAGATTAAGTCGCTAACGGATTTGTGTTTTGCAAGTTTATGAAAATGTTTTATCACTTTGTTACTGGCTTGATGACTTTTGATTAAAAAACCGGAGAATAGTGGAATGGAATATTTCTAAGGGCTGCGTTAACGAGGGGCCTTTTCTTTTACAGCCCTCATTTCTTTTTTAAATTGGTGCTTAGGTGTTGTGTTTCTATCGCATTTTAAGTCTAATGAAATAAACGTCAAAAACACGCAGAATTTAGGTCAAAATAGTCGCTAAAGGAAATTTATTAAATTATCTCGACTTCAGTGGGAACTACGCAGACCAAAACGTTTCAGGAAAAGTGTCCTCAATTCGGCGTGATTTAGGGATAGAAAGCTGTCTCTCGGGTGTTTCCTCGTAATGAAATTACCTTTTCCCGTTTTCAAGTCCACTGTAATTAAAAGAAAATACACTGGTAACGAAATCGGGTACGATTCTTATAATTAATTGTACTTGTTGTGTCGATTTTACCTGTCACAAGTTGATACATACTTACTGATTTAAGACAATCACTATATGCAACAAAATATTTTTTTTTGTTCCACTGGGTTTACAGTATGCAATTATGTTTTGCCACCTTAAAACTTTGTAAAATATCGAAATAAAATTCTTCTATCTCATCAAGTTTATTAGTGAAACGCATTTATTGATGTTACTTAAAATTACCGATATCATTAGTTAGATAAATTGTTATTCTTCATTAAAAATAACTTTTTTTCGAACGACGGCCTTTTCTCTTATAGTCTATAGTGGCAGTATCCCTCTGGAGGCTCAAACAGTAGTTTGAAAGCTTGGCTGGCTTCCATCTACCCTAGTAACGGTTCTCGTATTCTGCAATTTCTTGATGAAATCTTTCACCGTGTTCATCACTTACTGAACCCATGTTATCAGAAAAGAAGCTTAATTGGGAGTGTAAAAATGATTTTTAATGACATAATATTGCATCCTAGTGATAAGCATCCGGCATCCTATTAATCTTTTCATAAAAATCCGGTAATTTTGTTTAAAGCAATAAAAATCCAGGTCTGTCTTTGTAATTCTTTATAAACCAAGTTTGATGTGTAACGGCGGTAAAATGATTTTCTCTGATGGTAGCAATGGTTAGTTTTTTTTTACATTTTTCTGACCAAGCTCGAAACCGGATCCGAGGCCAGTTTTGTTTTATGAAGTGTTTATTTTTGTTCTGGGATGTGATATCTAAATATTAGTTTGTTTTCTGTAGTTTATTAAGCATATCTAACACAAATCACCGCCCGGGATATCAGTGATTTTTTTGATGTTGCATAGTGTTGTTTTAAGCAGGCCGCCTAGAGTTTGCGTTTGGGACAGAGTTCACTGAGAAATTTCTAGAGATAGGATTAAACATCTTTCGTGCAAATTGCTTTAATAATTTATATAAATTATTGAAAGAAAGAAAACACATTTATTCGACGGCTTAACATACAATTAATACAAAAAAATAAGAATAATACAAAATGCGCCACTAAGCCGCCAAATAGGAACTACACGGGAACTACTGCTGGATTGCGTTGTGTTGGGTCACTAAGTATGTATTTTGCGAACAAAATCATATCGATTTTATATATTTTAGTAAGAAAACTCTGATTTAAGCACTGAATCTAATAATAGTCGTGCCAATAATAAATAAAAGGCATTTTCCACTGAGCATCCACTCCTCGATCCAGACAGGAGAGTGGCACCATTTAATTGTTAATTGTGTTATTTTAAGCCAATGAATGCATTTATTGAAAGAGCGGGCGAGCCTTTGTGAAGCGATCGGAGTATTAAGGATGCTCCATTTTAGAAATTATAATCGGAAAGACAGCGTGCATCTTTCCTGGCATTTTTTACATACGTTTTCTTGGGATGAGGACGTTACAAGTTAAACTACTATGATAATGATGATTAAGAGTTGTTTAACATAAAAAGAACAAGTGAAATTTAAAAAACTTTTTAAAAACAAGCTTTTATTATTATTACCATCTTGCATCATAAAGTACTTGTCAAGACGAAACAAATGAGCCCAAACTCGATGGGGTTGCGTTGTTTTATGACGGAGTTCCTATGGTCACCATCCAGCTCCATCATCAAATCAGCTCGATTTCATAAAAATATTGCATTGTCATCCGATTTACACACGCATGCAAATTTTCAGCTCAATTGGAAACCGAGAAGTGAGTCAAATTAAACTTGCAAGATTTGATTACAGACAGAGAGACAGACAGACAGACAGACAACAGACAGGTGAAAGTAATTAAAAGCTTGTAAAAGATGTTGGGACTTTGGGCGCCTTATTTCTGCTGGTGCACTAAAGGTCTCTACAAAAATAATTATTTTTAGCCATTGAGTTTTTGTTATGTAGTTGTAGATTAGTGTAATCTACCCACCATTGGGAAAGTCCACTGGGTATACTGAGGAGGCAGACTTAGTTGATTTCTACCGGAAGAAGACATCCTTTGCAGGAGGTCGTCTAGGTGGGTACCCCAATAGTGCCAGTTATTCTACCGCCTGAGCAGTGATGTGCAAACATTACTGTGCTTCGGTAGGAGGGCACTGTAGCTAATGAAATTAGATAGATAGATAGATAGATAACTCTTTATTGGAACACAGAAAAATAAAGGTACAGAGATAAACTTAAAAATAAAACACAATATCATAATCTATGTGTTAAATTACTGGGCTAAAGAGTCTTAACATCTTATGACTCGTGAGTAAGAAGCGTTGGTGCAGTGCTCCTAGAATTTCACATCATTGTGAAATCCTAAGTAGCACTGTACTGATTATGTACGGGCAGCGTTATCTCTTAACATCAGAAGAGCGTCTTGTTCGTCTTAGAAGACGATAAAGTGAATGTGATGTGATGAAGTAGACTTCATCACATAAAAAAAAATAACATAGCGGACAATTTTAAATAAACTAGGTATGTTTAGTACCCCCCAAAACTAAATGAAACAACCCTAGTCATGAGATTTTGCAGCCTAACTGACTGACATTATGATTTGGGGGCCTAATTCAGGAAATAGATAATGTCGAACCGATGATAGACCGCAATTAACGTTTATTATTGCATATTAGGTTATTAGCTCAAACTGAAACCTAATAGGTACCTATATAAGTATTATAACCTAGGTAAGTAGGTATGTGTACTAAAACATGGTGTCGTTGTTAGCTAGAGTTTCAACGTATTTTAAAATTGCAGTTTCTTTAGATGTCAGGCAATTTTTTCGCAGACCAGTAAAAAACTTTAGCTTCCTAGACTTTTAACATCTTAAAATATAGAAAATAGAGATGGACAATATTATTAGCACCCTGTTTCGACAATGCAATGTCCTCGTATCTTGCCTCCTACAATGAAAGCATAGTAATTATATGGGTACATAATATAAGAAGGAATGAGTAAATATAGCCCAGTAATGTATTACCAAATACATATAATATTACCTATATAGGTACCAATTTTATTGTCGCATCAAATTTTCAAGAAATACTTAGTTTACATTAGTAGATAGGAGAATAATAATATTATGAACTTTACCCAACAAATCTAAAAAGTAAAGTAGTCTTAATAAGTATATTTTATTGCAATTCACCATTGTGCGTACACTACACGCAACCACAACCACAACAATAAATTGAAAAGTTCGCTAAAATAACAAACGCGTCTCCCAATAAAATAGAATTTGTTGCAATCAAAAATAAATATTGAATCGGGCGAGTTTTTAAATTTTAATCGGCCAGTTCCGAACGAACTTAATTTCAATTTAAATTCATATTGGGTTTTTCGAGCGCGTTGCTATTTAACTGACGCACAACGTTGGCCCAAAATTACGGCATTTTGCCGATTCGGTGATCGAGTTCCGTTGATTACAAAAATTACGCCTTTGTAAATCGTAACCCGTGAACAAAATATTAATAATATATTTTTGTATTGAAAAGGATGAAACAATGTTTCATAATTCTCACTCATTCGGGTAAAGTATTTTGGATTTTTATTCTTTAATAAGTTTTTTTTATAATTGTATAGGTAAGATGCTTTACGATCGGTTACTGGATGGATGGTTTTTCTCTGGATATGCCTCCAGAAAATTTTGGAGTATTTCGGACACATTGCCAGGAAAGACGGAGACAATCTTGAGAAATTGGTGATCACCGGCAAAGTGGATGGAAAAAGAACACGTGGCCGCAGCCCAATGCGTTGGTCCGACCAGATCCGCACCACGCTCGACTCTACCGTCTACGATGCTCTCCGGGTAGCCGGAGATAGGAGCAGATGGCGCTCCATTGTTCGGACGAAAGTCATAGATGGAAGGGGTCACGACCCTCAGACATGAGGAACACGACTGATGGAGGACTGGAAGAAATCGCTCTTTATCGTTAACAGACTGTCCGCTTGTACATTAAATTACAATAACACTATTCTTGTTATTTATTTTCTTTAGGTAGGTGTAGGTATATTATGTGGTACAATTAAATCATACGCACTCGTTAAACTACTAGACTAACCTCATATTTATTTATTTATTGAGATAAGATACATTCAACAGACAATTATCAATACATGATCTTAGTTCTAAATTAAAATTAGGTTAATCTAGATATTGTCCAAAAACAAATGTATACAGATAGGTTAATTTAAATGACACATAGATTTGTAAGTAATTATAAAGATAGTAAAATATATATGAAAACTACTTATTGCTAAATATACATTTATTAACAATCCTTTTGTAAGTGCTCAGTCTAGATACAAAAATGTCTAACTCAGAACATTTAACATTTAGTTCATTGTATAGGCGACACATTCTTACAATTGGATTGTAGTAAGATGTATTGTTTTTGTAAACGTTAAGAGCAAATAATTTGGGTAATCGTGACCTTGGTTTAATATTAATGTTAATCAGAGCTAAGATTTCCGGAGAGTCAACTATTGAGTGTAGGACCTTAAATAAGTACATCATAAGAGCAAGTTGGCGTCTTAAGTCTAAACGTTGCACCTCAAAGTGAGAAACTCTAGCTTGATAATCATGCAGAGTTCGAGAAAGTCCTGATCTCCAACTCAGCACCTTCAGACAGCAGTTTTGAATTCTTTCAAGTCTATCCTCATGTATTTTGTAGTGTGGTGACCAAACAACGGATGCATACTCAAGTGTACTTCTCACTAGACTATAATAAAGTAAAAGCATTGTTTCACGCTTGCGAAAATCTTTAGTAATTCTAATGACGAAACCTAGAGTCTTATTGGCTTTATCTATAATATGATCGTAGTGAGGCCTAAATGAAAGTTTGTCGTCAAATAAGACTCCCAGATCACGTATAGTGGTTTTCCTTTCAAGAGTTTGTCCATATAGATTATAGTTAAAAAATAATTTATTTTTCTGGGTACCAAACGTGATGATATTACATTTTTTGACGTTGAGCTGCATGTCATTGTCTGAGCACCAATCCGAAATCGTGTTGAGGTCCCTTTGAAGTGCATTACAGTGTTCCAAATTCGATACTAAGTTATAAATTTTTAAATCATCTGCATACATCAAATAATTGCAAAAAGGGTACCTTGTAACGTCGTTAATAAACAAAATAAATAATAGAGGGCCCAAATGGGATCCCTGAGGGACCCCAGAGGGAACCTCTATTGCTTTCGACAAGTATCCCTTCAGTGCAACCATCTGACTACGCCTTGTCAAGTAAGACTCAACCCATCGAAGAAGACTTCCGTGGATGCCATATGATACCAGTTTACGACACAAAATATTGTGGTTGACCCGATCGAAGGCCTTGGAAAAATCAGTATAGATTGTATCTACCTGCTTGACCTTAGCAAAGGCATTACAAATGTAATTTTTAAATAATAATAGATTACTACAAGTAGAGCGGTTACGAACAAATCCATGCTGTGATGGGGAGATGGCACTTTTGACATGATTATAAATGAAATTGTATACTACGCTTTCGAAAACTTTGGCCATACATGATAAAATACTAATGGGGCGATAATTTTTGCATTTCGATTTGTCCCCTGATTTAAAAATTGGCACAATATGAGCGATTTTCCAGTAAATAGGAAATTTTCCGGAACTGAGGGACTTATTGTATAAAATATATAAGGGTAAAGTGAATTCCTTAGCGCAAGCCTTAATCAAAAATGGTGGCACGCCATCGGGTCCAGAACCTTTATTGGAGTCCACTGCTTGGAGCTTATTTAATATATGGTCTTTACGTATATAAATATTAGAAAGTGTTTCGCTTAAAGTTGGTTCGGCCAAAGTATTATTATCAAATGCTCTGGATGTTTTCCCCGTCGCATAAACTGAAGCAAAGAATTTAGAAAAAAGTTCACATATGCCTTCACCGGTGGAGCTTATTTCGTTATCGTATGACATTTGAAGAGGGATAGTGTTAGTTGCCTTTTTGTTGTTAACATATCTCCAAAATGTTTTTAAATTACTATGCACAGACTCCTCAACATCGGATAAATAAGCTGCATAACATGAAGTAATTAAGTATTTACTAATTTCTCGGCACTTGGCGAAAGAATCGTAATCTCTTGGATTTCCATATTTTTTATATTGCTTATGATACTTGAATTTTTCATTAAGACGTTTTTTCAATGGCTCGCTAAACCAAACCGGATATGATCTGTCCATTTTGTCTTTCTTTAATGGGGTGTGTCCTGACAATATGGTGTTTAATTTACTATAAAATAATTTAACGCTTTCATCTATATCTCCGATGGATAATAATTCATTCCAGTCTGTATTCTCTAATTCTATTTTTATATGTTCAATGTCACTTTTATGATAATTAAGTATTTTTTTGTGTTTATTAGGATTCAGAGTAGTTGGGTTCCGTATTTCTTCTAATTGCACTACTAGAGAAGGGTGGTGAATATCTAATTTTGACAACGGTTCTGCAGAGTATACAGATAAAGAAATATGTCGCGTTGAAAGCACAAGGTCAAGAATTCTGTTATTTTCGTTTATTATATGATTAAATTGGATTAAACTACATAGAGACATAGTATCAACAAGTAATGATGCTTTTAAATCAAGGGGATCTAACGGCATTATGGATTGATCAGCGTTATGGTACCAGGTAATATTAGGCGTGTTAAAGTCTCCCACAAATAGAAATAAATTATTATCATCGGCACAACTGTTAACACGTAACTGACAATTGTCATAGAACTTAGATAAAGTTGATGCACTCATGTCCGGAGGAAGATAACATGCACATAGATATACGTTAACTGATTTGGTTTTAGAATAAAGGGAGATGTTAATCCACAAGTCTTCAAATTCTGTTTCCCATTCTGTCTGACGAATGGCTAACATATCTTTCTTTAGTGCAACTAAAACACCACCACCTTGTTTCTTTTGACTGCCGGTAGTGCAACGATCTCTTCGAAATACCGTGTATCTATTATCAAATAGCTCTTCAGAAAGAACACTTGGATCAATATTGGTCTCTGTTAGACAAATCAAGTCATAATTATTGTTAAGTACGTTTAAGAAAAAGTCTTTTGTCTTGGTCCTCAAACCGTTTACATTTTGATAGAAAATAAACATAGCTAATATTTACTATAAAGTTACAATAAAAATAGGTAGAGATATTTCACAAAAAAACGAGTTGTTCTCTAGCTACTCAGAGCTTTTCTAACACCTCCAAATTCTTCACTACAATTACTCCGCTCTCTTCTGCCTTCCGCATGTAAACTTTACCATACTTAACCCAAGTAAACTTATAACCTTTTCCTTTCGCAGTTTTTCTAGCAGCTGCGTGTAATTCTTTAGTTTCAGGTGACAAGTGTTCTGTCACATATATCCGGGTCTTATCTCCAGCAATACCAAGATCGTTAGAGTTAACAGGGCATGTCCTATTGGCTTTGTTGTAACGATGTACGGCGGATAGAATATGGTCTCGATGACGAACAGATGTCAGGGTCACTATTATGTTACGGGGCCGATTAGACTTAGGGTTAAACTTGGCAACCCTCCTACAGGTTCCAATACCAGAGTCCAGAATATTATACTTGACAATTTCACAGAGCTTCTTGAAGATTGACTCAACATTTTCGTTATGTTTTTCTGGGACAGCCTGGAGCTCAACGTTGAGGCTTCTGGCCTGGCGGTCAAAGCTACTTAGACGTTTAGTAAGAGTCATAACTTCAGTATTGAGAGTTAAGACTTTGTTATCTAGGTCATTGATGGTATGAGTTTTAGCCTCTATTTCGCGTTTGAGAGCCTCCTGAGAGTCAGCAAGAAAATCAGTAGTGCATGTAAATTCGTCCTTCAGCTTTCCAACTTTCTTGTCTACCTCCTTGGATACTGCCTTTTTTATGTCCTCATTCAATGATTGCCTCAAATCAGCAGCTAACTTTACGAACTTAGTCTCCAGTTTATTGTCGAGCAGGTCTCCAATGCATTTGATGAGAGCAGGATTGATGTCAGCGTCGTTGCCTCGGAGGTCGTTGATTGACGACGAGTGAGTTCCGCGGACAGGTGTATTGCTGTTGTCGCCACCTTTAGGCTTCTTAGATAAGCATACTGGACAGATCCAGGTGCTCGTGTCTGGGGGTTGGTCTATGCATACCCTATGATAATGCGTGGAACATTTCGAGCAGGAAATCGCCTCGACTTCCGTTTTAATCTTTTCATTACAACATCCGCATTTTATATTTAAAGGCGATTTCTTACGGTCCACCTTTGGTTTAGACGCCATTTAATTGAATAATTATATTGCGGAATAATACGGGAATTAAATAAGAATGTAAAAATGATCTTAATTCTCGCACAAAAAATGTAGCAAAAAGTCAGCGGCTGTCGAGTCGCGAACTCACAGTACACGATCGGACGATTCTGAGCCTGGTACAGTACCAACTACACCACGGCGACTGTACGAGATGCGGCGAAATTAGTAACCAGATACTGACAGTCCTTGTTTGCGATGATTTTTTGTTAAAAGAGGGTCGGTGTTTTGTTATGTCCACAAAATTACGATATATTTTTCACTAAATCAATGATAAATCACTATAATTATTTAGTTTATAAGGTGTCACTATAGTTATTAATTATTATTGTCACTGGTGGCACAAAGTTAACGAGTCACTGATCACTTTTACACCTAATTTGAATATATTTTAGCGGAGCAATTTGTTACGTGTCTTTACACTAGCGCGGTCATAGCGCGAAAAAATATTAAAACCTTTTCTACAGGTAAGAAAACCTGAGTGACAACTACGGAGGTGACAACAATGAAAACAACCCTACCGACCCAACACCCCAAAGCAACGCGAACGAGGCCTATTTTGGCTTCGTTCGTAGAGATTTGAGCCATTATTGACTAAAGAAAAATAAGCGAAAATGCCATAGAAATACTCGAATTTATGCTGTTTTGTTTTCCACTAGCGGTAGCGAATATCGCTCAGGTTTCGGTCTGGTTTGAACAAGCCTTAAATCTAACCTACCTGTACTAAAAGCTCTTATAGAAGCTGTAATAAACCGACTTTAAAATTATTCGGTCAATTGTATTACCGTCTAACAAAAGGTAAAAGCAATTCAAGAACACCGCAAAACAACCGCCCGCAACGTGGTACGAAAATGACTACGCCTCAAAGCGCGCTTAATCCCGCGGTTTGCAAACCAACTTGTAAAATTAATACCTCAGCTCACAAACAAAACTTATTATAAATGCATCAGGATTGTGTACAGTCGGACCAAAGGCTAAAGAAAAGGCAGATTTCGCACTACGAAAGACATACCGAAGCGACCGCAACGGGAGTCCAGCGCCGGGCGTAATTCACAACTAAACTCGTGTTTCGTCTCGCCATCGCTAATTGTCAATTTTTATCTTTTTTTTTTAAACCTGGAACACGTTACTGATTATGTGTCTGTAGTGTGTATTATGTGATGAAATGGTGATTTTTAAACAATTATTTGTTTTATAACCTACAAATCCCTATCCTTAAGCTACGATTCGTCTTGTATGCTTTGGGTTGTGACCGCTTCGTGTGCGAATTTTGTCTTTTTGTCCTATTTTAATTTGTTGGTTTGATAAAACTGAGACATTTCATGAACATCCTTTTTATTCATTCATACGTAATTGCTGCATAATAATTGAGGGTACCTATAGTTTATTAATATGTTTTCCCTATTAATTTTTGTCTTTCAGGTCGTATTATAAAAAGTATACTCACTTGTCTCGTCGTAGATAACAGTCACTTATTATTTACTCATAATATTATAATAGTGTAATTACCACAATCTGTTATGATGTATAAATGTGTAGCAAAACCAGGTCACATAAAAACTTTGAAAAGGAAAAGACTATGTTTCTACATCATCGTATTACCTAATTGAAATTAGCAAAATGTTAATTTTTCGCGGCATCTGCCCTTATCACAATAACCTGTTATTCGACCACTTAAATTCTCTACGAGTTGCCAACTCGACGCTATGATTGCATTAAAGCTCTTAAAAACTTTATCCATTTCGTTTGTTGACACTGCCGCGCTGGACTGTATAAGTACATGAGTAGGTACAGTTTAACCATTTTAATTTTGCACCTGTCAGTCAAACAAAATGCTCCTGGTGCATGTTGTACATCCGTCAATTTAAAAATGGTTCAACTCTACCCTTGTATTTTATTTATGTGTGCGCTGTACACTTTACGATCATGACTGCGGCCAGAAATGCAAGTAATTTTCCTCTCTCTCCAGCTATCCAAAAGTTCTAGCACATTGCCAAAAGCGTTTATTCCATTAGGTTTGTTCTCCTATTTCTTCTGTCTTCAACTTTTGTAGACCACTGAAGGTCATCTCGCTATCACTTTCAGTACTTTAATAAAAATCGTAATACCTTTGTATTTTTCAGTCTTAAATTTGATTAATTTATTAATTGTATCAATTAAGTTGTGTAATCGGCTCAAGTTGTACCTACTGATTTTTATTTATAATAAATAATATTTATAGTTATAATAATTTTAGGTATAAACTCACTACGTCTCACGTCTCGGTAAACGTAGTGTAGGGCGCCCATGGGCAAGATGGGGCGATGATATCCGGAGGGTCGCTGGGGGTGGGTGGAGAAGAAAGACGGAGGACCGAGTTGAGTGGCGTGCCATGGGGAGGCCTATGTCCAGCAGTGGACGAACATACGCTGATGATGATGATGAGGTAAACTAGGTAGTAGGTAGGTATTTATTTCGATCTTTCTGTCTACTCTCTTTCCACATACTAATTTAATTTTCATGTGGTGTTACAATAAAGTATTAATAAATAAATAATACTAACAAGTTCCTATGACGTATATAATACCCACAATTCCGCTATAAATGGAAATATTTAGTCCCGGGATAATTTGATTTCAAACACAAAACTATGTTTTATATTATGGCATTGTCCGCGCCTCTTCAATTTGCGTTTGCAAATCCAACACAGAATATGAAATCAGCTCATTCTTGTTCTCAAACTCGGGTGACTTTTTGCATAAAAATAAAAATGCAGGTTGTATATAAAGTAGGTACCTAGATATAAAGCTATAGGTAAAGCGTTATCAATCAACGCACAGTTCAAACTTCCGAATATATTGGTATGTCTTAAAATATTAGAATTGAGAATACGTCTTAATTGAACACAATAATTAAAATAGAATAAGCTTTCTCTTGGAAAGTAGATACGCTTAGAGAATAGAAGACAGCGGAGAAAAAAAAATTACCTTTGTATACCGATTATAATGTACCGTTGGAAGGAAAAAGAACTGAAAGTCCTGAGAACACTTCAAGCTGAGTCTTGGGAAGCGACAGCGCAGGACAGGCAGGCGTGGCGTCTTCTTGTGTCGGAGGCCAAGACTCAGTTTGGGTCGCTGCGCCATCTTAGTTAGTTCATTAGTTCTACCGATATATTATATACTCACTTCCTATTTAAAAACCTCGTGAGAAAGTAACAAACACAGTTTCAGGACCTACTTACCAAAGCATCATGAATTTTTTCTTCCAACAAAATACACCTCAATTTTCATATTTGCTTAGGAATGTGAATAATGAATGTGCTAAGGTTTCGCTAGTTTCCTTTCACGTCCAATATATTATTACGTCGTCGAGTCGGCCCTGTATGTATCGAATTCCGGGATAATTTTGCGTGGAATAGCTAATATCCGATACGCTACCCTAAATGGAACTAGAGTGCTCAGCCACAATTTGGTTTCCTACCTGCCGTTGAAGTCTTATGATGCTGTTGCTAGATGACGATACATGACAATAAGTTCAGGGTCCTTCCGTCAAAAAGAAGTTTTAAGTTTTCTGTTAGTATATTTCTGGTGTTTGAATTAAAATATTTCTATTTATTAATTAATTTATTTAATTAATATTAATATTTTACTCTAATCTTTGTTGTTTGTCCTCACAATATTTCAAAACGTAGAATTTTGACGATCCTTTTTTTTGCTTATATTTAGCTAAATTAAAAAAACACAGTGCATGTTTTATTAAAATAGGTCGAGTAGTTTTATGATTTTAAAATACATATGAATTAAAGCATTGTTGTGTATTTTATATCAAAGGTTAACTAAACCCAACATTTTTAACGCAAGCTTCAAGCTCACTTAAAGACTGTTTAATTTCACGAATGTTAATATAACTAAGTCTAAAAATAACGTGGGAAGAGAAAGTCAAGAGACGTTAAGAGAAATGGCAGCAGCCAATGGTGGATATAGAGGAATAGATACGCCCTTTTCTAATAGACAAAGTGCGTATGAACCCTTATAAGCAAAATGCAATTATTGTGCGGGCACCTGCAAGTGTATTATAAAGCCGCGTCTCCAGCGCGTGTTTTGGTTCAAACATTCAACAAAAACATCACAACAATTTTCACAAAACATTGTCGAACTACACTTTTTGTTTGCTCCAACAATGTTTTTGCTTTCCATACCCAATTCAAACTCAAACTCAAACATTTATTCACTATAAGAACATAAAGAACACTTAGTTTCGTCAACAAATACATGTGTGGCTGTAAAGAGGCCTTGTCTTGTATAGTTTATTATTAATAAATAAATATACTTATGTAATTATAGTAAGGAAGTGTCATACAATCACTGACTTAGCAGCTGAATAGGGGCTTTGTCACACTTAACTAATCTTTTGCACAGAGTTAAACCTGTAGACCATGCTTCTGGACGGCACGTACTTACAACAAAACATAATAATATCAATATACGAGTACATCAAAATGGCCGAGATTTTTTTTGAAAGTTTCATGTTTTTTTTAATGTTTAAACCAAAACACGCGCTGGAAACACGGCTTAATGCAAACATAAAAAGCTCACACAACATAAAGGCGCATGCACACAATATCACCAAGAACAGTTTACTCTGCAAATCGACAGCAGCGCATCGTGAATACCCATTATTATTTATTCAACCAAAGGACGGACGTATCATTACGGCACAACGAATCGCTGAATGTATATTAGCCTTAATAATTCATACGGCGGATTGAGGGACGGGCGGCGTTGATTCAATTCAATTCTGTGCACAAATTTGGTTTGATTGTGGTGTAACTTTGCTCTAATATAAATTATAATAGGTAGGTAGCTATTGAATGTTATGTGGGCTTTCATATAATATGCCTGTTTCTACATTAAGTTTTACCTATAAATAATTATTCGCACGATTTGTCATTGAGACTAAGTGATTTTGCAATGAAAGGCAATAATTGTATTCATATACGTTATATTTTAATATAAATTATGTAATTCACTAATCATTATAATAGTCTTATTCAAATCCGTTGCACGAATCTTATTACTTACTTAGGTAAATTTCAAACGACGTGTGACAAAATACACTGGTGAATATTTGGCCCATGATACTTTGATATTCATCAGTACTAGGCGACAAGGCAATATAATATTTGTCCCTATCCTCTCAATAAAGGCATTTGCCACACAAAAGTTATAATTATCAACAATAGCGGCTATGACCGTGAAAATAATAATAAAATGTACACAATACTTGTGTCGCGTTACTCAATACTACTGAATGTAAGAGTAGTGCGGAGCGACGAGCAGAGCGAGATACAACTATAATATACTGTTCAATACTATTGAATGCTTAGAGTAAAATGGAGCGAAGAACAGAGCGAGATGTCACTATAACATACTGCTCAATACTATTGAACGCAAGAGTAGTGCGGAGCGAAGAAATAGAGGGAGATGCCACTATAACGTTTCGTTACTTTGCACAATATTTACTTTGGCCGCGCTGCTTCACGTCGCGTCGGTGCTGATAATATTGCGTCATGTCTCAGTATATTGATCCCTTAGTTCACCGTCTAGAGCGACCGAGTACGCCCGTGCATTTACTTCAATAAAATGGCGTCAATAGTAAAGGAAAGAGAACGAGAATTCATCATCGAGTGCATACGATTATACCGTAGTTTACCGGCTTTATGGAAAGTGAAGAGTAAAGAATACCACGATCGAGAGAAAAAGAGAATAGCCTATGATTTACTTTTGAGTAAGTACAGGGAATGGTTTCCCGAAGCAACAAAGATTGACTTGAAAAAAAAGTTCAATTCTTTAAGATCAAACTATCGGAAAGAATTAAGGAAACAGATGGAACATAATGCAATGAATGGAAATAGTTCAGATTCTGTGTATGAATCGAGATCGTGGTATTTTAACGAAATGACCTTTTTACAAGAAGACGAATCGGCGGGTGACTCAGAATGCTCAATGGATATTTCGAAAAATTACACGGCATGTACTGCGGAACCTTTGCAAGTTAAATATGAAGAAGTAGTAAAAGACGATGATGATGACTGTGATGAAGAACACTTGGTATGTATTTCTATAACCTTTATATGGTACCTAAAGGCCAAAGGCATCATATTATTCTGGTCTGACAGCTGTTTTGTGTGTATACTGCGTTCAAAAAACCATCAGAATGATGAATATTTTATATTCTTTGTAAAAACAGTAAACATAGTAATGTCACAATATTATGTCAGTGTCAAAAATAACGGTGTGATTCTCTAACAAAACGAGAGAGATCGTTACTGAGTCGCGTACTGCCAAAGTTCAAAAAATCATCATAAAGTTGAAAAAAATCATCTAAATAAAATATGCAACTTTATTTTTTTGATAACCCGTAAACAGGTATGATTTAATAACCTAATTGTAAAGTGTGGTTTTGCTAAATAAAAACTTTTATTTATATAACTACAAGTTAAAAGACATATTGCTGACGCCCCCTCAAGTGATTTTGCACAGAATTTACCCCTGATGTGTACCCAATGATACCACCAGTCTCAATATTTTTTGTACAACCAAATATTTCTATATATTTTTGTAATGAAGTAAACAATTAAACCTGTGTAAAACATAGTAAATAATATAATTAATTGATAGTTTATTTTTAGATTGTAATATATTATATTGATAAGAAAGCAGACAGCAGGAAGCGACTTCGTTTTTTATATATTATGTAGTAATGTACTTTTTATTATTTCTAGGAAGTTCTTTCTACATCAGCCGATGAGATAGCAGATGATTTCAGAGAAGAAGACTATAAGAGTTCCCGGAGAAATTTGAAAAAACATGCTCCCAAAAAAATTAGGACTGAAGAAAATAATAGAAATAGTCAAGATATAAAAGACAAGAAAGATGAATTTTACTATTGGGCTATGGCTTGTGCCGAAGACTTGAGACAAATGACTCTAACTCAACAGCTTTATGCAAAGATAGCGATATCTGAGATTCTATTGGAAGGTCGACTGGGACAACTTCAACGCAATTCTGTTAAGATTAATGAATGTATTGAAGAACAATAAAATAAAACTGTTAATAAGTAAAAACTAATAATTTAGATATTTGTTTTATTTGTCTATTCTGTCTATAGAACAACTTCTGTATCTTTTGTTTTTGATTGGGATTTACAAAAAAAAAAAAGAGAGATCATGGTCAAAGGCTAACGTATAATGAATCAAAATTAATAATAATTACTAGGTAGGATAGCAGTTACCTACATACATAAAAGTAGAAACATTGAACATACCAAAATGCAAACAAATAGGTTAGCAACATTTTCAGCTAAAGCCTCGCTTCGCTAGTTTAATTTAGCTGCGATTACTACTTAGATACCTAGTTATGAAACTCAAATAAAAGCTCATCCACAAACCATCCAGCTGCCGATAATAATATGATAACAAAAGTACCAAAAAGGTCAGCAATTCACGCAAATTGTGCCCCATAACACGTCCAAAGTTTATTATACCGTTTCACTTATTCATCAAGTATGCAAATGAAAAGCAAATAAAGAGAGAAACGACCATCCCCGTATAACGTACGCATGTGTAATGCTATTGGGGAAACGATCAGACGTTACGATGCCACAGGATCGTGTGTACAGAATCACTGATCGCTTGGAAATGGAAAACATCTGCGACGGGATAATATATTAAATAGGTATATTTGGGATTCATACTCCAACAGAACAGGCTATCCTAATTATATTGTGGTTGTGTGGCCAACCTCATTAACTGTTTAAAAATACAGCCTAAACTCACGGATATAAAAATCGAAGCTAGGCTCGACCCTGGGTTTTGGACAGTTACAAACCTATACCTTGAAATCACCTCCAGGTCACCAAGATTGCTAAAATGAACTTGAAAAACTTCCTCACACATAGGTACCTAAATATGTAGGTACGTAAGTAAAGCTTTTATAGACAACTGGGATCCGCACTTATACATGCTTTAAATATGGACTAAGTAAGTGGGATAATCGATATTTTGACTACTTATAAACTTAGGTAAGCAGGTATCAATATCTTTTAAATGTATGAATTTTAAGTGTACCTATAAATTTATGAATTATGACTATTTTACAAGAGGTACGCAACAATCAGGCATGTCACGTCTTACTTACCATCAGATCGAAATCTGTCCAGATTAAAAATGCATTATTTTTCTTTCGACAGAAACACTAGGACAGAAAGTAAACTTACCACATCTTATGCTCGTACGTTTTTAGAACGCCTATTCAACTGAACATCTTGCCATTGCAGATGAATCTTTCGAAATTAAAGGCGCTTATTCATTACGTCTACAAGCATCGCGCGATCTCGGCTGGCGCGCGGACTTCTTATAGACGCAATTTATGAATTTCTCGACATACACATCAACATGAAGCAAACCTCTTCGTGGCTTTTGGAAAAGGTCTTAGGCGCTTTCAATAAAGAGTAACTAATGCAGCAACTAGCACTGGCAACTTTCTGACAACTCGTTTCATTCTCGTTCTAGCTGTTCCATCATAATGCAATAGCTATATGGAACAGGCCTCTAACATAGACAATCTAGATAAATTAAAATTCGGCAGCGACCATCTTGTGGTGCAATCTCCTATTTCCGAAGGTCTGTAATCATCATCGCTATCTTTACTTTCAAGACAGCCACACGGAATAGGGATCTTGAGCTCATAATATTGAATCACGCTCTGAGGTTCAATGGGCAGCGCAAGCGACTATAGAATAGAATAATGCTTTATTGCAAACCAAAAATATACAAAAGAACTTATTACTATAATATGTTATGAAGTAAGTTAACAATCGGCGGTCTTATCGCACTAGGCAATTTCTTACAGACAACCTGGGAATGGAAAAGGACAAAACATACTTTAACAGACGGTGGTGCGCAATTTGTGTTGTTATTTACTAAAACTACATAATAAATACTAAATACATATTCCATAATGTACACAATAAATAAAAGATAAAAGAAGCAATGCTACAATAATTATACAATACCAGTTTAAGATATATACACAAATAAATACATCAAATATGTATATTATATATAAATATATAATAAGTAGGTATATAATATATTTAATGTACTCGTATATATATAAAATATCATAAATATAATATATATAGATTTATGGAACAGCTCGAAAGACCCATACCCAGTTGCTGCAATAATTGTTCAATAGGCAGAAACAGACACATTTACTTAGTGGACAAACTGTAATAGAATCCTTATTAAATGTGTGATTTAACAAACGCGGCATAAACGGTGGAAGTTTCTATTTGGAAAACAGCTCGCGGATATACTACTATATAGGTACGGACTTTTTGGTTTCCTATTTTGGAACATTTAGGTTACTAGCGCACCCCCCACCTAAAACCTTGATCAGCCATTTGGGCAGGTATATTATAGACAAACAATATCTACAATAAGTATTTTTATACTCTAGCTGACAGATTAAGCAGATTTCCATTTCTTCTCAAAATAAATTATCTTGAATTTTCGTCTTAAATACTAAACATTCATCAAACTAAATAGAGGAATCAATTCTAATTCAAATAGCTTAACTCAAATCTGGAAGCTTTTCATAGCAAAAATCCCGTTGAGATATAGCGATATGGAAGCATAACAATAATTTTAGATTTATTTTACACGAGACCGCGTTATTGGGTGTGTCTTTGCTTCAGACTATTCTAATAACGGTAGATACCGCAAACTATAGACAATATGCAGTGCAGTAGATAGTAGGTAAGTAGAAAAGAATACATTTTGCCAATCAATAAAGCTTAAATTACAATTGTATTATTATCGAGCAGCATACGCGATATCTATTATTATACGCCGTTATTTTTTAAATAAAATTATGTGTAAAAAAAAAATAATTATGCATAATTTCGCAGCAAAAAAGTCTTCTAAAGTAAGCCTAAAAATGATTAGCTTAATAGGCTTTTCGTAGATTAACACATAAAGGGTATTTCTTTTAATCTAAGTCTAGCTTGCAATAACATTATACATCCAATAAAAAATCAATCACACAGTTCATCCAAACCTTTTTCGGGTGCCACCTTCCCAGATTAGGTACCATTTGAACTTGAATCACTTTTGTTTACAATGCGCGGTATCCGCTGTTGCTCGTATTATTTGCCTGTTTTTACCGAGTATTTTTTACCGACGTCGTTAAGCCTAAGGATATATTATGATTTTACGGCGTATTCGCCCCAGAAGCATTGTGAGCTGAATTCATGATGTGTAATTAATGAGGACATGACCCGCCTTGCATGTAAAACATCTTTACAGCCCACGTGATTACGGCAAGAAAACAAGATTTTTGACTAAACAAACATGTTCTCTATGTCAACTAATGGGATCTGCTGGTTCTGTTTACTTTACAGATTTTATCGAATTTTAAGCACTCGTCTTGAAGTGCTGAATACGAGTATGTTGACTTAGACGCATTTAGTGGACTGAACAATTATTGTAGCAACTGGGCTGGCCATCTTTTACGCAATTTTCTAGCAATCAACTGTTTCATAAATCTGTTACTATCTTACTAATATTATAAACGTGAAATTTTGTAAGAATCTGGATGTCTGGTTGTATGTTTGTTACTCTTTCACACCTAAACGGGTGGACCGGTTGAGCTCAAGTTTAGGTATAGAGATAGATTAGAACCTGGAATAACATATAGGTTTACAGTACAGCGGGTAAAACCGCTGTGCGCAGTGAGTACCTATTTGATATCAAAAGTACCTACACTGTGCTGTGGCCGCAGCCTAACTTTAATTGGTGCTGCTTGCCAATTAAATGCATGTTCGATTATGTGCATTAAAATTAAGTAGGAACCTATATATTATGAAACAGCTTATTGTAAGTTGCCATGTTGCCAGTGCCAGTTGCTGTAATAGTTGCGCTGCCTGCAAAGCACCTTAATAATTTAGGCTACCTAGTACCTATCTAAATACCGAAACCGTGCTCCGAATACCGTGGACTGCTGAATCCAAATTCTCGCTTTATCATCGAATATTGAATAGTACAAGTTTTACATGTAGATTCTAATTTGAAAACTTGAAAGTAAAGAGACTGCATCAACCATTTTTAATTGCACTTTTCAGCAAAATAAAATTATGTAGGTACCAAATCTACGGGGAGGACTTTTAATCTGGACAAATGCCACGAATCAAAAAGTTGAACAATAATAAAAAACTATTTAATTTTTCATAGCCCTACTTAACTCTATTACAAAATACGGAAAAGAAAACGCTCAGGTAACTCGAACGTAATCCTGAAAGGTTTCACTTATTCATTAATTTTCACCTTCATAACAGCCCTTGCGTAGTCGACATAAAGTTCAACGTTGTAATCATGGCAGTTACCACTTTTTTTCGGTAAAATAAGTGCTTATTCCATTGAGCTTGAATTAGAAGTATTCACATACCTTGCTAGCTCGAGCGACGAATTCCTGTACCTCTTCTCGACTTCTGCTATCCTGGTACCCGTCCACAAAGACACTTCCACGTTTGTATTAATTTAAATGAACCAATTAACTTTAAAGCACATTGCACCAAAAGTTTTATTATTTACTACAGATTTCGTAAACACAAAATGCAAACTAACCTCAAATTGATTTCACTGGCGATGTATTTACGTGTATTATTATTAAAATATTGTTTAAATTGTGGATAAATATGTTGTTTTAATCGTAATAAACATGTTTTTGGTGAAAATACGGAAAACATTACCGTCCCGACGCGTTTGTTGTCACTACTGTCATTTGTTCGACGCCATGGATATCGCGCATGCGTACTTTAATTTCCTTTGAGGCGCATGGATCAAGTAGGCTTTGCTTGATATAAGTAGACCTCTTTGGTAATTTTAAAAATGATTCTTCTCGTGAAAACAAAGTTGTATTAATACAATCAAAATTGATGAAGTAGTTTAAAGGAGTTTTGGCGGCAAGCCTTGATCATATCATTACTCCACGTCTTTTGCTTAATAATCGTGTAGAATTTGATTGTTAGCGTGTAATAATGGTGGAATATTGCGTGTTAAGTGTTATTGAATGTGCACAGATGTAGGCAAGTGATATGGTGCTGAAATATGAATTTTGGTGCCCCCTCCAAAACTCCTCCGAACTTTCAGTAAAATTCCACCCATTTTACTGGAAGACTCACGTGACTAGACGAGCTATTAAGCTCACTCTGACTCTGACCTGACTAACTAACTTATTACTTAAAAAATAACATTTAACTTGACACTGGCAAAACACGAAAGTGGAGACCATAATTTATTATCCCGTGAACATTCACGAATTTTACTCGACACTGGCAAAATGCACATGTTGCCATATTATTAAAAAAAAAAAAAAAAAAAAAAAAAAAAAAAAAGTAGTTTAAAAGTTACAGGGGAAAATGTAAACTTCCTTTTCCCTTGAATAAACTTAGGAAACCTTTATTGAAATAAAATATAGGTAGAAAAGGTACATAATATGCACCTGTGATATTTTTATTATTTGTTCTGATGGTAAGATAATTCTTTTAATTAATATTATTATGTGCCTAATCATTACCTATTTATTTTACTTTCTTACTAGATTGGCGCGAGAACCCAAAGTGAGTTTTGGCCTCCGACAATAAGAGCCTCCAGCTGGTCCTATTATTATGTCTCTAAAATATTTTGTGTGCATTTTTGTAGGAGTAAGTGCCCGCGTGACTAAATCCTTTCTTAGCGGAGGTCTACTACATAAAACCTATGTATATTCTAAATTTCAAGGGGATCCGTTCAGTGGTTTGAGCTGTGCGTTGATCAGTCAGTCAGTCACTCTTTCCTTTTATATATTTAGATACACCACCGAAGGAGCCTTAACGCAAGTGAGCCTGCACCCTTACACCCTAGTGGCCACAAAAATTATAATTACATAATAAAATTCTATTTTCGTTAGTTATAAAGACGCCCAATAACGCTTTTCATTAGCACTCGACCATGGAAACAAAGACTCAATCTTAATTCATAAAAGTCTATTGAAAATTTAATTTCATACTAAGTGACTTACGATCTAACTTTCTTTGAAACAAAGCGTTGTCACTGAACCCTGGTTAAATGTTCAAAGTTTAATTAAAAATCGGGCAAAAAATCACCATCTACCGTTGATGGACCCTCCTGCCTCGAGATAACATCATTTTAAATAAAAGAATTGCCAATAAAATTAAGTGCTCACCTTTCCATCGACTTTAAAACTCATTATTGCTGCGCTTTGCGGTTTTGTCCATGTACAAAAATTTTATTCTAATAATTTATTTGTTATACAAGAGTGCAAAGTTGCTTTTTGACCGCGTGCTCGGTTTGTATGACCGAGCGAGCGAAAGATTCTAAATTTACGATCACAAGATGCTTTTATTTTAGTTTAGATACATTATGATAGTACAGAATAATCTATAAATTTAACTTAGGTATAACTTAGGTAACTTAGGTTTAGGGTGGTTGGGCGTTTGGCTTGATATTTCTCAACAATTTTTACGTATTCCTTGCGAATGACGAAGTTGCGATTTTTTTTGTCTTTGGTATTAGGTAAATGAATTAACAATAAGTCATCTGAATGTTCCTCGATGTTTTTGACATTAAGTTGTGTTAGTTCCCTAGTTCGACATGCTCCGTTCATACCAATAATAAGAACAACCTGTAACGTAAAAGGTATTATAGTACATACACATTAATAAAATTGATTAACGTGCATAATAAATTATGTCTATGAACTTCAATAATTGACTTACTTTTGCCGCTAAATATACGGAATCAGGTGCTTCGTTAAGAAACTTTTCAATTTCATTTGCTGTGAAAACCTTAGATTTTTTTGGTTGATGACCAGCTGAGGCTCTTTTTACAAGCTTTATATTACTTTCACCTGTCTGTTGTCTGTCTGTCTGTCTGTCTGTCTGTCTGTCGGTCTGTCTGTAATCAAATCTTGCAAGTTTAATTTGACCCACTTCCCGGTTTCCAATTGAGCTGAAAATTTGCATGCGTGTGTAAATCGGATGACAATGCAATATTTTTATGACATCGAGCTGATCTGATGATGGAGCTGGAAGGTGGCCATAGGAACTCCGTCATAAAACAACGCAACCCCATCGAGTTTGGGCTCATTTGATTCGTCTTGCAGAGTACTTTATGATGCAAGATGATAACAATCATTAAAGCTTGTTTTTAAAAAGTATTTTTTAAATTTCACTTGTTTAACAGACAGACAGACAGACAGACAGACAGACAGACAGACAGACAGACAACAGACAGGTGAAAGTAATATAAAGCTTGTAAAATGCAATTAATTTAGGATAGGTGTCGATATTTACGTCTTTACTCATCTTTATTGTGGCCTTTAGCATTGAATAAAAACTCCATAGAGTGTTTGATTTCTTAGTCTTGGATAATTCAATAAAATATGCCAATAAAACGTTTTCTGAGAAAGTTTTGGCTCTTTTAGCTAGTCGCCACGCGTTAAATATATCGTACTGCTTTAAATACTTCTCGCGTGATTGTTGAGGAAGAAAGCTCATTTGCGCATTATTGACAGTTTCCGTTAATTCTGTAGGAGTCAAATATAATTCTTCGTCGCTAGAACTAGAGTCACTCATTTTACTTGTTTTTAGTTTCTTGTCTAACTGAATGACTGATCGGTTCTTATCTAACTGAATGACTGATTGACTATTAGTTAGTCAATCACTCTTTTTTTTTTATTGGTATAACTAGCTTATACTCGAGGCGTTGCCGGCGTGGCAAAATCGTTTCTTAGCGGATCTCAACGCCTTAAAACCTACTTGTATTCCAAATTTCTGCTCAATCCATCCAGCGATTTGGGCTGTGCGTTGATAGACCAGTCAGTTGGTCACTCTTTCCTTTTATATATTTAGATATTTATTACAGTCATTTAATTTTTAATTTCTGTAAACGATATGTAGAAGTAGAAAGAAACAAATGTAATATCCAATTAAACTTTAAAGTCTACCTATTAAATATTCTTTTCAAAAAATATTAAATGTAAAATGTAAAGGCTTAGGGAGTCTAATTATACAGGACGCTTGAAACGAAGACAATTCCGCCGTGGAAATATTTCGTGCCGGACATTTTTCTTTATTTCACCTTATTTGAATAACGAAAATGTATTTTAAGGTTTTTTTTACCTCAACGTGGCTTACAAGTTAATTCTACGGGCGAAGTTGGAAAGGGCGCAATTAAAATTGTTTTATTTTACGACAAATGAGGTAATTTCCGAGACATACTCTTGATTTAAAAGTTTTCGGGGGATTTTCCTTGGAGCGGTTTTTGAATGTTTCCTTTTTTGGGAACATTCGAGATCTTTTTATATTCGCTGTAATGAACATTTTAAAGCTGTTGCTAATAAAATTTTTGTTCTACAGTCAGTCAGGGAGTCTTGAAGAGTCTGCAAAGTTTTAACCAGCGATACCCATAGATTATGCAAGTTTCTTTATTATCTTCAAGCGCCATTATGTCCTCGGAGATCAAGTTGAATTGAGGTAATTTTAGGCATATATGTGAACATAATAAGGTGAAAACATGCTCAAACGTAATTCCCATCGCCCAAAATTGGTTCTTTAGAAAACCGCAAAAGCTCGTCTCTAAGCATTGGCTTTTCTCTATGTATTGAGACATAGTTTAGGCAAAGAATAGAAACTATTACTACGTATTAGGCTACCATTGAAAAAATCTGTATTCTCACTCCTATTGCAAATCTTAAAAAACTGCGAATCGATTTCGACTCAGACACTTAAAAATGATGATCGTTTCTTTTAAAATACATAGATGTATCAAGGTAACGACATTCATTAAAGATTTTGCAAGGCTTACTGATTGGATTCAAAATGTATTCAGCTAGCTGAAAGCTATTTCGTTGCAATAAACAGCTTAGTGTATCTTCTAAGAGATGTTTAGCTCTGCGTAGAACTTCGCATCGTACATTTAACTTTTATCCCCTACTATTTTTTATTTTAATATTTCTGATACGATGTTTATGTGAGTTTTTAGTAAAATCTACTGGCCATTATCAACAACAAAAAAGTACAATAACGTATAAGGGGTTTTTATTATTACAAACTTATATTCACTTTCACCTGTCTATTGTCTGTCTGTCTGTAATCAAATCTTGCAAGTTTAATTTGATCCAATTCCAAGTTTCCGATTGAACTGAAATTTTGCAAAGCAATATTATTATGACATCGAGCTGATCTGGTGATGAAGGTGGCCGTAGGAACTCCGTGATTAAACGACGTAACCCCATTGAGTTTAGGCTCATTTGATTCGTCTTGACGAGTACTTAGGTGCTAGACTGTAATAATATATAATAAAAGCTTGTTTTTATTATTTTTTAAATTTCTCTTGTTAAGGAACTGAAGTGAATCATTTTAGGTGCAGTTTTAGGTGCGAATGCGAGCCATTTGCTTTTCTTTTCATTTTATGTGTGGAAATGATGTTGCCACGTATTTTTATCTTGTAAAATTAGCGTCTATCTACGTATTGTATCATGGCTGAATATGTTGTACCACTTATGATCACAATTATATCGTTAAGACCATAATGACAAGTAATTATCAAGTCTTAAAAAATTTATTGTGAACAAAAGGGCCTAAGTCAGGCAGAAGAAGCGCAAACAAGACTCAGATGTAGACATAACATGACGCGCTTCTCTTCATTTTACAAGTATGAAAATAAATTGGAAGGGACGGACGACCCCTTATTCTTTCGTATCTTATTTCTTTTCTTTCGGGCTTTCACCTATATACTGACTGAGGTATCTCAGTTTCAGCTTAGACGTTTCACTATAATTTATATGGTTCTATTTTATTTATAATATGGTTATGAATCGTTTTGTTGTTTTTAAATAGGCCTACGTTTGATCACATCCCATCTGATGAAAAGTGCAGATGCAATCGACGATGAATCACGTGCGATGCCTAGAAAGGTCACTAATTTCTTAATGTTGTTTACAGAAAAAAAAGGTAGCACTCCGGGAGTGCCGGCAGAAGTGAAAACTTCAATATTAACGTTGTGTTTAATTATAAGTATAAAAATACTATCATTTATGAGGTAGAATACAATGTTTATTTATTGCGCTATCGTACACAAATATGACAATTTATATTTTGTTATTTATAATATTATATCGTTATTTATATATTACATTAAATTTTATCTCTCAGAAAAATCAACTTCCATCCATAATTTCGACGACTTTTACACCATCGTTATTATCAGAATCATCATCCCAAATTTTTACAACTGATACAATTGGTTTATGATAACTGAAGTAAGAAACAAACAGTTTTGATTCGAACCTATTTAAGTGTCTAATAAAGACCGCATCAATAGTAGTTTTGTATTTCGTTGTGCTAAAATTGCGATCATTTGACATAGTTAAACCAAATTCACAGAGCAGCACACTCAAGCACGGTAGAAAGAGTGAGAGATACTAGTTCCTCTCCCTTCCCCTCGATCTTACGCTTTTTCGATCAGCATCACGTGACCCTGACGCGAGTTTGAAAGTTTTTACCCATACAAAAAAGTGCTCAGCGCCGCTAAAGAAGTTTTCACTTCAAAAACATTTATTTTTAATTGGACTAAACAGGCGTTTTTGACCGCAATTTCACTTGATGGATGGACTATGCGATCCAAGGTAGGCGCTTTGCACATAGTGACTTTTGAGAAACAGCTTTGAGCAAGCTTTTTAGAAAACACTTGTTAAATAAAAACCTATTACACTAAGATTTCCTTGGCAGGTCGATTAGGTGAGTAACTTAATAACAGTGCCAGTTATTCTACCGTCCGGGCAGTGATGTGGAATCATTCCTGTTCTTCGGTATTCCGGTTCTTCCTGTCTTTCGGTCCTGTTTTTCGGCACTGTAGCTAGTGAAATTACTGGGCTGAAAAGTCTTAACATCTTATGACTAAGTAAGAAGCGTTGGTGGACTGCACTTAGAATTTTTCGACATTGTGTAATGAGCACTGTACTGATTATGGTCAGTGCCATCTCTTGCCATCAGGAAAGCGTCTTGCTCATCTTTACTCCTTTGCATAAAACGCTTGTTTAGTATAAACATATTCACTCTCGATTTGAACTGAGTTTCGAGTTAGCATAGTAAATCAAGAGCAATAGTGTCAAGCGAGCTAGATCTTATCTGTGTTCGTTCCCAGGTGTATCCTGTAATAGAGGCAAGGATACGAGACGACAACTGTGAAATTGGTCGATCGTGATGTATGCAACGTCGGCTTATGTCACTGTGTACAGTGATTTGCGAGCGAGATTTTAACGGTTCTCAAGAGAAATTGTGCGAATGGTTTGTCTAATTAACGAATAAGAACCAGCAGGCTCGGGCAGTTTAATGGAATTAGGGCTTACTTTGCGGAAATATATTATAATAATTATAAGTTATTAAATTACACTAAATTATATTATTAATAATTAATCACTACATGGTATAAAATACAAGACGAATGTTTATTTGTATAATACATGCGTAATATAACAGAAAATTAATGATAATTTTCTATTTAGCGCGACAAAGTGCGCGCGGGTCCACTAGTAACTAATAATATTAAGTTTTTATTTAGTCGTCATTGTGAAATCTTGGGTAAGTGCTACCCATAAGTAGGTACTGATTATAATGGACAGCATTATCTCTTACTATCAAGAGAGTCTTGCTGGTCTTCTTACTTCTTTGTATATAAAAAAAAGTTTCACCTGTCCCGATGTTTGTAATCAAATGTTGCAAGTTAAATTTAATCCACTTACCGGTTAACGATTTATTTTTTTTTGTATGATACACTCACAGTATAGGTAAGTACATATATCAATATATAACAATCTAGCCTTATTAGACTAATAAGTAATTTAGTTCTAACTTATATTGCTAAAGTGAGATAATCTAAGAAAGTGTCAAATAACACGTATTCTTACTGTCTCTATCATAGTTAAGACACTTTGTTCTTGTGTTCTTTGTACACAGCACTAACACTATATAATTTCACTAAACACTACACTTAAACTAACTCGAAAGGTTTTGTCCTTTTGAGTCTCCTTACTAGTCCCGTGGTATCGAGGAGCTGGATGGCCTCGACGTTCACGTGATGGTGGAGCCGTCGCTGGTGGGCTTCCGCGAACTTTTTGATGACGTTAGACACGAGATCCACATCTAGATCGCGATGGAGATCATCGTTTCTTATGAACCAAGGAGCATTCACTATACCCCTCAGCACTTTATTTTGAAAGCGTTGGATAATTTTAAAATAAAGGTTAACGATTGAGCTGGATTTTTGCATGCATCTGTAAATCGGCTGACAATGTAAAATTATTATGACATGGAGCTGATCTGATGATGAAACCCATGATGCCATGGAAACTCGGTAGTTAAAGGACACAATCCCATTTAGTTTAAGTACATACATATAGGTATAAACAAAAAATATTTTGTAGAGTTTATTGCGTTCACTTACTTTCAAATGTCGATAACATTCTAATATAAATTATTAATTAAAATCTCTTAGGTTATGCCCTACACACCTATAAACTTTTACAAAAATATCTCAAAAAAAATCTTACAATCTAAAGATAACGCGAACCTAAACAGAGATGAGATTCTCACGCTCATACATATTTGTACCAAAAAATAAAAGACTTATTTGCGAGATATTTTAATCAGAATTAAGCAAATTCTTTCCTCACACCATACGAGTGTTATGACCTTATAATCGGGTGGCACGTCGTCACAAAATACAATTTCTTAACACACGCCTCCTTTCAAACCGAGGAAATGGATGGGGCGGATGCGAATAAATTTTCATTTACATACATTTACCAGCTTCAGCAATGCACGGAGAAAGCAACTTCCCGTAATAAAATGAAATTACTTTTTTGATCGCGAAAATAACGCGGCCATCGCATAATATGAGGATCTCATTTAAGAATGCGTGAGATCTAATGCATTATAATGAGACAATCGTTATCATTACGAGGTTACACATATAGTTTATTTAATTCTATGTATGTTAGTCTGTAAGGTATATATGATAATATTATGGGCCTCTGGTACACTGCGTCTGTGGCAGTGTACTGAAATAAGTATTTTTTTATGTGGAGAAGTAAGAAGACGAGCAAGACGCTCTCCTGATATTAAGAGATAACGCTGCCCATAATCAGTACAGTGCTACCCAGAATTTAACAATGATGTGCAATTCTAGGTGCACTGCACCAACGCTTCTTACTCAAGAGTCATAAGATGTTAAGACTCTTTAGCCCAGTAATTTCACTAGCTACAGTGCCCTCCTACCGAAGCACAGTAATGGTTGCACATTACTGCTCAGGCGGTAGAATAACTGGCACTGTTGGGGTACCCACCTAGACGACCTCCTGCAAATGAACCATACCCCCAGTAAGTGAATTATTATTATTATATAACAAACAAAAGTATCACAATTTGTCCCACTGCTGGTCATAATATGCCTTCTTGTGTAACTTACGTGTAAGTTTCCTAACTGTTTACAGCCTAATCTTTCATGTTACAATATACTTAATATTTTAAACTACTAGCTGTTTTACCCGCTATACTGTAACCTGTGTGTTATTCCAAAGTCTAAGCTATATCTATACTAAATTTCAGCTCAATAGGACCACCCACTTAGACGTGAAACAGTAACAAACATACATCCAGACATCTATATATACTTACAAACTTTCACGCTTATAATATTAGTAAGGTTGGTTGCCTGGAAGAGATCGCTCACAGCGATAAGGCCGCCAATTGTGGACCAAAATGTAACGTAGCACTAGTTAGTAATAAGTAAATGTAATTTTTCTATTGGTCTCAATAAAGTGTATTCTATTCTATTCTATTCTATTCTATTAGTAAGATTAGTAAGATACTGTCATTGGGCTATTGATAAATTTATGACTTTTTCGTAGTTCAATAACTGATAAACTGGATTCCACGTGGTATGTATAATTTTACTTACCCATGGTACACTAGTATTACACATGACGGATAAAGATGGCAATATAATTATAAGTCATATATACTTAAAATTATGTCAAAGAACTTAGAAACAATAATTTTTTTATGACACCTAGTCTAATATCCCTTAAATTCAAGTAAATTGCACGAAGCTCAAGGCTGCAAGTAATACAGAAGGTACTCGATAAGTATGTCAGGCAGTCATTGTTAAGGGCATGTCGTCACCCCGTTTACCTTCACGTTGGGCGAACAACCTTTTTTGCTCATCTCATTATTTTACCAGATTTAAAAGCTGTGAGAGGAGACAAAGTATTTATTGTTCGAGTGAATCTTCAGTATATTGTTGTAAGTTAAGTACCTACTGATGAAAAATTAACAGAGACTGGCATTATTTTGAAAACATTTATTTTGAATATTGTTAAGGCCGCTGAAGGGGTCTGAACCTACTAGTACCTATCTAATTAACAGTAACAAAAATATAATATACCTATTTATAAATACTAAGTGAAATTTAAAAAAAAAATCACTTAGTATTTGTTATTATTATCATGAAAGTACTCGTCAAGATGAATCAAATGAGCCCAAACTCAGTAGGGTTTCGCCGTTTAATTACGGAGTTCCTATGGCCACCTTTCAGCTCCATCATCAGATCAGCTCCATGTCATCATATGGTCGATTGCATGCATGTAAAATTTCAGTTCAATCGGAAACCGGAAAGTATCAAATTTAACTTGCAAGATTTGATTACATTACAGACAGACAGTTGAAAGTAAAAAATAAATGAAAGCTTGTAAAATGTTACAGTTGTTATACAGGCGGATTTTGTAGTGCGATGTGTGCGATGCCCGCAGTTAGAAGTTAGACTTAAAGACTATACACCAACAATTTATTCTCTTCAAATGATTCTAAAAATAATTCAATCAAAATTACAGGTGGCCAAGGGCTTCCCTTTCGTCACGGGATTCTTTACTGTTGAGAGCTTGATTCTGATGAGAGAACGATATGCCAGGTAGGTACGAGTTATTCAGTGGGTGTAAAGCCTCGTCCCGGAATTTTTCAATACTAATTGTAATTTATTAAAAAACACTTTACAAGTCCTCACCGCCCATTCATTACCACCTACGCTCGATGAATTCCCATTACAGCCTTCGTATTTGGCACATATGCCAAATTCGATAAGTCGGTCGCTTTGAGTGGGACTCGAAATGCAGTTAATGGAATTACGCGACTCGCTGGCGGTTTTGCATTCGGGAATGTGTTTGCATATATTCTCTGAGGAAGTTAGACGTTTTTAACATTCGCATCGTTGACAAACGCGTGATGAGACTTTAACTAGAGAAAAGACAAAAATAGACAAGGTAAGTCATCCAATTTCAGAGTAAAATCCAGGGAGGGATTTGTTATGCCTTTTAGATAGTAGTCTGCTAGCTACCATCTACGGTCGCATTGTCGCTTAAGAGACATTATAACATTTGATTAATGTATCATACTGAAAACTTTTAAAATGTGCAATAATAATATTATGCAGATCTGATCTTGAGGAATTTGCAAAAAAATAATTCTATGAATTTATATTTCTCAATTTTGTCAAATAGTGCGAGCGCCAGAGCATCAACCGTTATAAACGTTCTTAATATTACGCGAGATCGTGGTCAAAGGCTTAACCTTTAAAGAATAGAACATAAAATAGGTATAGGTACATTATTTTCGATAAAGCGTATAACTGAGCTATGCTTAAAATTAATTTCGAGTCTGTAATTCTCTACTAAACGTCCTGGGATTTCCATCCCTAAAATTCTATTTATTTCGAGGTCTCAGCTACCTACATTTCAATGTTTAGCTTTATAATTCAGAAGATTTACTGTACCATCGCATTTATTAGATGTTCTTTGTTAAAGGCTACTGATATTTATGTATAAAAGTTCCCAAGAAATCTGTAGGTCATGCATTCGAACATTTTTTTATATTAGTACGTGACCAGTTAATAAAATGGATGAGTCAAGGCCGGTAAGCTCATTCTTTAGAATTGACTAGTTGATTTTGATGTTAAAGGTATGTTGTTCTTCTATTTTATGACTTCCGTGTGAACGATTTAAGCCGATTACCTTAATTGGATGGTCAGACGCATCGAACTCCTACAAGACCGGTTGGCTAGAGGTGGCATAATAGAGAAACATGTTGGGACTTGGGGAAGGCTTTTGTCCAGCGCCGTCGGGGCCGCGGATGAGTGCTTCGGTGTACCCGCTACCCTGACATTATGGTGTCCCGCAGGAATACCCCCAGGTTTTTAGTGGGTATTTCCGCTTCGGCAGGGTAGTCCCACATTCTGCCCCGTGCCCCCCGGCGTGGGGTGACGATGCGTTAAACATTTTTACTGAGTCAAAAACAAAGGCCTTTGCCCAGCAGTGGAACAGCATAATATTTCCATTCCATCCCATGATAGATATTTGTAACTTTATTAAAATATCAGTTTTAATTAAAAATACACCTTATGCAAATGGCTTTTGATTGATGATGATTGAATTATAATCCTACTAAATAAATAGCATCTATAAGGAAATGATAATAAAATTATAATCTGATGCTATATTATATTATATGACCTATAATAAATTCATTATTATGTCCACAGTTCACACGTTCCACTAATAATAACACATCTAATATTATAGGCAATATAAGTATCAAAATATAAGAATCTATCATCACCGCCAGCCTTCTCTAGGATCGCTTTAACTGGAAAACTTTTTTTATATTAAGAGCGGCAAGCAAGCGGTCGGCCCACCTGATCTTAAGTTGGTACCAACCCCTATAGACCCCTTCAACACCAGAGGCCTTAATGGAGTTTTGCTGGCCCTGGTAGACTTTATAAATAAAATACTTTATAAATTTGCAATAAATTAATTCTATGAATAACCTTTATAAATAAATATCGGGGGGGGGGGGGGGGTATTTAGCCCCCCCCCCGTAACTGCAACTTTTAGCAAAGGAAAATAATAGAATAGAAAAAATATACATAAAATAATGTCCCAGATAGCTCTTTATCACTTGTACCGTCTGCCAGCTCGCAGTTCTTTACATAAAACAAGTGGCCCTCTTCAGACTGCCATTACACCGAGTTTCCAGACCAATGAACGAACAGTAAAATTAATTGCTTCATTGCTAATGAAGCCTGTTGGTTTCGGGACAATATTTATTCGGCTGCATCACCCCACCTCCACTGGTATCCGATAACAAGCCAGAGCACCCTTGAGCCACAGTAACTACAGTTTACGCACCACTCAAATTGTTCAGACCGTGGTTGATTTTTTGAAGATGGTTTTTGATACGTAGAAACATCAAATTATATTATTTTGATGTTTGTAATTTGAAGTCAAAATTATTACGCATATTGCTAAACATCATCATCATCATCAGCTTCTGCACACAACCACACACATTCATCCACTGCTGGACATAGGCCTCCCCCATGGCACGCCATTCAAATTGGTCGACTGTCTTCCCACTTCTAGCGACTGTAGTGTAGGTAGATTCAATAATTGTATTATTTCTGTATTAATCATATATGTGGGTACTTGAATAAAAGTCAGTCGATTCCTAGCATATTGTCGTTTCATTACATGGTGACAGCGGTCCGTTAAAAAATATTAAAATTGGTGTTATTTCGTGGATAATAGCACTTAAAATAGTCAAAAACAGTTCAATAGTGTCGAAATATCGCGAAAACGATAGAACACGCACGTCCCCCCGCCGAATTATCGCTAGAAGGAGGTCCGGCAAATCGAGCTGACGCGTGGCGGCGATGGCTGAAGCAGTTTCAGATATTTTTAAAGGCTTCGGGGATTTATAAAGAACCAAATGATGTGCAAGCTACCCTGTTAATAAATCTTATCGGTCCCGATGGCTACGACGTGTACTCAACATTCAAGTTCGAACCAAAAACTGACGGCGATGACATTCAAAAATTTGCGGATTTCCTTTTGCTTTATAATCTAAAAATATAAAAATAAATCGTACAAAGATTAAATAAAGCTTCGCTCCCAAAATCACTCGCGTTGGTAGAGCAACTGATTGATTGATTAAGCTTTTTAAAAAGTTCTGAATCCTTCTCACAGTACAGAGATGACAATGATGCAAATGAGAAGCTAAGCAGTGGACTGAAAAGGATAATATTAAAAAAGTTAAGCAGAATTTTGCTTCTGAATTAAATTTTATTGTACTGTGGTTTTGGTTTCACCTATTATGTATCTTTAATGTTTGCACGCTTATTATGTTTGCCGTGGAATTATGATGCGGCTTGTCAGATCATGTGTAATTTAACAAGGACCTCTATAGAATAATTGATCACTTAAAATTCTTTAGCGGATCTGTGTCGCAACTTCTGAATAATGTTGTGGGAATATGTTTGGAATTTAGAAGGCTATAGGTTCCCAAAATAGAACAGATATCACATTATTTACAACGAGTTCTCGTTATTGATATTTTATTATAGTATCCCTTCCTTAGTGTTAAAACTTTGGATCACTGAGAATATTATTTACTAGCTTATGCTCGCGGCTTTGCCCGCATGACAAAAGTCTAGGAGTCTAAGAGGTCTACGTCATAAAACCTATGTTCCAAATTTCAACCCAATTTGTCCAGCGGTTTAGGCTGTTCGTTGATAGATCAGTCAGTCAATCAGTCACTCTTTCCTTTTATATATTTAGATAATAACTGTTTTCCTTGCGATAATAATAAACGACGAGGGCCTGGAAAAATCGACAAGATTACTGTAATTCACAAGTCTTCGCGTAGGTAGACCGAAGACTTAATTAAAAGCATAGGATCCCACAGGATTCAGATGACAAGTTAAGAAGCGTCATACTTCTATACATAATATATAAGCAACGGCTACGTTAAACGGAACAAGCCAACTGGTCATGATGTCTCAAACAATAACGTAAGAGTAATATTGCATTAATAGGTCGTGTTTTCAAACTGAGGAAAGACCTCACAATTTTACAGGTGCTAAAATATAATAAACTAGCTGCGCCCAGCGGTTTTACCCGCAGTAATTATGTAACCTGTGTGTTATTCCAGGGTCTAAGCTATCTCTATAACAAATTTCAGCTCAATCGGTCCACCCATTAAGGCGTGAAAGAGTAACAAACATCTAGACATCCATTCGTACAAACTTTCACGTTTATAATATTAAGTAAGATTATAATATTACGAGTAGATATCTAAGTGGCATATACGCATCGTCATGTAATTGTGAAGTGAGTTATTGTGAAAAGTAAGTACCACTTGACGCTTGTCATAAGATTCGGCCTAACGTATTTTCCTTATTGAAATTATTTAGCTAAAACACAAAAACCGGTGCTAACGGCAATTGACGAATTATTTACTTTTCCACTTTCTGATGCCGAGTTCGCGTGCTAAACTCACTTATCACCAAAAGTACGTAATATGCATAGAAAAAGTAAAATTAAGTCGTGTTACACGAAGTCGCGGGGTTTCCTACTTTTTAATACCATTAGTGACCCTTGAGTGGCGCTTGCATGTGCTAAGTGTTTTATAAGAAACTTTTTTTGGAATTCAATTTGCTTTGCAAAGGAAATTAAATTGAATGGAATTTATGAGTAATCGATAAATATTTATTCATGGATGACCACTGACCGTATGAGATTTACGAAACGCCATAAAATTCTCGCTGGTCAGAGCGTCGTCGTAAATTATAATATTAATTTTAAACCTTTTGTCAAAGTTTTAAGAGAATGTAATTAATGATGCAATGCCATGGTTAGCTAGATGCTGATTAGATATTATAATATTTAGTGGCATGTTATAATATTAGGGAATTTATTTGCCTGAAATAAGGGTAGACTGGGGGTAGACTTCCTTTGCAGGAGGTCGTCTAGGTGGGTACCCCAACAGTGCCAGTTATTCTACCGCCTGAGCAGTGATGTTCAAACATTACTTTGCTCCGGTAGGAAGGCACTGTAGCTAGTGAAATTACTGGGCTAAAGAGTCTTAACATCTTATGACTCTTGAGTAAGAAGCGTTGGTACAGTGCTCCTAGAATTTCACATAATTGTGAAATCCTAGGTAACACTGTACTGATTATGGGCAGCCGTTATCTCTTAACATCAGGAGAGCGTCTTGCTCGTCTTCTACTTCATCACATAAAAAAAAAAACAAAAAAAGGTAAATTTATGAAAATCAATAAACCCAGAAAAATATTACTAGACGTCCATGACAAACTCTTACGAATGGTCCACAATAGAAGACACAAAATGTAGAGACAGGGCGATGGTCTACCATGGGTTACGATATGCTCATAAACAAAGGTTAATGAAACGACTGTAAACTGTACAAATGTAAAAATTTATTTAACTTTCATATTGCGACTAGAAGTCTAAATAGACGGTGTCAGCTATTTTAGGTGAATATTTAGTTTAATTTAATACTTAGATCCTCTTGATTTGTTCGGGCTTGGGGGGGTTGGCTTCGATGTATTGAAGAGCCCTGATGATGTAGTCGGGGATGGGCTGGGGAGGGGGAGGGGTAGGCAGATGGGCACCCTGAAACAAGAACAAAAAAGGTAAGACATCGTATTTTTTTTTGTAAGGCTTAGCCCTAGCACCGTCTTCGTACAAGATTCAAGATACACAAAATACGAATATAATAATATGTCTAAGCCATCTGATCAACTAAGTCAAATTCATTATGGTTGAGACCGTGCTTAGGAAACTACATTATTGAGGTAACTTGAACATTAAACACGTGAAAAAAAAAATCTTTACTATGAAGAAGGAAATTCTATACCATTAACTATTATAATATTATATAACCTAGGTCGTCTAGGTGGGTACCTCGACAGTGCCAGTTATTCTACCGCCTGAGCAGTGATGTGCAAACATTACTGTGCTCCGGTAGGAGGGCACTGTAGCTAGTGAAATTACTGGGCTAAAGAGTCTTAACATCTTATGACTCTTGAGTAAGAAGCGTTGGTGCAGTGCTCCTAGAATTCACATAATTGTGAAATACTAGGTGACACTGTACTGATTATGGGCAGCCGTTATCTCTTAATATCAGGAGAGCGTCTTGCTCGTCTTCTACTTAATCACATAAATAAAAAAACCATTATAATATTTATTTTGTTATTCAGCACAACAACAGGACTAACTGAATGCTTAAGTAGCAATTTCTAGCAGTAGTCCTGCTCTTGAAAAATGTTATCTATCCTAATAATATATTATAATTACTTATAGGTATCCTTTAGAACCTTCGAGTGATATTAATAATAATATTTGCTGCATATAAGTAAACACAGGCCTATATTATTTGTTTTTTTTTTACTTGACCCTGGAAAAATGCGTTACGCATCTTCACCCCACGCTGGGGGGCGCAGGGCGGTATGTGGGTCTCGCTATACCTGTCCCTACTTAATATAATAATTATTTTTGGGATTTTGGCAATATTTGTGACATCATTTGCACTTACCTGGGGTTGGTATCCATTCTCGTCGGCGATGTAAGTCAGCTGGATAATTGCACCGTCAGGGGACGTGTAGCCGTTAGATCCTTGGACAACAACGGCGGCTTGTTCCTGTAAAAGGAAAAAAATATCTGGTATAGATCCTGAATGTGGCGTGATATAGGTCAGTCACAGTTTGAACGTTTATGTGGTGGAAGAAGGGGTCCAAGAATGGATGGAAAGGAGTTCGGGGTTGCAATGTATTTTAACATACTTCTGACATATATAGAGGTACATTTTAATATCAATGCTGGCACCTAGCTCTATATCCACAAAAAATGCTATTGGTCTTCAAGCTAATAACTGATTTCTGGAGGCGTGCAGTACCTGATGCATTAGTATTTATGTTGCACATTTTTTTTACTTAAAGGTCTAGTATAATTATTATGCCGTTAGTAAAAATATTTCTATAATATATTTGATTTAATTCTAAACCTTTAGGTAAAATCTATAATTGTTCAAAACAATGAAAATCGAACGTAAAGAGGAACTGACTATATTATAAATGTTTTTTAGTAAATAGTACTATTTACTTGGTATATACGAGTATAATATGTACCTAAACGAAATAATATGGAAGATTTGAGGTCAAATTTAATATTATGATGTTATAAAACGATAATATTATTATGATGGTGAACCAAAATTTAAATCCGTTGCGTAAATCCTGACCTTAAACGAAATATCAAGGTTTGAAATATAAATATTTTTATTGAAAATATACTATTGGCTTTTGGGCGCGGTTTTGCTCATCTTGAATTTTATATAATATATATTAAAAATTACTTATCGGCTATCTCTCTCTATAAATGACAAAATCCCTGCTTACATCAAATTGAAAATGCTGGGCTGGGCTGATTTTGACGAGAAAATATATATATAATCGATGAATGAAGATTATTATTTGGCGATTGATAAATTAATAATAATTATTGAAATCAGTCAAAACTTTCAAGGTTTACAGCTACAATAAAGGTCATCATTTGTTTATACTACTTGAACCCGTGGCGATTATAAATGCCTAAACCACTAAACCGATTTAGATGAAATTTGGAATAGAGATAGTTCAAGTTTCGGGAATGGACATGGGATGGTTTTTATTTATCCCACTTGATAAAAACTGTTTTTATCGCCGTCCACCATAATTTTTTTTATTATCTCACCGGGCCGGAAGATCTCAGTTGTCCTTGTTCCTCGGCTTGGATTCCGTTGCTGGTCTTGAAACCGTAGACGAAGTTTTCAATTCCAACCTCATTCTTCTCTTCGAGGGTCTGAGCGTCGGCTTCAGGAGAGCGGACGAGGTGAGCCACGTCGGCGGCGGCCAAAGCCAGGACTGAGAGGACTACGACGAAGGATCTCTATAAAAAATGTTTTCAATTAGAAGAGTAAGATGTGGCATCTCTTTGTTCACTTATTATAATATATTGCATTGCCTTTAAATTTTGCTTGATCCCTTATACTGGGCTATAGGCTTTTGGGAAAAGTCTCGTAAGGGGAAGGCACTTGTCTATTTAATGTTTAGATACATAAACCCTTGTAATTTTTGTCGTGTTCTTGCCCTCTTTACAACCTCGTGGTAAAAAATATGGCGTCTTCTCGTCCATTTTTAAAATATACAACGTAATAATCAAAAAAGGTCGAGTCAAAAGCGTGGACACGACTAAAAATACGGGGTAACTCTTTAATTAATTTTTTTTTGACAAGGGGAAATGCATTTATGCCTACCCGCACTTCTCGGGGGTGAAGTACGGGTTATGTGGGACTCAGCTTGCCGGCGGGAATGCAGGCCGGCAAGTAATACCCACTGAAACCCCTTGGCAGACCGTCGTTCTGCTTTAACGGGGCAGGATGGGGTCGCAGTTGCATTCACCATCCCACGCTTCATTAACAACAGTTAACCTTTGCCCACAATTTGCCTGATGTTTATCGACGATGTAGCCGAAGATGTTAGCAGACAAAACTATGGTTTTTTATTATTTTTTTAACAATGAGTGATAAGACAAGCAAATCAAATACATGATGGTAAGCATCATGATTGCCCATATCAGACACGTCAAAGAAATTATTGGTCCTCGAGATCGCAAATCCACACTCTGCTTTAGTAGAGTCCGAGTAAGGTCAAAGTGCAAGTTGTTTGACATGTTACACAAAAAATGCTCCGAATTCACGTTCACTCAACACTATTGCAACTATTCCCAAATGCTATCACGTGGGTGTTTTTTAATATTCAATGTCGCAATGCTCTCGACTCACCATCTTGTGTGTCAAAGTTAACAGACGATGTATAACTGTGGTGATAAAGTATTCGCCCAGCATTATATACCCGCTGATCTTCGTTCCAATATGGCTAGAGGCATTTACATTATTTTGCAACAAAGAATCTCGCTTGCATGTGATGGCTACAAGGTAAACGCGATCGATCGGACCCATACGCATGGGTGCTGAATCCTGGAGCCATATTATGGTGAATTTTCATATTTTAAGGGACTTAAAGGACAGGAGAAGATTCTATTGCATTTTAGAAATAATAATTTATTTATTCATAGATTCCAGATTGTAGAGGTACATAAAAAAAACAGATCTTAATGTAGAATTGTTCTGCAGAAATCTTTACAGATGCCGTATCCTGGAGGTCTGCTATGGAAAAATTTCATATTTTAATGGATTTAAATACAGGAGATTCCATTGATTTTTTATATTCGCATTGAGGAATTTTGGGAATTGAGGATACACACAATATCCTCGAGGCCTTCTAAGATGAATTCAGTTTTACATTTTTTTAAGGATTGAAAAACAGGATGAGATAATTTGATTGTTTTTACAAGCTTTATATTACTTTCACCTGTCTGTTGTCTATCTGTCTGTCTGTCTGTCTGTCTGTCTGTAATCAAATCTTGCAAGTTTAATTTGACCCACTTCCCGGTTTCCAATTGAGCTAAAAATTTGCATGCGTGTGTAAATTGGATGACAATGCAATATTTTTATGACATCGAGCTGATCTGATGATGGAGCTGGAAGGTGGCCAAAGGAACTCTGTCATAAAACAACGCAACCCCGTCAAGTTTGGGCTCATTTGATTCGTCTTGACGAGTACTTTATGATGCAAGATAATAATAATAATTAAAGCTTGTTTTTAAAAAGTATTTTTAAAATTTCACTTTTTTATGTTAGCTACTTCAATACTCCAACCTGGTATTTTTTCAAAGACGTTTTTATATCTCTGTCTAACCTGGTATTTTTTAAACAGGTTTTTATGCAATTGTTTAATAATTATTTATTGGCCTTACTTTTCTTTTCATAGCTAGTCCTGTCTCGTCCTAACCTACAATTGTTCAAAATTAAGGTGATCACATCCGTCATTTAGATAGTTTTTCTTTTTAATTATTTTAACCGACTCAAAAAATGGAAGAGGCTTGCAATTTTTCGAAGTAATTTAATTGTGTTCATTAGATTATGTTCATCGAGTCACACTAAAAGTTCATTAAATCGATTTGAAAAATTCTTATTTGTTTATTTCTTCCTAGTGAAAAGTGTCGACATTAAAATTTTACTGAAATCAGTTATTTGCAATAAATTTACTGCATGTGCGTCGAGGTTACTAAACATGCCACGGGCATCTAAGTTTTCCCTACTGAAAAAAAAAATTTTTTTTTATTCGTTATAAGTTAGCCTTTGATCTAGATCTCGGCTGATCTTAAGCGACGATACGGCCGTAGATGGTATAGCACACTAAACCTAGAAGGCGGGGTAAATCCCTCCCTGGCTTCACTGAAGATCATGCCGAAATAAAAAAATATTTTCATAGTCTTTAAAATGATGGTTTCATAACGTAGCGCACCAATTTATTTTTGTTTACTAATACTATGCTACGCGGTAATATAGAAATATCTGTATAGAAGTTTTATCCTATGGGATAAAATAAGTAGCCTAAACGTAATTACGGAATCTACACCTATAGGAAAACTAAATTTCAGCTCAATTGAGTTTCCTATCAAGGCATGAAAAGATAGCAAGTTTATGTACACAACTCATACATAATTTAAATTTTGACTTATCTACTATAGTTACTAAGATATTCCTACTGTACTGGAGAGTAATTTTAATTTTGACTTGAATAAATATTTTTACTGCGTAAAACTTTTTCACCCTGCTGTATGACATACTAGCCGCGCCCAGCTGTTTTAACCGCTGTACCATAGCTTATGTGTTATTCCCTCTATACCAAATTTCAGCTCAATCGGTTCACCCGTTTAGGCGTGAAAGAGTAACAAATATACATTCAAACATACTTTCTTACAAACTTTCACGTTTATGATATTAAGTTAGATTAAAAGTAAGTCGTGTGTTTTTGGGACAAAAAGTACCTAAGGGCTAACATTATACTAAGTCAAACTACAAATCACTATCCTTAAAACAAAGCTATTTTAGATGAATTTTGTTCAACAGGTAGGTCGCTTTATCCACACTAATATCATAATTACAAAAGTATATGTCTGTACAAAAGTATGTTGTTAGATGGTTTAATATTTTAATTTTGTATTTTGGATAACTTGTTATAATATTGTCACCGGAGGTGGGCGTTGGTGTCTGTAACACAGTCTCACGACTTTAACAGGCATCATCGTTCCTTGACTTTGTTTTATTGTACCCCTTTTTCCAAAATAAAGAATTTGTATATTGTATTTTTTTGTACCTTTACATCAGCTTAAAGCGTTGGCTAATTCATATGTGACTTGAGCCCCGACAAACGACTTATATGTCAGAAATCTTTATCTTATAGGGGTGAAAAGGAGGTCGAAGTTTGTATGTCAAATAATTAGCCACTGACCCCATTATTATAAAAAAGGGCAAAAATAAAAAATCAATATATGTTATTAAAAATACTATCCTTGATAATATTATCTAAACATTTTTTTATTATTATGTTAATTCCACGAGGACCAAGTCGTTGGCAAATGCCTACTTAATTGATTTTCCAGGGATTACGTTTTATATCTAGACTTAATAAGATAATGCAAAAAGATATATTTAATATAAATAGGAAATGCATCTGTCCTCAGTTTGAAAAACTTTTAAGGTTGTTTTTAAATTTGCATTGAGAGAACAAATTTTTTAAATATTTTAATCATTCTCATTAAATCACTGATTTCATATTTCACAGCTGTTGCATCATATTATTATTGAGAGATATTAATTTATTTTCATACCCGTTTAGACAAAAATAAAAATGTTGTCTATTTTATCATAATTTTGAATTCAATTAAGTTTTATACGGTAAATACCTCTATTTAAGGCTAATACATGGACGAGATAACCAATAATAATGTGAAAAGATTGGGAAAATTTTAACAATTATAAACTAAATATTAATTGCGAGTATATTAGCTGCGTAAGGACTGGCAAGGCAAAAGTATAAGTCTCGCGAGACTAGTTTACTGAGTAGCTAACTGTAGCATTGTCGCAAAACTGCTCAGTCGTTTGACTCGTGAGCCTGCTTGCGCCTGCTCCATCGCAGAGCGGAATTTTAGATTCTGTAAAAAGACAAGGCGGATTCGTAGCAAAACGATATGCATTTTATCACACCAATATTACCACGTTTCGGAAGGCACGTAAAACTGTGGGTCCGGCTGTTTCCTATAAGATATGTAGGAGGTAGTCGTTAGGTCATGTTGCAGGCCCTGAAGTAATCTTCTCGACCAGAAACTGCATATAGGATAGCCAAGCAACCTATAAATTGTGATTTGACTCTGACAGTGTAAGTAGGGTAACCTGTTGCCTGTTGGAGTATAAACCCCAATTATTTATTTTTTTATATTATAAATGCGAAAGTTTGTGAGTGAGTGTGTATGTTTGTTACTTCTTCACGCCTAAACGGTTGGACCGATTGAGCTGAAATTTGATATATAGATAGCTTAGACCCTGGATTAACACATAGGCAGTTCAGCGACCAAAACCGCTGGGCGCAGCTAGTAATCCATAAAACATAATATTTTTTTTTAGAAAACGCCACTTTGGAATTTTCACAAGATGCAAAATAAAAAATAAAAAAGTTTAAATACTGGAATGTTAGGGTTTTATTAATTGTGTTAAATTTGACAATAAGCGATTTCCGAAAAGGGACATGAATTTTGTTGTAAATAGCGCACCTAAGTTTAACGCGTTTCATTTAAATTTTACAAAAAACAGTCGAGCTGTTTTCAAGTAATGTATTAAAATTAAAACGTGTGCCCTTACTTATTGAACCACATAGTGAAGACGGTTTAATCTTACTAATATTATAAACGTGAAAGTTTGTAAGAATGGATGTCTCACGTCAGGATGTTTGGATGTCAGGATGTCTGGATGTTTGTTACTCCTTCACGCCTAAACAGGTGGACCGATTGAGCTGAAATTTGGTATACAGATAGCTTAAACCCTGGAATAACATACAGGCTATAGTATAGCGGATAAAACCGCTGGGTGCATCTAGTATTTTCTAAATACACGTTCCCAGTGGAACACTGTTACTAGTCTACCCTACGCATTCATCCTATTGACGGGTTAGGCCCGTTTCGCACTAGTTCCGTTTCGCATCGTTTCGATTTTACCTACAAAAAGGTGCCGTTTCGCACGGAAAATATTTTTTGTACTGACGAACACTAAAGTTCTTGACTAGTAACTGTGTATCTACGTAATATAATAATATTAGGTAGATAAATATTTTTAAAGCTTAGGTCAATCAGCTAAATGTCAGTCAGGATGTTGGTGGTTTTTAAAAAATAATGAACTTTAGCTATGTATAATAATATTATACGAGTTTTTTATGTTTGTTACCTCTATCATTTTATTTATTTATTTTATTTTATTCGGAAAACATTACAGTAACGTTTTGTTTTGCAGCTATATCGCCACTTATTATGGTGAGAATGCTCCGTAGGTGAGGTGCATAACACCTAACCCTAAAATATAAAACCTCTATTCTTATATAAAATATCTGACGAGTCTGAAGGGTTTGACCAATAATTTATTTATTTATTATTTATAGGTAATCCAACAGCTAAAAATATAACTTACTAATTAACTGTTTATACGTCATACAGCCAATTTAAGGTTCACACGTATTATTTTTTTGATAACCTAGTCGATATATTAGACACTGAGCACTTTTCAGCAGAATCTTTTTGTCATTGGTGGGAAACAAGCAGATGCTACCTGAAGGTACGTCCATTCTGGATTACCTACCTTTTTTAAGATTGTTAACTTGCCTTTTGATATTTTTGCAGAAATTCAGCAGGAAAAAACGAGATAACATAACGTTCAACGACAGGAATTGTCGCGTTCACGACAATTCCTCTAGATCAGCTTTCAAGCGGTGCGGTGTTCGATAGTGCGGTGCGATAAACAAATAAATAGGGTGTCCAAAAAAACTATAAAAAAGTTAATCGCTCAAGAATATTATTTAGAAAATGTTAGATTTTTACTAGGTAGTGAAAAACGGCCGAGTAAAGTGTTAACGGTATGGAGACCTCAAAATGACACAATTTTTTTAGATTTTTCATAATACGAGTATGTGTTAAATTACGCAAATTTTGACACCTATGAGTATTGCGATAGAGGAGCTCTACATTTATTTTTATAAATCGATGGAACTCCCCAGTGAACATACATTAAAAGATTCCGAGATATTGTTACCCGTTCCTCCTTTTTAAAACTTGGTTAATAATATAGGATAATTCTTTTTACAAAATATCAACGATTTCCTATCGTGATTTTAAATTGATTACGTCTTAAGCTTACAATCAAAGCAATTAAGCAACGTTAAGGAAAACTAAGAATTTATTTAAGACTCTCATGAGAAGGTGAGAGCACATTTTATATTCCAGGAGCTATCTAGTAAAATTTTCATTACAATTGAAATATTTTTAAAGTTAAAATTTTATGCCGGTGGATTTATTAAAAAACAATAACTATAATTATTAAATGAAATATCTTACAAAAAAACCTAGGTATAATCTAAAACTTATTGATAAGTACTTATGAATTTAAAACTTTGAGTTATTTTTATTATTTATTTTCAGTTTGGTAATTATTGTCCCACTAGTAATGATTGTGCTGGGAAAATAAGGCCTCCCTATACTAACGAGTACTTCTCGGTCAAGAGCTATTGTGATTGTGCAACTATCTCCACTTGAGCCTTTTTGACCCAAGGGAAATGCGCTAATCTTGTGCCGGGGGAATAGGCAAATATAATTAATAAATTGAAATAATTAATTTTTTTAATTAATTGAAATAATTATATTTTTTACTTTTTAAACAAACAAAACTTTTTAATTAAAGCAAAACATCAATCATAAATTAATTAAAACAATACATCTTTGCATTTATGTAGATATCATCAGGTTCATTTTGTATTTATGTATGCGTGTGATATTTCCTCATAATTATCGTGTTTCTTAAAAACTATTATACTCTAATATAAACTTCTACGTCCATATTTATTTACTTTCACCTGTCTGTTGTCTCTCTGTTTGTCTGTAATCAAATCTTGTAAGTTTAATTTGATCCACTTCTTGATTTCAGATTGAGCTGAAATTTGGCATGCATGTAAAAATCAGATGACAATGCAATATTATTATGACATGGACCTGATATGATGATGGAGCGGAAAGGCCATAAGAACTTCGTAAGTTTTTCCTTGGGCTTATTTCTCTAAGCTCATCCGGGCTCAGCAGGTGCTGTCGCAAACTACGTCGGCAGAATAGAACTATGTTTAAAAATTAAATTGTCTTTATATAATATCTTTTTTCCGTGAAAAAAACAAGTTCAGCAGCACAGCTTTTTAATAAAGGGCGATTATTAATTACCCTTAGATTGATTAAGTTTTTCTCTAAATGAAAAGCTCTTTATGCTGCTAGTGAACTTATTATATACCTAATCTAATTCTAAACTCAGTATATCTCATTTTTTTACTAAACACTATCGTGGCGCATGTACGTATTTTTATTATATAGGTATATTGTGGTTTAGGCTGTTTTGGGCAGTTTCCTATTAGATAAATACATATATAATAGGTCAAGTTATTTAGCAGCCCTTGTCACGGTGACTTGAAACTGCAACATATACTTCAGCAACACAAATTGTAATTGTATTATTCTAAGTGATACAACTCTGACAATGTAAGTAATCTGTTCTATTGGAGCATAAAACTCCAAAATTATTATTTAAATAGTATTTGCACGTATCAATAGGTAAGTTTGTCTCCACTACAAATTACACTCAACTCAATACACTTCATTCAGAGTTGCCTGGAAGAGATCAGTTTAAGCGATAAGGCCACCCATTGTTGATTTTATGTAGTTTAATTTAGTTTTAAGTCCATTCTGTAAACTTTTCTCGCCTCAATAAAGGGTATTATTTTTGTAAAGTACCTTGCTCTAAAATGACATGATCTCCTAAACTATAAAATAGGTGTTTCATAACAGTTGGTACAACAATAGGCGACGTCTAGGTAGGCGTTGTCTGTAGGCTCAGTATGCGATAATCATAGCTTATAGATATATTTAAACTTTGAACTAAAGGTCACCATTCATCCTTACACTTTAATGAATATACCTCTAATAATTATTATTATCTAACGTCGTGTCGCGTCGCTTCGATTGATTGAATAATTTGATACTTGATCACGAGACTTAAATATAATTGAATTATAATAATTGAGGTTTATACTCTAACAGAACAGGTTACCCTACTTACACTGTCATAGTCAAATCATAATTAAAGGTTGTGTGCCTAGCCTATATGTTGCAGTTTCAGGTCGCCGAGATTAAAACAGAGCTTGCAAAACTTGCAAAATGACCTAACGACTGCCGTCAACGTATCTTATAAGAAACAGCCAGAACCCACAGTTTTACCGAAGTAATAGTTTCTATTCTTTGGTTTTACGTGCACGGTGGCGATCAGGTGAAAACAGGGGGTCACATCATCGTGGCCACCTATGAGACAAAAAACAGTTTACGGATTTTCATTATTTTATGAAAATACGCGATATATGGATATTTTAGGTCATAAACTAGTTGAATATCATTGTATTGTCTCAAATTGCTTTAAAATTTTGAAAAAAAAAACGAAACACATAGGTATTATTGTGAAAGTGAAGCAGTTCGACAGAGTTTGACAAACAGCATTAACCGGCCACGCTGAAAGGGATAGAAAAAAATAGGTTATCCTTTTTCTTCATACAGAATTTTCCCTATTGCCATCACACTCACACATACAATGGCTACTTCTATTTGTATTACTTCTGTGGGTGAAAATTATATTATTATATTCTTCATAATCGATTATTTATTCTTGTTATTCAGTGTCCGCAACGATATAATGTGTAAATTATTTTCTACATCATATTTTCTTGGGCTACTTGTCTCATCTGTCATCATTCTTCTTGTCTGAATAGTCAAGGCTGTAAAGAATAAGAAGAAGAATCACTAACATGAAAATGAAACCAAAATTTTTAGACACTAAGTATTTATTAGAGTTTATGCCAATTTTCAGGTCAAGCAGTCGTCACCATCGGTTCAGCAGTTCAGGCGCGAAGATAACAAATACACAAATATGCACTATACCTTTACATTTATAATAGTAGTATGATACATTAGGATTCGAGCAGAGAATCCCAACGCACTTTTGATGGGCAAGATGACATTTTTCGTGACACCAGATAATGTGGTTCCTGGATGAACCACGGTTTTGTAATTAAATTAAATATTCATTTATTTCAAGTTACATAACTCATATACTAACATGTACATAAAAGTCACTTATTTCAAATTATATTATTATTATGTTTACATTATTACATTTATAATTAATAGTTATATATAAATGTCAACCCTGAAGAAGAATGTAATTGTAATGAATCACAGACAAATCATCACCACTCACTCATGAAGAAATTCAAGTATATCTGCCAAAATTGCAATGCCGCTTGTACAGTGCACTCGCTGTTACAATACGGCACGGAACTGTGGGGCCGCGCCGCTGACTGGCTTCGTGCATTCAGAATGCAGAAGCGAGCTGTCAGAGCGATAGCGCGGAGCCCGCAGGACGTTTCGGCCCGTCCACACTTTAAGAAGCTGGGTATCCTCACTTTGCCCGCACTTGTAATCTTTCAGATTGCAATGTATGTGAGGATAAACCTGGCTTTGTATAAGAAACACAGCGATGTGCACTCATTCAATACGCGTAACAAGGACAACCTCAGAGGCATACCGAGGACTCATGCGAGGTCGTCAAAAATTACATAATATGTAATAGGCCCCACAGTGTACAACAAATTACCCAAAGAAATAACTGGAGCAAAAAGCTTAAGTTCGTTTAAGTACAAACTAAAGAACTGGCTCGTCTAGCAGACATTCTACACTTTCGAGGAATTCCTAGAGCTAAAAAAATAATTAAAATTATATTTTGGTGAAATATTGTTATTACCTACCACAATTATTAGATATTGTTATTCTATTCACGTTATCTTTTATGATATTATTCATTATTTATTATTATTTTGTATACAATCTTGAAATAACTTGACGTGTAATTTATTATTAATTACCAATAAATGATTTATGATTTATTTATATGTATTGCCTTACTTTTTTTTTCATATTATGACCGCCATACTGCATTTTGGCCAAGGTCATGGCTACTACATAGATAGTATTAAATTCATAAGAATAAAACAAATTATGCTCCTTCTTCGAACAATCTTTTGATAGCGTGAACCTTTATTTATACAGGGTCTTTGGTTATTCAGTACATTGGTGAATAGAGCTTTATTGGGGATTGGGGAGGTCATTAGCCATGTTTTGAGCGCAATATATGTTCCGCGAAAATGTACGGTTATTGAGTTATTTGTATTTTTTCGAAAAACTGAGGTGACCATTTCAAAAATTCATAAAAAAATAAATAACCTTTTAATAATTATTTCTTTTTTATTATCTCATTACGTGGATAAAATATTAAAATATTATTTAATTAATCAAATTAAATCTAATTTGTCACGATAAAAGAATAGAAGAGGAGAAGTAGCAAATTTTGGCAAATTTATGAATCCGTTGCACCTAAATTGCAAAATTTCTCAAAAAAATCACAGAATAAAATTTCAGGCAGATTTTTATACACCAATGTACTGAATAACCAAAGACCCTGTACATATAATAGTAATAATAAAAATTCTTTATTTCGGAAAAAAAAAACACTTTACATAGTTGGATAATACTAATATATAATCAACTCCCTGTAACTCCTTTATCATTTCCGCAAAAACGTGGTCCCAAACTCACACCACTAAATTATAAAACTTACGCGACACACGGACATACATAACCCATAACCATGTTAAATTTATTTTCTGTACATGAACTCACCCATTCATTCATTTGGGGTGTCATTTTACTTAGTCGGATAGTGTTGAGTGAAACAGAAATATTCAATCAATATGTGCAAACGGGATGGACAAAACGAAGGAGTACAAATTTAATAAGAAAAAACTAAAATAAAAATGGCAACATTCTATCTATTTCTTTCAAACTACTTCTGTCAAATTTGACAAACAAAACGTAAACAATATCATGCATAATAACATGATGTTCGTATTTTAATGATTAATAAGTTATTTCGAAGATTTTTCACAATAATGTTGATAAAATGAGTAAAATAATCCGTGGCAGTGCTTGCCAAATGAATTACAAAATGTATATATACGGCGTATGCAGCAGTTGCAAATAGAAAAGTGGTTGCTGCTTTGACTAAGTGTTTCTAAGAGAACAGCGTATATCTCAGGTATGTTTAAGTTAAATTAACAGTACATCATCAAGCTCATTGAATCTCATCATTGAAAACGTAAAATAATCGTTATTTTGTCCATAAATAACTATTTTGTGTTATCTATTTGTTTACCACTAAAGTCATAAAATACATTATAGTATGACTGACAATTTTTGATACTTTTCATATTGTCCAAGTTGAATGATGAGTAGGAATGTTATTATGTGTAATGTGTATGAAAAATTGTGTTTTAGGGTTCCGTACCCATAGGGGAAAACGAGACCATATAACTAAGACTTCGCTGTCCGTTCGTCTGTCTGTCTGTCATCTCACGAATCGTGATAGTTAGAAGATTGAAATTTTCACAAATGTATTTTTGTTGTAATGCTAAAATTGAATAAAATAAAAAAGGGGCTCCCAAACAACAAAGTGCTTTTTTCCGTTTGTTTTTGTATATATGAGATGTTTCAAGAAAGAGTTCAATTCAAAAGAGTCCGACTTGCACTTGGCATTTTTATTTTGTTTTGATGTATTAGATGTCCCTACGTACAAGTACAAATACAATTGCTTTATTTGGGAATTTCTTTTATTATTATATAAAAAAGATGCCGTGTTTTTTTACTGTTACCATACTGGTACGCCTTTTTTACTTTTAAAAGATGATATTAATCTTTTGTATTTTCTAGGCGAATCGAAATCATCAGTCAGAAAATTTGTTTTGGAAAGTATTAAAAATAAAGGGAAATGCCCGCCTACGAGACTTCGAAAAGACCCCCCCACCGCAAAAAATAAAGAATTGGATTACCTTAAATTAACGATTTATCATTTTATTTTATGTATTTTTAATATTATATTTGTGTCATAATAAATATAACACATCGTCTTTTATTATCATTTTATAAAAGTATCATTATTTTTTTTTTTTCAAATGGGACCTTTTTACGATTTGAAATTTTTATGAGTGGATTATTTTCCAAATGGGCATTTTTATGATTGGACGTCGATAATATTTGTCATTTTTCATAATTGGACTATAGTCGTATAAACCTGGGCTTTCGATCGGTGTCGGCTCGTGCGGTGATAAAAGTGCGATGCCAGAATCAGGTCGAATCAGGCCGAGCCGGGGGGGCCGGGTCAGGTGAATTCTTCACTTTAGAGGTTTTTTCTTTCTTTCTTCAGACTTTTATTAAAAGTCATTGATTTAATTCAAAAACAAATGCTTTTATTTATTGTACAAAAATAACATTTTTGTAGCGGGGGTAAAGCCGCGGGTTTAGCTAGTATACAAAATAAATATAACGTTACCTAATCTAATGCGAATGCAATAATAAACGACCAAAATAACATTGTTTCAGCCATGCCTAGTTTACCCTATATTTTTATGTATTTAATGTCAACTAAAATCGAAATTATATAATTTGGTTTAAAATAATATAAGTTAGGTGTGATAAGTTTTTCCTGCTTTTTACTGCCTTCTTTCCATTTTTACACCAATTTACCACACAAAAGGTCATTTTTGTCCGTTAACTATATTATTTTGGATATTTTTAAAAATCAAACGATGCTGTATCTGTCGCTGAGCGCGTTGAGTGACTGAGCGGCGGGTGAGTTGTACTTTTTACGCCCCGCCCATATAGTTGTACTTTGCGTTGAATCACTTTTTGAGCCGTGTTCGATTTCTATTATTTCCCTAATTCGTTGTATATAATACATATATTGTTCTCTGACAAAAGAATCCTGCTATCCGATGTCTAAAAGACCGCTAAGTCACATTGCAAAGTCAACTTTTTTATACCACATCAACTGATTTAGTGCTGTGCCACCTCTTGCCAGACCTCGACTGGCAATATTATGCACCACCTTGTCCTAGAGGCGGGCAACTGGAATGTCGCATTTTTTTTGTTTCACTACGATCTCGCGCGATGTTAAGCGACAATGCGGCCGTAGATGGCAACAGACTAGACCTAGAAGGTGGGATAAATTCCTCCCTGGCTTCACAAAACATCATGATGTTTGTTCAGGCATGCCTGAACACAGTCTAATTGTAATTACCGCTTAGCGATACGGTTTTGTCCTGTATTTTCTGCTAGATTCGCTTCCCCTCCGTCATATCGTCACAATATCTCAATAATGACGTACACTCCATTCGTCTCACTAAGATTCCTTTCACGTGAGCTTTGAACTATTCATAGAGGCTTATATTATGCAAAATTTTTGCAACACCCGTCTAAAATATAATATGAATAAATATTTGAACTTTGTGCCGTTTAAACCAATTAGTATGCATTTTGATCAATTAGGTATTATTACGAATATTTTTGCATAGTTTCGTCGAAGCGTTTTTTAGCATATTTACCTAATGTAATGTTTTATCACGTGTGTATGTTCAATTTATGTCAACTTGCCCCACTGCCCCAATGAACATAAATATCCAAAATCACTTTTTTACATAGAATAGGACTGCGTTTGACCACAGTCTCACCTGTTGGTAAGTGAAGACGTGGTCGTAGCTGTTGGTCATTTCTCAAAAAAAAAGAAAACATCATTCTTTACATACAGTCTATGTGGCGAGCCATTAGAAAAAGTTCAGTATATAAGAGACCTAGGAATCTTGCTAGACAGTAAATTACATCTTGATACACATATAGATAGTATCATAAATAAGGCTTTCAAAATGTTTGGATTCATTATGAGAACAACAAAGCAATTTTTAAGAACATCCACCTACCTATATCTATATAAATCACTTGCACGCTCCCAAATAGATTATGCAGTGACTATCTGAAACCCACTATATGACAAATACAATAAATCTTTAGAAATGGTACAGAAAAAATACTTAAAAAGTATGCATTACAGATGTTATCGCAAATATTTACCTTACAAAGAATTACTTGTAAAATATGGATTAGTAACATTACAGAATAGACGTAAATTATTAGAAGCAATGTGCCTATATGATATATGCCATAACAGATATGATTGTATACCGCTTGTAAATAAAATTCGTTATCGTATACCCACCAGATCTCAATGTAGAAAACCCGGACTAATTGTTTGCAACAAAACGTTGCCGCACTCAAGCAGGCATACGTTCCCCACTTCATCGGCTAGTTCATACATATAATAAAGAATTTAATTCTGTGGACATAATTGTATCTCAGCCTAGAACATATAAACTTAGCATTATGAAATGTTTAACTTAAACTACAAATGACAATATTGTATAACCCAAATACTATAGCACATACCAACTAGATTGCATGATTAGATATGTTTAATTTTATATTCTTTCCTTTAATTCAAAAATTTAAGTAACTAAATAGTAGATATAGAAATACATGCTCTCCGCTACCAACTCCCTAACTTTTGTGTAGTAATCGGTGGTAGACGATGTGGGTGGCATAGTAATTTAAGTTTCTTTATTATTTATAAGTAATTACTACATACTATGTCATTGTTGGTTTACCTAAATAAATAAAAAATAAAAAAAAACCTTTGGCCGCTGGCCTCCTTGAAAAATCCTTTCTTAGCTTAAGTCTATGTCATAAAACCTACCTGTTTTCCAGACTTCAACCCAATTTGTTCAGCGATTTGAGATATGCGTTGATAAATCACTCAATCTTACTAATATTATAAACGTGAAAGTTTATAATATTATTATGTATGGATGTCTGGATGTATGTTTGTTACTCTTTCACGCCTTAACAGGTGGACCGATTGAGCTGAAATTTGGTATTAAGATAGCTTAGACCCTGGAATAACACATAGGCTACAGTACAGCGGGTAAAACCAATGGGCGCAGCTAGTACCTATATATGATAAAGACGAGCAATTTTTTGACGTAACGCAAATCAACCCTTGGGTAAGAATCACGATTACCCATATCAGACAGGGACACCCATGTTTTGAAATAGAAAATTCTGCGCACCACTGCACTGCGCCTGCCCGTGTGTTTCCCTACAAAGTATAATTTAAAGTGAAGTCGTAAGAAAAACAGGGATCGTATCTTATTATTTATTGACTTGACATTAATTTGGTTGGATTGCAAGCCTATCCCAGCAGAGCGGTCCTGGCATTGGCACTGACACTGCTGCTGTCTACTTTCGGAGGATGAGCTGCGATGTACTCCAGACTGCGAGCGATCAGTTCCGGGATCGGAGGAGCCACGGGGAGGTGGCTACCCTGAATTAAAAGGCAAAACATTAAGCTTCATCATCACAGTCTTTAAATATGACGACTTTGAATATGACGACCTCTGTGGCGCGGTGGGCTAATACTCGCCTGCAACGCAGAAGGTTGCGGGTTCGATTCCCGTATGGGACAAATGTTTGTGTGATCCACAGGTATTTGTTTCTGGTCTGGGTGGTTTTTCAATATCTATTATAAGTATGTATTTACAAAAGAAAAGTATATAAGTATTATATCCGTTATCCTGAATCCTGACCACCATATTACAAGCATTAAGTTGCTTAGTTTGGGGTTAGGTGGCGCTGTGTGAAACGTCCTGAAATATATTTATTTATATTTATATTTATATATTGGGATATTTCGTTTTTCCACAACTATCATCTAATGCTTCTTTAGTGACAAGAATTTGGATCTTGGCTAAAGAGTCTTTGTTTTAATTAATTAATATTTATCAATAATAAAATCAGGTGTTACGTTTCCTCGAAACGTGGATATAACTTAAGGGGTTAATAGTCGCTGAGCCTCTGTCTCGCTCGCACGATATAACTTATTGTCAAATAACAATTGATAAAATTTACTTTTTGGAAATGTGTTAAATTGAAAATTAAGCATTTTTATACTATTTTCATGAGTATTCCCAGTTTGCTACCTTAATAAACAACAATGGCATTATATGAAAAAAACTATCTTTAAACATTTTTTAAAGTTTCAAACTGTTTAAAACAAGTGAAATTGTTTAAAAGCAAGTGAAATTTAAAAAAAAACTTTTTAAAAACAAGCTTTTATTATTATTACTACCCAGCATCATAAAGTACTTGTCAAGACGAATCGTTTGAGCCCAAACTCGATGGGGTTGCGTCATTAATTACGGAGATCCTATGGCCATCTTCCAGTTCCATCATCAGATCAGCTCCATGTCAAAATATTGCATTGTCGTCCGATTTATATATGCATACAAAATTTCAGCTTAATCGGACACCGGGAAGTGGGTCAAATTAAAGTTGCAAAATTTGATTATAGACAGACAGACAGACAAACAACAGACAGGTGAAAGTAAATAAAAGCTTGTAAGATGAGCTAAATTTTAAATTTAACACATTTCCAAAAAGTTAATTTTATCAATTGTTATATGACAATTTGTTATATCGTGCGAGCGAGACAGAGGTTCAGCGACTATTAGCCGCTTAACTGCTGTTGATTGCTGTTAGTGGATTATATGTTGTCTCCCTACTAGGTTATTGTCACACGTCATTACATAAAGGTTTTTCTTTCTGTCCATGTATTTCTAATAAATGTTACAAACATAAGGGTAATTAAAATAAAACTTACGACGGGCTTGAATCCCTCCTCATCAGCAGTGTAAACCAGTTCAACAACGGAACCATCGGGAGCTCGGTAACTGTAGTCACCGTGGACTTGAAGAGCTGGGGATTCCTGTCAACGTAATAACCATGGTTTTAATAGAATGGATATATGGTAGCAGCTATAGTATATATCATCATTGGCCTTAAAACATCTAATAAAGATGGTGTAAGTAGCGTCAAGTTAGTGTGCGGCACTGCTTTGATGACTGAACAAGCCAATTCGAGACTTGCAGCATCGACTGCAAGGTCGCAAATGTAAGGGGTTGCAGGATCGGGGTGAGATGTTGGTGGTGGTTCATGCCTACGAGCCCGTTTCTGGGCCATGTGTGTGTGTGTGTGTGTGTGCGTGCGTGCGTGCGTGCGTGCGTGCGTGCGTGCGTGCGTGCGTGCGTGCGTGCGTGCGTGTGGCGCGTACCCACGAATGCGCAAACACGAAATCTCATTCTCGCTCGGTATCTGACATACAAGGATGACCTGCATCGCGCTGTTGTACTTTACAGATTGCCGCCAGAGAAAAATACGTGAATGTGTTAAAAGAACACGTTCCAACCCTATATGCTTCAAGCGAAGTTCAATTATTTTCCTAAACACCGGACTACTTGCTATCATTTCCTATGCATGAAGTCCTCGTGGGGAGCTTCGTATAATTTTATCATTTTTATCTAGGATTTACTTCCTTGATGGTGTTATTTGGATATCAATTTCAAAGTCACAACAATTTTAAAAGCATTAAATCATCTATGAATATTTTAGGTGGACTGTCGCAATACATAACCAACTCGGACGTGAAAAAACATTAATTAAAGCTAATTTTATTAATTAATTAGCAATTTCATATTTTTCTATATTAATAAATCTTCAAGGAACAGAACACTTACTCATGCATTTTCCCACGATAAATAATATGACAAATCTACATAAAGGTACCTACTGGTTGGCCTAAATAAAAAATTCAAGGTTGACTATAATATTTCGCATTATCACATTTAAGACCTCATTAAAGAAGAGTGAAGAGACATGTCTGGTCTATTATAATTTATGGGATCAACGATTTGTGATCTAGAATCTTCGAAATGTAGGTTAATTTTTTTATGCATAAGAAGACGAGTAAGACGCTCTTCTAATGGTGAGAGATAATGCTGGCCATAATCAGTACAGTGCTACTCAGGACACAATGATGTAAAATTCTAGGTACACTGCACCAAGGCTTCTTATTCAAGAGGACTCTTCAGCCCAGTAATGCTTCTTATTCTTTATTTACCAACAGTAACTTACAGATAATACATCCAAAACGTTACAGGGTTAACTAATTTATCTGCTACTGATTACTTAAGTATTCATAAGTAACGATTTCGTTCGTACTTTATAGTATTCGTTCTTAATTACACTGGAGTCCCACATAACACTCCCATACCCCCGTATGGAGGGTATGCGTAATGCATTTTTTCCCGGCGAGAACAAAAAAAAAAAAAAAAAAAAAACGACCCACCGATGCACCGCGCATAGATCGTTACCGATACTGCGTATCTCTATAGATTTTACAATGTTGAATATGTTACATTTAACATTTTTGAATGATGCCTTTTCTGGTCAGAGACAGATACACGTGTTGATCGCGTGGTGTGTTTAACCTATAACCGGCAAGAAGGCCATCCGAGCTTTTATTTGATGATCAATATATTAATTCTGAGTATGCCTGATGCCTTTTCATTTACTAAGTTATTTACATGTCGTTAGCATATATATTAAGGCCTTGACACTTGGTTAAAGTGGCGTCTGTCTAGCCGAGCATCGAATGCAGTCCTCAATTGTGTATTAATTAGACCCTTCACCTTGCCACAAACGTGTTCTTTCATGTTTAATATTAAAAATAGGATTTAATGTTAAAGCCTTTACGTTTATTTAATTGAATGCGTTGAATTCTTTTTCATGCTCTTTTTGTGTAAATATAGTAAACATGTTCGAGTGCCATATTTGTATTTAAGTGTTAAGTTTATGTGTAAAATATCAATTATATCGTAATTTTATTGTCTGTTAAAACTGCCAACCGCATACCTATGTTTTGTATGTAACATTTCAGATTAAACAACATTTTCACTAAGTATTGAGTCTTCTTTTGCTTTTTAACTGTCCATTGATATGTTCCAAGTTTCGTAACTTGCAACCTATAGGCAACCAGAAATTGAGGGTAGTTACTAGTAGTAGGATTTTTTTTAGTTACAGTCTACTTTAGATGATTATAACGTCCTCCATCAAATTAATAGTATAAGAACCAGTGTCGCTGCTTTAGACATTGTCAGACAAAATATAATATTAATGAGATAACGCCTGATACAATTCTTTAAGTCAAACGTTCGGAAATGTTCAGATATTTTATCATTTGATTTTCCATAACGACGTTGGTCATCTCAGTTCATTTCGTTTTACGTTAAAGCTACAATAAGCATATGACTCTTGTCTAAGCCTGCTGAACCGGCCCTAAAATCAGATATCTCAACGCAATGTGGAGAAAATTCTAGAGCAACACTTTTGTGGCCGAGGATTATTGTAACAAACTAAACCGTCGACAAATTCCTGTCTGGTTTTACTGACATCAAGTCAAATCATTGTCGAACCGCTTGGGCATTATCATGGTAACTTACTGAGTTGAGGTTCTTGAGGGAACCTTCAGCCTGTGCGTTGATTCCGTTGGCGGTTTCATAGGCCCACTGGAAGGCACCCTCGGGTGTAAGGTCGTAGGAAGACTTGACGATGGGCGCGCTGGCCTCGTCCTTAACCAAGTCGGCGGCGAACGCGCACGCCACAGCCACGGAGAGAACAATAAGGAATTTCTGGAAAACAAATATTTTTAAAATTTTAACTTTCTTTTACCATCGCTGTCAGTAACTTCGTCGAATCTCATTTTTACTACATCAGATAAGCGCGAAGATTCCCAATGCTCGCCTCATTTTAAGGTTTAACGCCTGCCCATTGTTAAGTCACTATTAAGTGTAGTGTTACTTAGGTTTTCGGTAGGTAAGAAGTTCAACACAACACTGCGCTGCGCTCCGATCGCTGTCCAGATAATATATCGACGTCTTCATCTAAATCCGTGAAAGTAAGGTGTAAGTTCAAATGCACTTTGAACTCTCTATTTTGATATTTTTCCTTATCCTTGAATGAATATAAAGTAGAAGCTCTCAATGGAAGAATATTCCTAAATTGTAGCAAATTTCAAATTTAGAAAAACTAATGGAAGATTATTTTCTTTTAATGTTAGAAAAGTATACACACTATATGGTACCACTTTATTACCATTTTAAGAGTTGTCTAATACTGTTTACTGACAATCTGAAGAAACATCTTCGAGGATGCATTTATATACATAGATCTACGTCTGCATTCTTGAACATTTTTGTTCTTTTTATGGTTCAAGTGACCTATAATTTGATTATAGGATTACTATTCACTCTAATGTTAAATAATATGACGAAAGTTTGTGTATGTACGTTTATAAGTTCACACCAAAACGGCTACTCGAATTAATCTGGAATTTGACAGCTTTACACCCATACCCATTTTTGCATGTTGGAATTGCGAGAAATTTACATAAAACTGTTAGTGCAGGTTTTCAAATACTTTAATATTCATGTGTTTCTATGTTCTTTGTTATATAGTTCTACCTAACTATTTCGTCTTCGCATTTCTTCAAAACTATAATTGTTCCGATTAGTTAAAAAATATTTTTAAGTCCAACTTATGGCACAGTGCAAGTTACATAATTTTTTTTATTTATTACAGGTTAGCCTTTGACCACAATCTCGCGTGATGTTAAGTGACGATGCGGCCGTAGGCGGTAGCAAACTAAACCTCGAAGGCGGGATAAGTCTATAATAGCCAGCCCTCCCCGGTTTCACTGAACACCATGGTTTAGTAGATGTTAAGATATAAACAATGGCGTGTGCGTGGTCCTCGCGTATTTCAACAATGCCAACCACTCACATGTAGGCTCTCATGTAGCCTCTCTCTTCATGTAGGCTTTTAGGCTCGAATAAAAAAGTTAAGGGCGAACATTTGTTTGCGACGCATAAGATTGCAGGTTCTCTTCCCGCCTGTGATATTATTGTCTGATCAAAATATCTATCTGTGGTCTGGGTGGCTTTCAGTATAAGTAATGTATTTACAAACCTACTCCTACCTAGCTGTATAATATGAGTTTATAACCCTAGCAGAATGGCGCTGAATATCCTTCAATACCTATTTATTTATTTTATTTTTATAAAGTATGTTCAATTGTTTAGTTTTATACGCTAACAGGAGTACATTTAACCACATCCCATCTGATGGAAAGTGCAAGCGTGAACGACGTATGGAAAGGTACCTATACACTCAGGTCTAAGTCCCCTACAGTTCCCGAAAACTATTTTACCAATCAATGGATCCTATAAAGCTTTACACTTTTATCATTATTTTCGAATGAACTATTGACCAAGGAACATTTGACCAATTGAAACGGGAAACCGCTAGACATAGCTAGTGACGAATAAAATATTCACAGTTATAATAACAATGCAGAAGGAATTTATAACAAACTAGCTGCACCCAGCTGTTTTACCCGGTGTACAGTCGGTACCTATGTATATGTTATTTCAGGTTTTTGGTGAGTATCCTCGCCGCGCCCATCTTCGGCGGGGGAGTCCCACACACCACCCCGCGCCCCCAGCGTGGTTTGATGATGCATTTTCCCTGAACCAAAAAAGGGTGTAAGCAAACTCTATACGAAATGTCAACTCAATCGGTCCACCCGTTTAGGCGTGAAAGAGTAATAAACATGCATACATTCTTACAAACTTTCACGTTTATTATGTTAGTGGGATGCGAGATGGCAAGACCCGTTTGACCAGTTTCCAAACAACCGTTAAAGGTGCATATATTAGGAAGGTCGTATGAAGGACCCGAGTCGACAATATCGTTTTCACTTTCGTTATTTACCTGTTTGAAATAACAACGTGGGATGCTTGGAATTTGCTATTATAATTATAATCTTTATAGTCGAAGTTTACCTTATATCATGATGATTTTAGACTGGAAAGTATGTAGGCTACTTGTTATTCCAGATTCCAGGGTCTAAGTTATCAACAAACCAAATTTCAGCTCAATCGATTTAGTCGTTTAGGTTACTATCACACACTACTACTCCTATTATTATTATTGGTATGTCTCCCCCGCTGAAGATGGACGCGACGGGAATACCCACTAAAAACCTAGAGGTGTTCTGCGGGACTCCATAATGCCGGGGCAGCGGGTACGCCGAAGCACTCGTTCGCGGCCTCGATGGCTTTGGTCCTCACTGCTTGGAGGACTCCTCCGCGGTGGGATGAAGAGGAGTTTTCACCCAACCCTCTCAACCTTCGTGAATATTGGTAAGGCCCTATGTTCAAATCTTGATAAAGTACGCGTAAAGTATCGAATTCTCGAACAATGCAAAATATCAAAAGCACTTTTTGAAAACACTGTTCACGAATATTTGGGAGAGGATAATTCTTTTTAATTATAATAATTAACGCGAATATTTTAATGAAATAAGGTGCCGCCTTTGGAAATGACTTAAGTCATAGGTTAAAAACTTTTATATAAGTACTTTATAAAATCTAGTTATTAAAATCTATGTTTTAAATAATAAACCAGATTTATATTCATAATATGACCTATTCCGATGATAGCTAAAAATAAAGCGCAAAAGCATCAATCACTGGCTATCTTTACAATGACCACACCTAATATTATCATCCTACGGAATGCAGTAAAATGTGCAGATACCGCGCACCACAAGCAAAGCTGGTGCCTATTATAGTTATGTATTTAATTTTATGTTTTACATTTTTTTAATAGGTAAGGCATTTTTTATACATAGCAATAAGAAGACGAGCAAGACGTTTTTTTGATGGTAAAAGATAACGCTGCCCTTAATTAGTACATGGCACTGGGTTCGTTGTCGAAGATAAAGATAAAGATAAAGATTATTTATTAGCATAAAACATGGTACAATTGTATATAATGCATGCACAATATGATGGTAAAAAATTAATCCAGGTCCAGCATGTTTTGCCTTGAAAGGCGTGCTAAAATAAGTCCAATGGTAGCCTATCTAAACATTGATCATGAACTGAAGATAAATATTAATTAATACATTTATAAATATTTATTCTAAAAAAATGTAAGTATAATTTTAATTGAATTTCAGTTACTTAGTTTATTAATAATGATTCATATTATAAAAAAAAAAAAAAAAAAAAAAAAAAAAAAAATTATTAAATTTAAATAAATTTGGTATGTCATGAAAATAAAAATAAATTATAAATAAAGCATATGTCAAAACTTGTCATTTAAAAATTCATTAATATTATAATAACATTTGTCAATTAACATTTTTTTTAGATTTAATTTAAAATTTTCTATATTATATAATCTCAAATATTTCGGTAATTTATTATAAATAATTGGCGACATGCATACAACACTTTTCCGCATGAGTGCTGTTTTTGCCGAATGATGGCAAACTCTATCATTATCTCTACGAATTCGTTGCACTACATCTGCCACACGTGGAAACAATTCACGATTACACTTTACGAATACGGCTACTTCAAAAATATATAGCGAAGGAAGTGTAAGTATTTTATTTTTAATATAAAATGGCCTACAACTCTCTGTGGTTTGTAGTCCAAACATTGCGCGCAAACAACGTTTTTGCATCTTAAAAATAGTTTCCTTGTCAGTAGAGTTGCCCCAAAATATAACACCGTATCTGAGGAGAGGTTCAACTAGTCCGTGGTAAGCAATTAGTAGAGCTTCAAGATTCACTTTGGATGCGATTTTATACAGGGCGTACGCTTGGCTACTCACTCTCTTACTCAATTCTTCTATATGTGGTTTCCAATTTAGTTTTTTGTCCAATTTTAAACCTAAAAATTTACAGTTTTCTACATCTTTTACTGTGTGATTGTAATGCGTCAATTTTAAGTCGGTTGATTTTTGTCTTTGACTAAAATGCATGATGTTTGTTTTGCCGAGATTGATTTTTAGGTTATTATTTTTTAGCCAAGATATTATAGATGCCAAGGCATCGTTTATATCCTTCTCGTAGTGTTCAATATCTTTGCACGCTACGGTTACCGTACTGTCGTCCGCGAATAGAGTCATTGGTTGACATGTAGCTTTCTGTAGATCGTTGATATATATAATGAAAAGCAGAGGGCCAAGTACGCTGCCTTGCGGGACACCATATTTAACTATTCGGTCACAAGATGTGTAAATCTCCTCCCGTTTAGTCCTTAAATTTATTTTAGAGATTTGCGTTCGTTGTATCCTATCACTAAGGTAACTTTGAATTAAAGATAAAATGTTACCCCTTATACCATAAGCATTAAGTTTACTTATTAAAGTACTATGCTCTACATAGTCGAAAGCTTGCGTCATGTCACAGTATATAGCACATACAGGTGACCTACTATCAACGTTTAGAAGTACAGTTTTAATAAAATCAAAAATTGCCATGTTAATAGTTTTATTTTTACGAAAACCTTTTTGTTCTATACAGAGTATATTGTTTTTTTCAAAGAAGGAATTTAATTCACCACAAAAGTATTTTTCAAAAATTTTTGACATTACTGAAAGAAGTGCTATAGGTCTGTAATTTTGTATATCTTCTCTGTTTTCTTTTTTAAAAAGAGGTTTAATTAATGTGGTTTTTAGATCTTTGGGAAATTTACCGGTGGTTATACATAAATTTATAATGTAACATAAATGGTGACAAATAATATCAGCAACATACTTAACAACTTTGGTTGTGATGCCATCATGGCCTACGCTATTGGTGTTTTTTAAAGATTTTATAATTTTTTTAACATCATTGGGAATACATGGCGACATGAACATAGAGTCCTTTCTGTGAGCAATAAGTGATGACACTCTATTACCAGACTCTCCAGAAGGCGTAATCTTATCAATAAAATAGTTATTAAAACTATTTGCAATCTCTTGTGGATGACTTATTATTTTATTTTGTATTTTAATCTTCGAAATATTTTCTTTAGGTGAATTTAATTTAGTTTTATTTATAATTTGCCATGTCGTTTTAGATTTGTTGTCAGCAGTTTTTATCTTATAGTTATTTTGTGCACGTTGCGTAAGTTTAATAATTTTTTTAAATAATTTGGAATAATTCACAAATTTACTTTTATTAATTGGTGTAGGATTTGTTCTATACTTCCATAAAAGTGTTCGCTTTCTTTTACTGCACTTTTTGATGCCCCTAGATACCCATTTAGGCCTCTTCTTAATTCTTATGATACATCTTTTAAAAGGAAAACAAAGGTCGTAGAAAAGTTTAAATAATTCTATAAAAGTATTGTATGCCATGTCAGGGTCGTCGCAGTTGTACATTTCTGCAAAAGATAAATTCTTTAGACATGCCTCAAATTGTTTTAAGTTAGATGCGCTATAATCACGTTTGTTAACATACCAATGGTTTATCTTGTACTTTCTTTTAATCGGAAACTTAATAAGTTGTGCAGTGTGGTCAGATAAAGCAAACTCTTTGACATCTGTCTGACACTGTTTTTTACAGTCATGCGCAAAATTGTCAATGCAAGTCATGCTTACAAGTCTGGTGGGTTTTTTTAAAGCTAACTTCATATTATAATTCAGTAGTATACATTCAAATTCCAGAGCATCATTATTTTGTTTTAACATGTCAATATTGAAATCACCAGCAATAATTACATTTATAAAACTTTTTTTGTTCAGATATTGCAATAATTTTTCTAATCTATTAAAAAATACATTTATATTGTTCGGATTTGGTACTCTACCTAGTCAGGTCATAAATTCTGTCACATGTTTAATATAAAATTATTGGAACAAGTTTATTTATTATGTAACCATTTATATACCAAAATGAACTTAACAAAATATAGATTCTTATGACAATAAAGTTTATTCAAAATGACCTCCGTGATTTTGAATACAGGCCTTCAATCTGCGCGGCCTGTCGTCTATCGCAGCACGAACGAGGTCCATGTCAATATCGGCTGCTGCCTTAATCAAGGATGTCTTGAGTGACTCCAAATTGGGATGAGGCTTTGAGCACGCCTTTTCCTCCAAGTGTTGCCATATCTTGTAATCTAACGGACTCAAATCTGGACTGGAGGAGGGCCAGTCTTCGTGCCGGATGAAGTCGATTTCACGCGCCGCCAGCCAGTCTTGTGTGCTCTTCGCTCTATGAGCTGGCGCCGAATCTTGTTGGAATACCCAGTGCCTGTTATTGAACATGGTATGAGAAACAGGTTCCACAAGGTTCGTCAGGACTGTATTTTGATACACAACTGCATTCGTTTTTACACCTTTCTCACAAAAATGTACCTCTGTTAAGCCCCAATAAGAAACTCCCAACCATACCATGAGCGAGGATGGAAAATGACCTCGTTGGACACGCGGAATACGGTTGCTCGCTTCTTCACTACTGTGTGCGTACACCTTATCATTTTGTTTGTTGTAGCTCTCTTCTACGGTAAAAAATTTTTCATCCGAAAAAAGAATTTCTCGATATTTATTTCTCGCGTACCGCTTCAACAAAGCGCGGCATCTCTTCAGTCTCAGGTCCATTAGACGAGCATTTAAACGATGTCCTGTTTTTCTTCGATATGCCCGAAGCCCTAAGTCTTCATTTAACACCCTTTTCACCGTGGTTCTGCTTAACCCCATCTGAAGGGCCAACAGTTTCTGCTTACGTTTGGGATTTCTTTGAATTCGCGCCTTCACAGCTTTTATCACTGCTGGAGTCCTAACAGACCGAGGGCGACCACTTCTTGACCTGTCATCTACACTAGAGTCTTCATTGTATCGTTTGATGGTACGATAAACGAATCTTTTGGTTATATTAAAATTTTTCAGTATGTCAAAAATTTTAATTGGCGCGTAACCGCAACGATGCAACGCAATAACTGCGGTGCAACACGGTCTTCTTTAAGCGTGCACTCCATATTTAAAAATGAGTAAAATTCTAAAAAGTATACATTTTTATTTTCATGAACAATTCGAATTCAATAAACTTTTTTGTGGCCAGCATTCTAAAAGAAAAGTTTTTACTGTGTGACAATACTTATGACCTGACTAGGTATAAAGACAAATAATTGCAAGTCCATGTTGTAATAATTCAATGCCACAACATTCAAATACATTTTCTAAACAAAATTGTTCTAATTCGATTAATTCTTTCCATTCACCGTTAAAATGATTATTTACAATAATACACGATCCACCCCTCTTGCTATTTTTTCTACAGAAGCTCGCAGCCAGAGTGTATTTCGGTATATTTAGGAACGTTTCTTGACCAGACATCATGAAGTGCTCCGTTATGCATATAATATCAATATCTATGTTCTCGTCAGTAAATTCTTCTAGAACAACAGAGAGAGCGTCCGATTTGTTTATTAAACCTGCGATGTTTTGGTGTAGAACATAGAGATGTTCAGGAGCGAAAAAAGTCGTCCTCGACGTCTAGTGGTAATTTTGTTTCATTCTGACTTTTGCATTCACTTTTATGCATTCTCCGTGTGTTTGAAATACGGGTATTAAAATGGTGTAGACTTGTAATAAGTTTTTGCAGGTCTTGAAATATGGTAGTGATGGCTTGATTATTTACAGTAGCATATTTTTTGTGAAACATGCTATGGTCATACTTTAATTTCTTGTTTGAGTCAAATAGATATGCATATTCGTGTGTTGTATTATCCAAATAGAGTAGATTGTTAAAGTTTTCCACTCTCCAATTTGTAGTCTCGAAATTATGTAGAATTGAATTATTCATTTGATTAAAAAAAACTTTTAAACTTTATAATGCCTTTAAAAACCACGCACTGACTGGGCGAAGCAACGTCTAAGTATCCCCGCCGATAGCTAGGTCGGTCAGGGCATGGCGTGGATTGAATACTGGCATGCTCTATCTGCAAGTTTGAGCACAAGATTCAACATCTGGGCCATGTGGTGAACGATAGACCTCCTAACTATGATACTGACGTTGCCCGCCCAGTTATTTATGTATAGGTAATAGTGTCCTAGATAATTTTTTACATACTAATAGAAATATATCAGGTGAGAATACTTAATGTAAGTAGTTTAATGGTTCAAAGTTTTTGATGTCATCTATTAACATTAATGAGTATTAATCTTAAAGCTCAAACCTCTACACAATGCTGCTCTAATTATAACACAGAAGAAAAAATATACCCCATAAATCCCGTGGAAGCAGGCTGCTAAAAAAAGAATAAAAATGAATGATTAAACAAGTGAATTAAATTAAAAATTTAAAAAAACCCCCAACGCAATACGTAATTCACCATTTTTTGATGGCGGCCATCTTGGATTTTAAATTTTATATAGTGGGCTGTAATCTACTCGTTAAGCCCTTTCATTTGATACCCATATTGAGGGGGTTGTGGAAGAAAAAAGTAATCCGCCATTTTGTAGCGGCGGCCGTCTTGGACCGATTTTCACCAAACATGGCTAAGAACACTCTCGACTAACTCTACTTTCAAACAAAAAAAACTAAATCAAAATCCCTTCATCCGTTTGGGCGCTACGATGCCACAGACAGACACATACACACACACACACACACACAGACAGACAGACAGACAGACAGACAGACACGTCAAACTTATAACACCCCGTCGTTTTTGCGTCGGGGGTTAAAAACCCTTAAGTATGTATAATATGTAAACTGTTTTCATATTTGGCATCAGTTATGTTTTAGGTGTGCGGTCTATGATTTATTTCAATAATCTGAGACCTATTATTAACCTATGTGATATTTACTTAAATTATGCTATACTGCATGCGAGTAGGTGAACGTAAATCCAGGACCTGATTATAATTCCAAGGTCGAATCTTCCGACTTTTAACAAATTCTCGGGCATTTTTCATTGTTGTCATGCGTACTAAAATTGAAGATTTTGACATGGAATGCAGATTTAGGGCGGAAAAGTGCGCTTCAGACTACTCTTATAAGTACATTTATCATAATATTAAATGCCTTATTTTTACCGGCTTCATGTAAAGGTGGGAAGGGTGGGTAGGAATTCGAACGAATCTAAAGAAGACGCCTAATCTGATTTGGCAAATTCTACGTACAAGGTTAGGTACCTTTACAGGACGAGATCCCTTTAAAATTTATCGAAATCGGTGTATCAGTTCACAGGTTATATATTAAAACATGCGTCTCAACCTCTCTTATTGACAACGAGCTTTTTCACTTGTATCAATAATATTATATAAAATAATGTAATTTTGTTAGTGTAAATTCCCTTTGTTCTCAATTAAATTTAATTTTTGCAATATTGGTCATTATTTATTCATCGCGTCGTGAATCGTGTCAGTTATGCGGTGTCTTCCTCGTTTCTACGAATATTTGATGCTGCAAATGGCAGGGTCAAGGCCCGAAATCGCAACTTACCTATATTTTTGTATAAGCAAATATGGATCGTGTGTTCTGCGTGACTAAGTTCATAATTGAATATTTCACCAATATGTATTTTATGATGTTACTTGCAGTGTGGAGAGATCAGATACTCCTTAAAACTCCTAGGCAACATATAGATAGATAGATGAACAATATAATTTTTGTTAGCCATTTTTGACCCACTGCTGGGCAAAGGTCTGCTGGGCTGGGTATAAATACTTTTGGAAAACAAAAATCTTGGATTACAAAAGACGTCTTATCGCTGGTAGCTATTTATTTATTTATTTATGGTTCACACACGATTTTTACATCATTTCATATACATAATATCTTATACTAACAGTAGTTTAATGCCAGTAGCTATTTAATAACATCTCGAAAACAAGTAACACTATTTTGAAAAAAGAAACTTGCACTGAGCCCTTAGCTTAACAAAATGTTGGTCTTTTTTTTTTGAAAATACCATTATTGAAAATAAGTGAACAATAATAATTATTATATTATAGCAACAATAAAAACGGATTGAATAAGTTTTTGTATTAAAAATAATTTTTATTTATAAAACTTATTTACAAAAATATATAATATGATAAAATACACAAACAGGAATATACTGAATGACCACGCAGTACGCCGTCATGCATTACATTTTTCATAATTCAAAAGTTTTTGCGTTTATTTTATATTTTTAGGGTATTATATAGAATATCAGACTCAACAGATTTCCAGTAACAATACTATTTTATTCCGGGTTGGTATATCTAGATAATATCATAGATTTCGAGAGTCATATTGTTCTGTTTTATGCCACCGAGTGCATTGGATGCTGCTTATAATAATACATTATGCTGTTTGTAATAATATCAAAGTAATATCTTATACAGCGGGTCACATGTCACATAGTACGCCCGCAATTCGAAAGTGATGCAGATGGATTTTTATTTTGCTTTACTTTACGGTGTAGTCCGCTCTTGTTTGTGCTTAAGTGTCCCACTGCTGGGCAAAGGCCTAACTACCAATGCTCTGTCTATCCTGGCTGCTTTCAGTGGCAATATCACCTATACATCACCATACCTAACATCCTCATCATCCTATCATACCTAATACTACTGGATCTCATCTAATATTGAGCGGATACCGCGCAGTTGCTTAGTTTTTTTTTCGATATGCATAACCCAGTTCCACTTAAGATTGGCAGGTCTATGACCAACGTCGATCATTTTGTTTATGCGGAAGGGAAATGATACCACCAGCTTGAACTTTTTTTCCATATACGAACGTTTGTAGAGGTACATTTTTATTACACCAATTTTAAATGGCATGCTTCTTATAATATTATTTGACCTTAAAGATTTAATATGAACGATAAAATCACATCTGATATATTATTGGAATTAATTAAAACATCTTCTACATTTCCGCAATGTCTTTCGTTCTGAGTTTATTTTTATTAAACTTAAATGAGTGCAAAAGTTTTAAGAGTTTCGTACCTATACCTATTGATATTTGGACCTCTAGTACATTGTATTTGTTGTCGATGTACTATTGCTTAAAATTAACGAGTTTATTAATTACTAGCTGTGCTCAGCAGTTTTATCCGCTATATTGTAGCCTATATGTTATTCCAATTTCAATCAGTCTGGTTAAGAGGGGCAATAGACAAAGTTTTCCTTGAAATAATTTTTTTCACAATTTGACGACTCCGCCCACTTTTCCTATTGGCTACTCTGCTTTTAGTGATGGGCAACGAAAAAGTTTCAATTTAAAAATCGATTTAGCCATGAAATCGATTTAAATATCGATAATTTGTAATTATTATATTATTATTGTTTTGACGGACAATGTTTTAATTTTACATTTTTTGGTACCTAAAGAGTGGCGTTTTTGAAAATAAATATTGTAGGTTAGGTCTCAATCAAATGCGTATCGTTATACTTCATATTCGTCCTGTCTTTTGATACAATATTCACGCCTCAATAAGTGAATTGATTGAGCTGAAATTTGGAATAGAGATAGTACTGCGGGTAAAACCGCTTTCAAGTGGCTTTTATGTTTTCAGTGGATAAAGGTTCTAAAAAGAGTTTTTATTTTTTATTTGAAAGTAATTATTATAGTCTACAGGCTCATCCACACTGTGCGCCGAATGACTCGCCGAGTCGTTGGCCCAAAGTTCGCCAACGTTGGCCGGGGCGCATAGTGCCCGTAACATGCCACATGGAATCCCGACAAAACTTCAAGAGTAGAACTGTCATCCCATACATTCACAAAAGTACAATCTATTGAGTGACAGTTCTACTCTTGACATTTCAGCGGGATCCCGTGTGGCATGCTACAGCAGATTAGGTAGTATATAATATGTCACTGGAAAATAACAGGATTCAAGAATTTATACATTTCCTAGGAAATTTATAAACTTAAACGCAAATTTAAAATGACATATTTAAAGGAGTCTGTCCATTATACCGTACTAAAATAAAATGACCAATATTATTCAATGAGACTTGTAAAAAAGTAAAGACACTGTTACATGATGGACGATTAAATCATATAGAAATTTCAATTGCAATTTCAAAAGGTCTTTATTAAGATATAACACTTAAATAATTACAAACACCAGTGTACCTTTTATATATCTTTTAAATATATAAAAGAAAAAAGTGACTGACTGATCTCTGAGTGAGTTGACATTTGGAACACAAATAGGTTTGATGACGTAGACCTTTGCTAAGGAAAGATTTTGCCACGCAGGCAAAGCCGTGAGCATAAGCTAGTAGTTTATAATTACAAAGGTTCAAATATAACATTACGTATATAACATAGAAACAAATTATATATATCGTCCGTACATAGGAAACACAGGCATCCAAGAATGACATTGGTACCGTATTTTGTTGATCAGATGCTTATCCGCTTTGCACACGGATGCAAGAAATGCATACAACCCTCATAAGGGGTACAGTTACAGAACGCCGAAGATCCTTTGCAGTTTGTTGTGGACATAGTGGAATGTATCATGTTGCTTCCATGTCGCGTTTATGGTATGGTACGGTATAGTGAGCAGACTCCTTAATACCCATTTCTTGCAATTTGTACTATTTGTTCCACTTTTCATATTAATTATCATGTACCTATTTACGAGCATTAAAATATTTTGAATAGGTAGTTTTGTGTGTTTGTTATCTTTTCACAGATTAACGACTCAACTGGTCAAATGTAGTATAATAATTAGCTAAAGATTCTTTAGTAGATAAGAGTACTTTCGATGGTTAAAACCACTGCAAACTGCTAGCGTTCAATATCCTACGGTTCCTAAGCATATAAAAGAAAGTCATCATCTTCAGCTAGGACATAATATGCCCACAGAACATAGGCGCTGGTTTTATTCAACGGCAGCATGCAATTTAGACCCTGGTGTAGAAATATGTTCCAATCGATTATCATTAATCGATTAAATCGTTAAAATATTCACAACACTGCCTATACACGAATCGTTAAACAAGGATAGCTATTTGGAGAATACGCTTTGTTAGAAAGAGAGGTAAACGTCAAATGTTCGAACGACCAGCATAAGTTGATCCCTCGATGACACAAAAATGATTAAAAATTTTGAGGGTTTTTTTCGTTTTTGGGGATATTAATACCCATTTATTAAATTTAAATACTATATATGAATTCTTTATGATATAATAAAATGGTAAACAGTTTAATAAAAAAATAAAATGTCGTATTTTTTTAGTTAAAGAGAATATTCTGTGAGGTCCGCGTAGTTCCTTAAACTGGCCGCTACTAAACGGCGCGTCACGTGGCGCTACGAGTGGGGTAGCAAATACAACCAGTGTTGATATACAAAAAATCCGCCGATGCCCTCCCCCTGGTAGTAGTAATAACCAGACTGATTGAAATTGGAGCTTATACTCCAACAGTTACGCTGCTTACACTGTCAGAGCTAAAAATCACTATATTGGTGTTATGGTCAACCTATACGATGCAGATTCAGGTCGCCAAGATTACTACAAGTCCGACAATATGACCTAACGACTGCCTACTAATCTTATAGAAGCAGTGATGTTCTAAAGGGAAAATAATGTAAACAATAAAATAAACCAAAGCATAAATTATTATAATTTAGCAGTATAGCAACTATTTTGACTGATATTTTTCCCGAGGTGGCACAATCTTCTTTGTACATGATGAGCATTGAAATATTTTATATTATAATAGTATTTAATATTATCGCATAACATAATTAATATCTAACGAGAAGTCGTAAAATTAGCACACCATATTTCAGCTTTCCAAAATAATCATTTACCTCTATTTTGTACTTACTACACATACACGATAAATATGAAATTTATTTTTTATTCTTTAAACGATTTCGCGTGATATTAAGCAACGCGACGATGCGGGTAGATGGTTGCAGACTAAACCTGGAAGGCGGGATACTTCTTTTCAATATTATTATGTAAACAAAATTTTAAATCACATTATTTTTTGAAATAAAATGAATAAACCCAAAAGTTGCCGCACTTATATTTCATTGATATAAATATTAATTATTTTCAGCGATTTTAACTGCTGTAAACTATATTATTATTATTCTCTATATTTATTTACAATCTTAAATTAAATTTTTTACAATAATTATAAAAAATAATAAATATACAAAACATAAAAATATTGTAAAAAACCTAACCTAGAAAACCCGCCGACAGCGGGGCCAGAGCCCAAGCTGCCGGTGGTCAGGGCCGCAGGGTAAGGAACCTCCGGACAATGCGTGCCGTGTCAAGGATTACCGCCTTCTGTATTAGGCCCTTGATCCAACCGACGAGCCTCTCGAGATGTTGGTCGAGACTCTTCGCTATTAGACCGTTCACCGACACGACTATTGGAACAATGATCGTCGAATCAACGTCCCACATGGCGGTAATCTCGTGCGCCAAGTCAAGATACTTGCTCAGCTTATCCTTCTCAGCTTTCACGAGATTCTCATCATGGGGGACGGTGATGTCGACGAGCACTGCGCGTATTGTTATTATTTTGTTAATCTTAGGTATTAGCATTTTTTTAAGCGGACGTTCAGGCATAAGAAACAGAGTATTATGCATATTACAGACAAATTTTCTATTATTCCAAACTTTTGTTTACTTTAACCTAACCGTTGTCTGTCTGTTTGTGTGTAATCAAATCTTGCAAGGTCAATTTGGTCCACTTCCCGGTTTCTGTTTGATCTGAAATTTTGCACGCATATATTAGGTATGTATAAATCGGATGACAGTGCAATATTATAATGACATGGAGCTGATCTGAGGATGGAGCTAGAAGTTGGCCATAGGAACTCCGTAATTAAAACTACGCAACCCCATCGAGTTTGGGATCATTTATTTATTTATTCATCACAACAATGTAGGTATTATCTAGGTCTTAGTGTAACTTATTGTACATGTACAATAAGTTACACTAAGACCTAGAACTGCGAACATGCATTTATAAACAAAGAAAAATTTAATTAAATAAAAAATATTGATTACATTGGTTAAAAAAATAAAATTTTATTCGTCTTGACGAGTACGAGTACTTTGGTGTTAGATACTGGCTTTAAAACTATAGCGGTTATGATATCTTTATTAGTTGTTTATCGTTGATGGAAGCTAAGGCTGTTAATATTTTCGATTTGCCAGTAGGTACCACGAAAGCCTACATTGCGCGTAGCCCGAGTAGCGCTTGGCCTATTTTTTATTAAAAATATAATGAGTACCTTGAACTAAATAAAGCCTAATTAATTTTCTATGCGTTAGTATATAATATACATGCATTTGAATACGTATAGAAATTAAGCATACGAGAACAAAGCAGAAACCGCATAGCATTAGCATAATAAAGAAATATAATATTATTATAAACTATAAAATGTCGATCTGCATTCCTGGATGGCTCATATAAAAGCTGAGTTGACTTCTCACTAATCAGATCACTCGCTGACTTAGGAACTCACATCAAAATGGTACGTCAAAAACTCTTGGTACAAATAGTTTTATTAATATTGTAAATACTCAAAATCTAAATAATTATTGTTAAATCTAAATTAATTAATAATATACCTCCAAATTAATTGTACACCAAAATATTTTTTGTTTATTTATAAATCTCGAGTGTTAGAGTAAGATGGTAAAAGAGGAAAAAGAGGATGTGAATACTGAATTTCACGACACATGGATACATCTTCTTCTTCTTTGGGTGCCATCTTCTAACGAAGGTTGGCGATAATCATGGCAATTTGAACCTTCGAAAATAAGCAGCTCTAAATAGAGAACGCGTGCTCTTGCAGTACCATTGGCGCAGCTTTTAAAGCCAAGATGTTCTTCTTGTTTCTGGACTTCTTTTACCCTGTATCTTTCCCTATATTATGAGCTGTAATAGCTTACATAATAAATAATACATATTAAATAATTTAAAAATGTCTGACTTTTTTTTAGAAATTCTTAGTAGTCCTCTCCGCGGCTCTGGCTTTCGCCGCCGCCCTCGAAGTCTCGAAGGACGAAGCTTCGGCGCCCATCACCAGACAAACTTTTGACATCTCCCCAGAAGGTGTTTTCGAATACAGCTATGAAACCGCCAACGGTATCGCCGCTCAGGTGACAGGAAACTTCGAGAACACCGAAACCGTAAGTTACTTTGATATTTTCTCATTTAATTTATTATTCCTAAGGCTAAGCTATTTATTAAGCAGCAGATTTAGAACTATGTACGTATCAGGTTTACAGGGCAGAATGATTTAATTATTTATATTTTAAGCAATCTCGATCATGAAATTACAATTGTTGCCATGGCATGGAAACAATTGATGACATGACATGGAACTTTTCAATTTGATGAACTTTATATGTAGAAGTACTTATAAAGTTCGTCAAATTGAAAAGCCCATCATCAGCCTACGTTCGTCCCCTGCCGGACAAAGGCCTCCTCCATGGAAAGTCACACACCTCGAACCCTCTTCGAAATCAAAATGTTTAATGTTAATATTTGTTTATTTCCCAGGGTCCCAGCGAAAAGCTCGTCGGAGGTTTCAAATACACCGCCCCTGATGGCTCTGGTCATGAAACCAATTACGTAGCTGACAAGGAAGGATACAAGCCCGTGGTAAGTATATTTAACAATCATATATTCATTTTACATTTATCTTAGAGTCGATAAATAATAAAACCTGCGCATTTGTACCTGCAACAATGATATTTTATACTATACGAGTAAAATATAATAGACCTGCAAGCTTGTATTAAGCTAAAGTTGCGAAGAAGTGTACGCTGATGTTGATCGACGTTTATTTGAGAATGGTTTAAAACTTTACATAATTCATAATATTTATTTGCTTATACAACATGGTATTTCAGGTGTTACAGTTTGGTATTAAGTGGTGAGACATGTTGAGCCAATTATAATAAAAGAATCCAAATATAAATATAAAAACTACGAGTATTTTAACAGTAAAATCGCAAAGACAAGTATTACAGACAAGTAGTTTGAATTAATAGCATAATTAATAAGACTCTTCTTTGACCTTACTTGTAAAGTGAAGTGTACAACACTTTACAAGCGCAACGCTATAATGTGTTGAAGGTACCAACTTTAGTTAACTGATGTGTGTGACTCAATCTTAAGATATATCATCGATCTTTGGATAATGTTTACTGCTTAATTTAATACAAAAAATTAAGAAGACGAGCAACATGCTTTTCTGATGTTAAAAAAATAACGCTGCCCATAATCAGTACAGTGCTACAACGATGTAAAATTCTAGGTGCACACCAACGCTTCTTACTCAAGAGACATAAGATGTTAAGACAATTTAGCCGTATAATTTCACTATTGACATGTTGTTATTTTTTGTTAAACAGAGCGCCGACATCCCCACTCCTCCCCCCGTACCTGAACTCATTCTGCGTGCTCTGGCCTGGATCGAAGCTCACCCTCCGCTACCCACTAAGCAGTAAAAAGAATAGAAGACACCAGCTCAACTCAACCATTTCAACGACGTATAGATGAAAGTACAAACACTGCCTTAATTTTAAGTACTTAATAAATACTGTAAAAATATACATAAATTCTTTTTTTTTTCAACGTAGTCTATAGAACATTGCTACTTAAAAGAACTGTTATGGTTCTGGCTTGCGAGCTGGATTTCCGCAATAAGGCTCATGGCCCATTAAAAAAACGGTTTCATTAATAAAATTTTGTATTTTGTACAATTGGCTACCTAAATTTGTACACTTTGAGTACTTGAGCTACACTTCTAAGTTGTAACAAGTGACATTTTAAAAAACAAGCTTTTATTATTATAATCAAATGAGTCCAAACTCGCTGGAAGTGCGTTGTTTAATAACGGAGTTCCTATGACCACCTTCCAGCTCCATCATCAGATCAGCTCGATGTGATAATAATATTGCATTGTCATCCAGCAAAATTTCAGCTCAATCGGAAACTGGGAAGTGGGTCAAATTAAACTTGCAAGATTTGATTACAGACAGATAGACAGTGGACAGGTGAAATTAAATAAAAGCTTGTAAAAAGCTTATCAAACAAACGCATAATATGTGTCAAAGCCACATAGTTTAATTAGCCATATAATTTGAAGCCTAGGATGTTCACTAAATGCTGACATTTCATCAAATGACTAAAAAACAACTAGCGACATATAATAAAACGAAACTTTGACGTTATCCAGAAGGCACTTAGAGTTGAATATCGATGAATTTCTAACGTAAAGTTAGGTTTAAAACAAATTCTAATAGGAAGTTTTTACAAAAGTCTTTTTAACAACTAGTGCACGTCAAGTACGACTTATCCTTATTACAGATATATGATGATGGTCACCTTTTTGAAAAATGCTTGAGGTACGCACTACGCACACTTTGAAGATCGTGATGCTATGAGATTCCCCCGCCGGCAATACAAAACTATAATTATGGTAAACTTTTTTTGTTTTTGGCATCTCAGCAATATACAATTATTAACTACAATAATACAATTGAAAGATTAGTTTAAGTTACTTGACTGAATCTCATCAATCATCATCAGTACTTTGATGCTATATTATAGATAGATTATAATACGCAGAAAAGGCCTTGTTTTCAATAACCCAAGTTGTTAAACGTTGAGAGTTTCTGGTTTAATTAACCATCGCCCTAGACTGATTGGGTGCCAGCACAATGAACTGGCTAGACGGCCACATAAGTGCTAATTTTAACCATATGGCTGCGACAAATACACAAACATTCAGCTATGTCATATTAGTAAGATAGTAAGATTTGATAAGGTATTGGTAAAAACACGGATACACACTTTATCTATTCAACCTTTACCTGTCGATATAAATAAATAGGTTTACACGGATATATAAATTACCCATTAAACCTTATTTTTATTTACAAAATTAATTCAAAATATCATTAAAGTTGAAGTCACAATAAGTTTATTATGTTAAAATCTTCCGCTTCTTCCGACCGTCAGCCTAATATCAAAATATTTTAAAAACTGGTCGTATCATCTTAGATTAAACTAATTAATGCTTCAGTGCATCTATATTTAATAATATAAATATATTCAATATGCTAAGCTATATTATACCTACATATAAGTAAGTTAATATGTTTGTTTGGAATGAAAATTTTATTGGTACATTATAATTTATTATGTCGTTTTCTTTCGATACATAGTACCTTATTATACTATAAAAGAATTCCTATTATTTATTTTAAGAAAATATAAAACAATATAAAAATAATACATAGATATGTCAATGGGCCCTTTGTGATGATTTTGGTGTGTGGTAATAATGTTTTGAAAACTAAAAAATAGTTTAAAGTTTTTGCAAAGCGAAGCATTTTTGCATATTATATACCTCTACTATATTATAGATCTCAATGTGTTAAATATTTTATCAAAAAGAAAATATTTCCTCTTTGACAAAAATCTTTCAATTAGTGATTCAAACAAAAATTATTTTCTTAATTCGTAGTAAAAAAAGTTGCAGCTCTTTGCATTAGAATAAAATTTCGTCTTGCGCGAACAAAGTCGCGAATATCGCACAGCTATAAGCGTTATATAGAAATATATTATTCATACGATAAAATGTCGAGCTACATTCCTGGATGGCACATATATAAGACGATTCAACTTCAATCTAATCAGATCGTCACTCACTGACTTAGGAACTCACATCAAAATGGTATGTTCCCATTTTTGGTACAATTAAAAGCTTTTGTAAAATAATAATATTGTAATACTAAAGTTCAAAGTTTGTTGATAACAATTAATTATTATTAACCAAAGTATTTTTTGTTTATATTATTAATCTTGAGTGAAAATAAACCTGTGTTATGGCTTACCTTTTTCAGAAATTCTTAGTAGTCCTTGCCGTCGCACTGGCTTGTGCCGCCGCCGACATTTCTGAAATTTTGAAGAACGAAGCTTCAGCGCCTATCACCAAGCAATCCTACGACATCTCCCCTGAAGGTTCTTACAAATATGCCTATGAAACCGCCAATGGAATCGCCGCTCAGCAATCAGGAAACTTCGAGAACACCGAGACCGTAAGTGATATTATATTTCTGCTATCTACATATTTGTCCTTTGAAGTACATAAGGTTGTTATTTACTAAAAATGATGTTGCAGCAAATTTAGAACTATAGGTATATTATACGATATCAGGTCTACACCGTTAAATGAATGATTTACCTACCAGAATATTGCAATCAAGTAGAAAGAATATTTTTATTTGGATTTAAGAAATTCAAGAAGCTCCTAACATGAGTACATTTATTTTTCTCATAAAGTCCATCAATACTGGATGGTAATGATTGAAAATGCATAATGTTCTGTTCTTTCCCAGGGACCCAGCGAAGTCATCAACGGTGGCTACAGATTCTTCACCCCTGATGGCGCTTCCCACGAAACTACCTACGTAGCTGACAAGAATGGTTACCAGCCCTCGGTAAGTACCTTTTTCATTCCCACAATTATTATTCTTTTACAATATCTTCGTGGGTTTGTTCAAATAAAGAGTGAATAGGTTCTTACTGAACAAGCGTGCTACAACTTCGACTGCATCGTCACTTACCAACAGGTGAGATTGCGGTCAAACGCTTGTTTAGTCTGCTATAAAAAAAAAATCTTAAAGTCTTATGATTCTTAGGTTGAATACATTTCAATTCATCCCCAACTTTATCTAATTGAAAGCATCCGTTTCTTTTTCAATTTATTTGAAAAATAAATAAGCTAGCTTAAGCTCGTGACTTGACCCGCATAGCAAAATACTTGCTTAGCAGATGAACGTCATCAGTATCCTATCAGTATTCTTAATTTCACCCCAACCCATTCAGCAGTTTGCACTGTGCGTTAATAAATCAGTTTCATTAAAATGATTTATTTTCAATAAATATTATATTGTTTTTTTACTGTTTAGTGAAATTGCATTAGTGTGAGTAGGTACTGTGAATGTTAACCTATGTGTATCGCCCACATCTGCCTAAGTTTTAAGATTTCTCACTGGACTTCGGATTATGTTTACAATTTTATTATCATGTTGTTATTTTTGTTAAACAGAGCGCCGACATCCCCGTCCCTCCCCCCGTACCTGAAGCTATTCTGCGCGCTCTGGCCTGGATCGCAGCTAACCCTCAACCCACTAAGCAGTAAAAAGCTTAGAAATCACCAGCTCAATGACGTATAGATGAAAGTACAAACACTGCCTTAAGTTTAAGTAATAAAAACTGTAAAAAAATTACAAAAAAAAATTTCTTTTCCTCCTATTAGATACTTGTTTAGCGATAGTGTCTACTTGTCGTCCACTGGCTAAAAACGTGTCACCATAGACCGTGTTGCGGAATAATGTTGAGTGATCCCAGTGAGTTACAATGTCTATTCGGCACCTCGCTCATTGCTGATCCAATCCCTGGCGACTGCGACGTGATCTCGCGCGACCTTAAGTTCGACAGCTTCTATGTAGTCAAAATACTGCATAATATCTCTTTACCGTGGTAAGGGGTTACGTGGGCGCCACCACTGGTGTAAGACGTCTATAAGCAACGACAACCGTTCACCATCTGGCGGGCCGTCTGATTGTGCGTGTGTCGGCCTCTTACATAAAAAAACATAGCATGTAGGTAACGTCTATTTAAAAGGACAGTATCATTGATAATCTGTTGTATGATTACGTAGGTAATCTTAGAGCGATTGCACACTTCCTCCAGAAACTTTAGTTCGATTTCACATTAAAGAAACTGTCCATTAGAGCTCTTGCGCACTGCGAGTCCAATGCCATCCGAATCCGATTCAAATTACTGATAATATTTTTTTTCTTTCATTTTTTTTATACAGTGTTTTTTCATTAAGAAAATTTCACCCTTATAACTAATTAACTAAATAAGTATACACACAAAAGGGAAAAAACTAAATTAAACGGAGATTAACAATAAACACTACAATGACAAAGCTCGATCAGCGACAGCAGTCTCATACAAAGTGAAAATCTTTCTGGCATCCTCCAAAGATGGATCAGCTACAATGCTGTTGCATCCTCCGATTTGCCAAAATAAATGTTCCCACCCAAAAAGCTGCTGTCTCAGATCCGCGTACTTAGCACAGTCCATAATTACAGTCTAATCTTATCTTGGCAGACGTACTCTCAAAACATTTTGTAGCTCATGCACTATAGCCATCAGATTTATATTTTAATCATACAAATAAAAAAAAGTAAAAGTTAAGTTTGACATAAAAATTTGTAAAAAAAAAAAACTGAGCTTCTTGGTTTCAGCACTCCAGCTCTCATAGTCCACGGCGATAAATACAAAAAATACGGGATATCTATGAAAGTGGTTTTATTCGCTTTCGAAGAATGCATCATCCGCAAGCGGCTGCTGACGCCAAATAGGAAATTTAGAAATTAGGGATATATTTATTATTTTACCTAATGTCTATTAAAAACACAAAAGAAAGTCGTTTCTAATGAGAACTGGTCGCATTTGGAACACTTTGCCGTCATCCGTGTTTCCTGAGCGGTACAACTTGGGTACCTTCAAGGCACGAGTGAATAGGTACCTTTCTAGGCATCTTACGTGATCCATCGTCGACCGCATTTTCACTTTCCATCAGGTGGGATGTGGTCAAACGTAGGCCTATTTTGTATAAAAACAAGTGAAATTTAAAAAAAAACTTTTTAAAAACAAGCTTTTATTATTATTACCATAAAGTACTCGTCAAGACGAATCAAATGAGCCCAAACTCGATGGGGTTACGTCGTTTTATTTAGGAGTTCCTATGACCACCTCCCAGCTCCATCATCAGATCAGCTCCATGTCATAATAATATTGCATTGTCATCCGATTTATTGTCGTACACTTGTCTGTTGTCTGTCTGTCTGTCTGTCTGTCTGTAATCAAATCTTGCAACTTAAATTTGACCCACTTCCCGATATCCGATTGAGCTGAAATTTTGCATGCATGCATAAATCGGATGACAATGCAATATTATTATGACATGGAGCAGATCTGATGATGCAGCGGGAAGGTGGCTATAGGAACACCGTAATTAAACGACGTAACCCCATCGAGTTTGGGCTCATTTGATTCGTCTTGACGAGTACTTTATGGTGATAATAATAAAAGCTTGTTTTTAAAAAGTTTTTTTTACAATTTCACTTGTTAGTGTTTAGTCCTATATTTTCCTCCTTAAAACTTTATCTACTACATGAACGAAGGGAACAACATGTCCGAATTTGCTGAAAAAAGTGTCCAACCAAACCAAGTGGCTATGGTGGGACCTTAATTTCTTAACAAACTTATCCCAACATCTTTCTAAGTACCTCAAATTTACCGGCTAGCATAAGTGTAAATCCACTTTAAGGAAGACGGAATCATGAGATTCGACGTAAAACCTGATTATTATCCTAAACCGATTAAAATTTTAATCATTTCGGTTGTTTATGAAACAAGAAGGTCAGAGATCGCCTCTATATTATGATTATACAATAGAGTCCCACACAAGGACAAGACCAGTCTACAATAAAACTACATTTTAATAACCTATTAAAATATTGACCCTTTTATTTATTGAGGGGAAATATTACAAAGCTATTTTTGCACACCACCGCTGTTAGGGATTGCAATCCGGAAAACCGGATCCGGTAATCCGGCGGATCCGGCGTCATTTCACGGTTACCGGATCCGGTACAAATCTACCGGATCCGGAGACCGGATCCGGTGCTAACAGTTTTTGGCAAAATAATATAGCTGTTGCATGCGTAAGGTAGTTTTAATGCATTGCGCTTGGTATTCATGCGTGCGAGTCGTTCGTCGCCGAGATTAAGGTATAACTATTGTATCTATTAAGTATTATTCTTACTTGATAATTAATATTGTTACTTATAAATAAATCTATATGTGAAAGTAAAATCTAGAAAGACTGACTACGTCGTAAAATTATAAGTATTACCTACTCTACTTAGTCATCATCATCCACAGCCCTCTACATCCCACTACTGGGAATAGGCCTCCCTCATGTTATGCCAGTCAGCCCTGTCCTGTGCCAATCTGGTCCATGTGCGATCCGCAATTTTTACTAAATCGTCCATCCATCTGGCTGCTGAACGACCGACACTGCGTTTGCCTATCCTTAGCCACCATTCAGTCAACGTCTTACTCCACCTGTCATCATCTCGCCTAGCTAGGTGACCTGCCCAACTCTATTTGAATCCCATTACTCTCGTTCCGGCATCATGGACTTTTGTTCTTCGCCTAATTTCGATGTTTGGAACTCGATCTTGAAGTTTTATGTCAAGCATGGCTCGCTCCATGGACTCTCTGTGCTACCTTGATGCGGTAGACAGCCTCATGTGTTATCGTCCATATCTCGGTGGCGTATGTCATGGTGGGCAGGACACGCTGGTTGAAAAGCCTGGTTTTCAGACACTGAGGAATTCGAAATGACTAATTCAGAATGTCGTCTAATTCTACACTACTTACTTAATTTTAATTGTTTTCTTTATGAAAATTTATTTTTGTCTATTTGTCTTAACCTCGGTCTTAACATTGGTTAGGAAATAAAGTCGATTTTATATATTAGTGATTTATTTTTATAAACTACCTTCATCTTACTAATATGATAAACATGAAATTTTTTAAGAATGGATGTCTGGATGTATGTTTGTTACTCTTTCACGTCTAAACGGGTGGACCGATTGGTCTGAAGTTTGATATAGAGTTAGTTTAGACCCTGGAATTACAGATAGGCTACACTAGCGGGTAAAACCGCTGGGCGCAGCTAGTATTACATAATATAAGAGAAGTGACACTTGATTAACTCACTTATTTTGCAGTAAAGAGCGAAAATCATCCTGATTTGACCGATTTACATCAATCCGGCCGGATTGAAAATGACACCGGATTGCAATCCCTAACCGCTGTACATGTTCTTAAATTTCTTTCCAGTCAGGTTGTCTGTAAGTGATTGCTTTATGCGATAAGACCTCCAATTGTTTTAACCTTTAATTTTAAGTTTGTTATGGAGTCTGTTTCCTATGTATCTTAGTATGCAATAAAGTGTTTTTCTATTCTTTTTCTATATTCTAAGGAAATTCAACTGTTGTCTGGTGCAGACGTGATTCCGGATCACTGAATTCGAATCCTAGCCACCGAAGACTGCTGTAACACTGGACACCATGGGTAATATTATAATAGTTCATAAGGAATCCTAGTTTTAATGTACCATCATACCATTTCTTGAATAAAGTTTTCATATTCAAAATTATGGCCTCTCTTCAAAGACCTAAATATACCTATATATGTAGACTGAAAGTTACCTAATGCCACAACGCACAAAAACGGCTTGCGTTTACTATACCTGCTTGCCTATTGAGATATACGTACACCCAGAGAATAATATAACAAGTGAAATTTAAAAAATACTTTTTAAAAACAAGCTTTAACTATTGTTATCATCTTGCATCATAAAGAACTTGTCAAGACGAATCAAATGAGCCCAAACTCGATGGGGTTGCGTTGTTTTATGACGGAGTTCCTATGGCCACCTTCCAGCTCCATCATCAGATCAGCTCGATGTCATAAAAATATTGCATTGTCATCCGATTTACACACGCATGCAAATTTTCAGCTCAATTGGAAACCGGGAAGTGGGTCAAATTAAACTTGCAAGATTTGATTACAGACAGACAGACAGTCAGACAGACAGACAGACAACAGACAGGTGAAAGTAATATAAAGCTTGTAAAAAAGAACACAGTACAAAGTAAATTAAATAATTTTATCAATAATCTACCTTAACACGCGAGGAGGCGCTACCGGGTAAAATTTACCACATAGTGCATAAATTCGTTCATTTTTTTTTCTGATTATTTTTCAGCCATGCCACTTTACGTACCTTTTTAGAAATGTGTGACAGTCTACCATTGCGAATAAACAGCGTATTTGGGCTATTCGTTTATCTTAAACAGATATATAAAGTCCTTGTGGGTGCTTTTTACCCACTAGCGACTGTTTGTGTTATATTATTTTTATATGTTTGTTTTGTGTTTTGATCTTTTATACCTTATTTTTACATTAAGCTTTATTTTTACAAACATTAAAAATAAAAAGAAGATTTACCACTTTCAATAAATATCGAAGAGGAAAATACGTACATCACCGGAAGGTGCGACACGGATGGCTACCGGGTAAATAATACCACAGTGGAATTATTGAAAAAATAAACAAAAAATTGTATAAAATTAACACATTTATGCCATTAAAATATACAATTTAAAGAATGTGCTCAAAAAGTAGTCATAAAGAATTTTTCACAAAGAAAAACATACAAGGAGTGTGATTATTTTTAGGTAAACTTTGGATATTTTTTTTCTTAAAATTGCATATACATATAATAAGTGTCGCAATTATCATTGCAAGCAAGAATATATTCTGTACAATCAATATTGATCGCCTTTTAAAAAAAATTAAATGGAGTATAAGTAGTGTTTTTTTTAAAAGCTAATTAATAATAAGCGTTAAATTCTATGCAGTGTTTTCATCATACATAAAAAATATATAGGTATATTAACAGATAAATACTTAATTTGCACATTACATTATTAGAAACATATTCAAATACAACATAAATATTTAATAAATTAAAATATCAATCATATAACCCCATTTTCACAATAATTCTACTGTGGTATTTTTTACCCGGTAGCGACTGTCCGTGTCGCAATATGGGGTGCGCCTCCCGCCGAGTTAATGCAAATCATTAAGGTATCATCATCATCATCATCTCAGCCATTGGACGTCCACTGCTGAACATAGGCCTCCCCTTTGGACTGCCATATGTACCGGTTGGAATCGACCTGCATCCTGCGTCTTCCGGCGACCTTTATTAAGGTCCTCTATCCACCTTGTGGGTGGACGTCCTACGCTTCGTTTGCTAGTCCGTGGGCTCCACTTGAGCACTTTTCGACCCCATCGGCTATCCGCCCTGCGCGCTATGTGGCCTGCCCATTGCCACTTCAGCTCATAAAGGTATACTCATTAAGGTATACTTTGCAATAATAAAATCTTATCATGTTTTCCTCTGTGGCATTGACAAAATTTACTACGTCTAGAAACATTCAACTTTATTTTCACAGCGCTAATGCTCAATATTACTTATCCCATATAACAGTAATAATTTATCGGTCTAATTTTTCCCGCTCTTCCGCGTAAAGGAGTGAAAGAGACACCTGCGTAAGCAAAAATATCTTTAAATACTAATTTTGCTATAATATCTACATTATTTTGAAAGTTAATTACTAAAAGTAGTAGCAAAATGTATAAAACTTACCTGAAATATGAAGTCCCATATTATTTTTTCTTTGTAAGTCTATTATTTTTGCAATTCTTAAGAACAACGTTCCACTTGACGGATGACGCCGAAACAGTGCTTATTATGGATTTAAGCACTGTTTAGTTTGGTCGCTTTTGAAGTGGTTACGCGTAATCTAGTGTAGAAATCGTTGCCTCTCTTTGCCTACATCCTGTATCTTTATCATTAATATTTTTACAGAGTAATAGATTTTTATCGATTCAACTGCCATAACATAGGCCAAAGTTTAATAATTCATGAAATAATAATAGAACAAGTAGTCCGGCTCCTTAGCTTCAAGTATGACCCCGTCCGGCAGAAAGCATGAAACTTAATTAAAACTATGAGAGCTAGAATAAAAATATCAAGGAAAAGTTTATTCTCCATAAAATTCTCTAGGTAAATTAAACGGGACCCAACTAAAAAGCCAACCTATATGTTGCAGTTTCAGGTCGCCGAGATTCCTACAAGGCCTGCAACATGACCTAACAACTGCCTCCTACATATCTTATAGAAAACAGCCGGGACCCACAGTTTTACGTGCCTTCCGAAACACGGTAGTGTCCAGGCGAAAATCTTTGCCACACTGAGATTTGAACCCAGGACCTCCAGCTTACAAGTCGGAGGTGAGACCACTGGGCCACGGACACTACAAGGAACGATTATGCTAAATTTCATATTCCCGCATCAAAACGACACGATTTGCGCCCACAGTCCGTTTTATATGGCATTTTGAAAAAAAATATATAAACAATTTTGGAAACTATCTTGTTCGTGTAATATACTTGAAAGGACTATATTCAGTATTCTAGATAATTTAATGGAGACTAAACTTCTGCTTGATATTTTTATTCTAGCTCTCATAGTTTTCAAGAAATTGTCATGGGGGGCGTTACTGATAAAATTTCTTCTGAACAGTAAAGCTATACGCATGCCAAGTTTCATGCTCTCTGCCGAACCGGGTCATACCTCCATGCAAAATCGAGCTAAGAAGCCGCACTAAAGTTAAGATTATGTATAATATCGCACTCCCAATATCAATACAGCACCAACTCAAAAAAATGTTTTTATCATTTCAAACTTAAACTCGTATAAATAAAATTTCAATTGCTGTAAAAATACTTATTGAGTTGACCCTGTATTGTACTAGGTGTGCGATATATTATATAAGGCATGGTTATATAATTATATAATATTATTGTGTTATATCATAATAGCTACGCACGTATCAAACAGAATGGTAAGAGCTTATAATTTTAAAAATAAAGGTTTTTATGTTGAAATAAATTATACTTTTGTTTTTAATTGATTTTTAAGACAAATCGCAATTTAGTTTTATTCAGGTTGCCACAGCAAATCGTGATAAATCATCGCATGTGCGCTTAGGCATTGGGTAGAAAATATTTTGATATTTTCGGTCGCTGAGACACAAACTATATTAGTACCAACAGTGATCGGTTTAGCTGGCTAAGCCTAGAGGTAGCCTCACTTCGGGCCTTTTTAATGTCTTTGTTAATAAACGGCATACACTCTCTTGTATTTACTTCGGCTTCGTGCGGACCGTTTCGATCCTGTACGGGGATCTTCTCCCCGCGACCCGTAGAACTGTCAGCGCGCGCGAGACTGGCATTGCGCACAGTGCTAAGTGGGGCGCGGATGCTGGCGCGTAACCGCAGCAACTCCCTGAAGAAGATCCTCCTACAAGATCGAAGCGGTCGGCACGCAGCTGAGGTAAATACGTACGAGTTTATGCCGTTCTTAGGGTTCCGTACCTCAAAAGGAAAAAAAATGAACCATTTTAATAATTTCATACTTACTACCTCATTTCTTATGAATGCGTTATTAAACTGAAATTCATATATAAAATACTAAAGTCTATAATACCATTAAACTGTAATAAAATCAAACCTCTTTGTCAACGCACTCAAAAGAAACAGCAATTTTAGCCGCATATTTTCAAACTCGCAAGTACTCGCAAGCAAAAACCTACATTATATTATATTATAATATTATACCCACTTTTCCTTAGGGTTCCGTACAAACCGACGGTTTTGTAAGGAACCCTCAGTGTTCGAGTCCGACTCGTACTTGACCAATTTTTTTTTAATGTGTTGTGTTGTGTTTATGATGTGTGTGTTGGTGACAAACAAGCTGGCGGCCCACCTGGTGGTGAATATGGCTACAATCGCCTATGGGATACCTGCAATACCAGGGGCTTTAGCTGTATATTATATTTCAGCGGAAGCTAATAATGACTTATAGTTTAAACTCCATATAATATTTATGTATAATTTTACTTCAATCAAGAATGAATTCATGAATTCGATGAAGAAGAGATCTGAGGGGCTATTGGCTAATTCTCACCCACTACGATTGATGGCAACTTCAACATACATTGCTGCTTTTGTTACTTTACTCATATTGATAAGGAGTTATAAGCAAGTAATATACGCAAAATTGTCTATGGATTTTAGTGTTTTACATGTTGTTTGGCGATAGCCAATAGGCCCTCAGGTATCAATAAAGAGTGTGTTATATCTTATATCTCGTTTGAACATAATAGTTTAATTATTTTATTTTGTGAAATAAACATTGTATGAAAAAGTAATCGCTGTATTGTGCTCGAATATTACCCAATGACACCCCCACTAAGTCTAAGTACATCTACTGATAATAAGGCCAGGAACCATGACTCCCTGACATAATATAATATCTTATCTAACGTCGGGGGTCTGACAGAGCTATCAACTTACTTCTCTAATTCGTTGCTAGCAACACTCAAGATATCGACCCATTGGAATCTATTAACTCCTTGCGTACCGTTTCCTACTCTTCGAAGAGTAGTGCGGAGGTGGGAAGAGAGTGCTCAGTGCTTAGCAATGATCCCACTAAGAGGATGAAACCTATACTCCTTCAGTTTGGTGTTTTCCCTTGGAGGCTCACGCGTTTCGTAGCAAAGACATTGCACTCACACAAAATGTGCTCCATTATTTCTGTACTTTTTTACATAATATACTACATTAACTTTTTACAGAGGTTGATATTTCTCCTGTTCGTGGTGGCGTATGCTGCTGCAGAATGTCCGATATACAGTAATCCTAAGCCTGCTGTCAGATTTGTATATCCTGCGAAAAAGCCTGGTGTTGATGTAAGTTATGAGTAGGTAGCCTTGAGAGTCTTGTGTCGACTCGCGCAACACTATCGCACGCACGATATCACAATATTTGAAATATAAATTCGTAGAACTAATTTTTAACCCCCGACGCAAAAACGACGGGGTGTTATAAGTTTGACGTGTCTGTGTGTGTGTGTGTGTGTGTGTCTGTCTGTCTGTGGCATCGTAGCTCCCAAACGGATGAACCGATTTTAATTTAATTTTTTTTGTTTGAAATTAGAGTTAGTCGAAAGTGTTCTTAGCTATTTTTGGTGGAAATCGGTCCAAGATGGCCGCCGCTACAAAATGGCGGATTACTTTTTTCTTCCACGACCCCCTCAATATGGGTATCAAATGAAAGGGCTTAACGAGTAAATGTTAGACCTCTGTTGTAGTTCAAACTAACCTTTATATTAATTTACTCGTTTTATATGTTTGAATATGGAATATGTTTTGTGTATGTCTTATTGAGAAAATTACATTGAATTGGACCAACGTAATGTTCGTTTTACTTCCACGGAATAATATAATAAACTAGTTATTTTCATCAGGTTATGGTCCTTTCACGAGAACATGGCTTCAACAGCAGGTAATCCTGCAGCAGCAGCTATACCAGTAATTGAAAAATTAAAAGGGTATGAAAATTATGTAAACTGGAAGTTTCAATTGAAAATGCTGCTCATACATGAAGACCTGTGGGATGTTATCTCCGAGGATGAGGCTGAAAGTGCTGAAAAAGACCCAAATTTTAAGAAAAGGTCGTTGAAAGCACTGGCAAAAATTTGTTTGTCAGTACAGCCAGCTGCATACATGCATGTCCGAAAGGCGGAGACAGCCCGTGAAGCCTGGTCCAATTTGAAAAAGGCTTATGAGGATAAAGGCCTTACGCGACGACTGAGTCTCCTCAGAATATTGTTTGCCACCAAATTGAGTGACTTCAAAGACATGGAGGCGTATATTGCAAAAATTTGTGATGTGAGTCAACAATTGAGCGACATTCAGTCACCTCTTGATGATGATTTTGTCGCGGTTATTATGTTGAGCGGTTTGCCTGCCGAATATGATCCCTTAATCATGGCACTAGAAAACTCAAATATTTCACTATCAAGTGAAATTGTAAAAGCCAAATTGATGCAGGAAGTACAGCGGCGCGGTGACAAAAATGAAGAAGGCTCAACAACAGCGCTTGTTTCACATAAGAAAATAAGATGTTTCAAGTGTAAGAAGTTAGGACACACATCAAAACAATGCAAGGGGGGAGCAAGTAACAAGAAAGAGAATAGTAACGGAGAGGCGATGTTAACTGCATTATCGACGTGCGTGCGTAAGGATGTGTGGATTGTCGACTCCGGTGCCAGCAACCACATGTGTAACGACAGGGACATGATCACTGATTTTGTGCCTGGTTTCATAACTGAAGTGAAAGTGGCGAATGGTGAAAAACTCTTTACTCGCGGTCGCGGCAATGTGATAGTAACCTTAAAGCATAGTATAAAGACAATAAGTAATGTCTATTACGTGCCAAATTTGGCAACCAATTTGTTATCTGTCAGTGCTTTGACAAGAAAAGGATTCAGAGTTATTTTTATAGATGAAAATTGTAAAATATATAAAAATGATACCTTGATAGCGTCAGCTAAACGCGAATGTGGTGTGTATAGGCTTGAAACTGTAGAGTCTGAGCGGAGTGATACATCAGTTGTAGGGCATAATAATTGTTCAGCTTTTACAGAATGCAACGAGGCTGTGTCGATGGAGAGTCAAACAGGCTCAAAAGCTTCGCCAGCGGTGCAAGAGGATGTACCACAAACCCAAAAGGCGTCACAAGTAGAGTGGCACAAACGACTAGGTCACCTTAACGTGCGTAGTATGCAAGTCCTAAAAGGTATGAACTCTGGAATAGATTACGATACTTCTACGTTCGAGTCTTGTATTTCTTGCATTCAGGGTAAACAAATTAGATTACCGTTCCCGAAAAAGTCTTTCAGTCGTGCGACTGAGATATTAGGGCTAGTGCACATGGATTTATGCGGGCCCATGCCGGAAAAATCGATTGGTGGTTCAAGATATTTCTTTTCACTTATAGATGATTTTTCGAGAAAGACTTTTGTTTATTTTCTGAAAACTAAAGATGAAGCTTTTACTAAATTCATGGAGTTTAAGGCTTTAGTTGAAAATCAGACCGGGAAAACACTGAAAAGCATTCGTAGCGATAACGGCACTGAATTTATTAATACTCGTTTTCAGAATTTCTTAAAGAAACACGGTATTCGCCATGAGACGACTGTTCCTCACTCGCCAGAACAGAATGGTGTGGCAGAGAGAGCCAACCGCACCATCGTGGAGAAAGCCAGGTGCATGCTTCTTGGTGCCGGGCTGGATCAAAGCTTCTGGGCGGAAGCTGTAAACACCGCCGTATATTTGAAAAATAGGTCCCCCACGAAAGCTGTTAGAGGAACTACGCCCGAAGAAAAATGGTCCAAACAAAAGGTACATCTAACTCACCTTAAAGTATTTGGATGTATGGCTCATATACGGATAGAAAACAGAAAGAAGTTTGATGCAAAAACTAAACCGTGCATTTTTGTAGGATATTGTCAAGACACCAAGGGCTATAGGTTCATTGACCCTACGAGCATGAAATGCATAACGAAGGCCAGAAATGTAACATTTCTGGAAAATGTTTTCTATCGTCCTGAGAAGGATAACGGTTCTTTAAAAGAACGTGATGTACTTGTCCACATCTCTCCATCTAAATGTAACTGTCAGCCTGTTAGTGTAGTAGACCCTGCACATTTAGATTCAAATGATGATTCTATAACTCCAAGTAATGCTGGAGCTGATGAATCAGTTGGGCAGGCAGATGGAAGTAGAGATATGTCTCTAGATGTTACTGACAGTAGTGAAACAGATGATTTTCGCGATGAAAATTATATTCCAGATGAATCGTCGTCGTACGAGTCGTTGGAATACAACGAGAACGCTCAGCTGGCATCACAATGCATCTTCGTGGCTGAAGTAGATCGTGCTGACGACGAGCCACTCACTGTGAAGGAGGCGCTGGAAGGCGAGGAATCTGCGAAATGGAGAGAGGCGATGGACGATGAGTACAAGTCATTTATTGTCAACAAATGTTGGACACTGACTGATTTACCGGCAGGACAAAAGACTGTGAAGAGTAAATGGGTGTTTAAGAAGAAAAGAGGACTTAATGGTGAAGTTTTGAGATTTAAAGCTCGTTTGGTAGCCAAGGGCTATACACAAAGGTATGGAGAAAATTATTTTGAGACGTACTCACCTGTAGTCAGATACTCAACTGTAAGGACAATACTTGCTCTAGCCGCTGAACATAACATGGAGGCGGATCATCTTGATGTTAAGACAGCGTTTTTAAATGGTGATCTGTCTGAAACCATTTATATGGAGCAACCAGAAGGCTTTCGTGACAAGAGGAATCCTACAAAAGTATATCGCCTAAATAAGGCAATTTATGGTCTTAAACAAGCGTCCAAAAGTTGGTATGACAAAATAAATGACGTATTAGTAAGAAAACTGAAATTTAAGAAGTTTTCGTCGGAACCTTGTGTGTTCATGAGAAATACTGCTCGAGGTTTGAGTTTTATTTGTCTGTATGTTGACGATATCATCTTATTTTCAAATAATGAGATTGATAAGTCTACAATCAAGAAACAGCTGATGTCTCAATTCGATATGAGAGATTTAGGGCCAGCGCATCACTTTCTCGGCATGAGACTTTGTAGAAAGGAAGAAGGTGGTTTCACCTTGGATCAGTCAAGTTACATTAAAAATGTTTTACAACGGTTTAATATGGCCGAGTGTAAACCGGCTGTTACCCCAATGGAGTGTGGTTTGAAACTGTTGAAAAATGACTCCAAATGTGAAAACTTGCAGTACCGAGAGTTGGTGGGTTGTCTGATGTTCATAGCTGTTTGTACAAGACCGGACATTTCGCACGCAGTGAGTGTCCTCAGCCAGTTTAACGAAAGCTACGGAGAGGATCACTGGAAGGCTGCGAAGCGAGTATTACGTTACCTGAAAGGTACACTGAACCATTGTTTAACTTATAAAAAGAGTGGTTTGTCTGTCAGTGGATATGTAGATGCAGACTGGGGCTCTGATGAGCTGGACCGGAAGTCATTTACTGGTTACATCTTCAAGATTGGTAACTGTGCTATCAGCTGGCAAAGCAGGAAACAGAAAACAGTAGCACTTTCAAGCATGGAAGCGGAATACTTAGGTCTATCAGATGCTTGTAAGGAAGCTTTGTTTATAAGGAGTTTTATGCATGAATGTCTTGGCGTTAACGTTACTGTACGTATCTATAATGATAATCAATCTGCGTTGGCCAGGGCAACAAACTCGATGTATCACTCCCGAACGAAACATATTGACATTCGTCATCATTTCGTACAAGACATTGTTAAGCAAGGGTTTGTTGATCTGCAATATATGTGTACGAATGATATGATGGCGGACGTATTAACTAAACCTCTTAGCGGGGATAAAACGCGTAAATGTGTTAACCAACTTGGGTTAAATAGTAATGTAGTTGGTTAATGTTTGATATATATAGTAAGTTTAGTTTGAGGGCCAGTGTTAGACCTCTGTTGTAGTTCAAACTAACCTTTATATTAATTTACTCGTTTTATATGTTTGAATATGGAATATGTTTTGTTTATGTCTTATTGAGAAAATTACATTGAATTGGACCAACGTAATGTTCGTTTTACTTCCACGGAATAATATAATAAACTAGTTATTTTCATCAGTAAAACACAGCCCACTACATAAAATTTAAAATCCAAGATGGCCGCCATAATAAAAATGGTAAATTACGTATTGCGTTGGGGGTTTTTTAAATTTTTTATTTAATTCACTTGTTTTAGTTTTATTTTGGTGGGAATTTAGAGATATTTGTAAATATTTTTTAAAGTATATTTATTATTATTTTATAATTCCAAATACTGTGATTCCGTGTGAGGTGAAGGTTGAGCATATCCTATACCTATTATTTATTAGACTCACTTTTTAGGGTTCCACAGCCAAATGGCAAAAAACTTAACCATTCGTCTTGTCAAATTCGTCATGTCTGTCCGTCCGTCCGTCTGTCCGTCCTTATGTCACAGCTATTTTTTCCGAAACTATTAGAACTATACTGTTGAAATTTGCCAGTAGATGTATTCGGTGAACCGCATTAAGATTTTCACACGAAATAGAAAAAAAAACAATTTTTTAGGGCTCCCCTTACAACTGAAGAAATAAAATCCAAGTTTTATATCCAGTATAGTTCTTATAGTTTCATAAAAAAATGGCTGTGACATACGAACGGACGGACAGACATGACCAATGTATCACACAGTAGCAGACAGACAGACTGATAGACAGACACGTAAAACTTATAACACTCCGTCGTTTTTGCGTCGGGGTTAAAAATAAATTATTAATATTATACTATTTATGAAAATTATAATCAAATATTAACATTATGTAAATGAAAATCAATTAATTTTTAGTCTGAAGAAGATATATTGGAAGCTGAGCCAATTGGATACGAATGGGATGACCCATCAATGCCTGGTCCTGTTCCTACGGTAAGCAATTACCTTCTTAAGAGCGTATATATCGAGTGATGACTCTCTCGCTCGCACAATTTGACGAATTTTGAAATAAAAAATTCAAGGAATTAATTTATTGAAAATTCCTCTGTACAAAGCCTGCATAATATTATTGCACACATTTTAAAAGTGTTTTCAGTGAGATATATTAAAAAATTGAATAATGATATTTTTAAAAAATCTTTTTCAAAATTGATACTCATCCTATTTTTTTCTCATTTTCAGTTTATTACAGAGACATTGTAAATAAAAAAGTTACAAGTACTATATAATTCATTAAAAAACACTATTGCCTCGAAATGTAACTTATATCTAAACAACTGGTAACATAATTAGTTTAAAAGAAACGTAAATTTTTTTAAAAGTTCATGCTTAAATGCAACACGTTTAACAATATTTTCTTTTTTAACTATGTCTAAATGTTAACTGTTTAACTACATATTTAGGATTTTAACCACTTATAGACTATACTACTTGAACTAACTTATAAAATTAAAAAAAAACTGCCGCTTTCAGCTTTAATTATTTAATAAAATAATGTAAGAGTAAACCTTTGTTAATATTACAAATTAGGCATATCCCTTGTTTAGCAGAGTCCGAGGACCGGACGTCTAACAGAGACTGAGACCACCCTTGTGTTTAGTGTTAACATTATTATAGTGTTAGCATCCCAAAATTAGTCTTGTTCTCATAATCGAATAAGCTCGATAAATATTGTTCTAAAAATCCCATATATAATTAGTTTTTAAGAAGGCTGTTCACTCGCACCCGAACTTATCCAAGTTATTGTTTTTGTTTGTTTATTGTTAGTTGTTATTTATTGTGACTTAGTCTTTTTAAAAGCGTGTGTGTACACGTGGAGTAGGCTTTAATAATTTGATCAACATTTAATTTTTCTTTTTTATTTGTTAGCAAAAGAAATGGGGTGGAAGGATTGTGCCTTGCATTGCGGTATCTCTGGACAAAGAAGTCATCGCTCGCTCCCGACGCATAGACGGTACACTATTTTTCAAAGATTAGAACAAAATATATAATTTTTACAAATTTTGTGTTGTCAGCTATTACATACTTACATAATACAATAGAAACACTTTTTTATTGTCACCTAACATTTACAAAACTAGTGCCTATAGATGCACACATAAAACTAAATACAAAAAAATAATACATATTGTAACTTCTTATAATAAATGATACAAATACAATTTTTTGTTGTTTTCATTAAAACCTTTCAAGTACATAACCAAATGAAACTCTAACTCAAAATTCATTTATTCAAATAGGCTACAATAGAACACTTTTGCATGGTAAAATCACTTTTACATGTTATTTTAATAATATGCTACCGCCCATTCGCAAGCACCTCTATGAGAAGAACAAGCAAGAAACTCATAGGGACTGCTTTTTAAATATGTTTTTATAATAAAAACATTATTCTATCTTGCTTACATAATTTATTTACAGGTGGTTGAAGAGGCATCTTTGTCTTCTATGTATTGGCTAATTTTATAATAAGCTTTCTTTTGTAATATGTCTTTAATACGGCTTTTGAATTTACCTTCTGTGAGCCCCGTTATTTCCTTAGGGATTTTATTATAGACACACAGTTTCCTTAAAAATGATTTATGGCTCGTTTTGGACAATCTGAATCGAGGTACGGCTAACTTATTCTTATTTCTAGAATTAAAGCTATGATTGTCACTTTTCTTCTGATCTGTGTTGTCACTATTTAACTTGAATTTATCATAATTATTCCTGACATACATAAAATTATTGTAAATGTACAAAGATTGTAGAGATGAGTAAAGTATTATCTCTTATAAGAGGTCCTTTAAAGAATCTCTTGGACGCATTTCATAAATGGCACAAATTGTACGCTTTGGTAGTATGAAAATATTCTCAATATCTGCTGCTGACCCCCACAGTAAAATACCGTATAACATTAAACTATGGAAATATGCAAAGTAACTCGCTGTAGCTACATCTGTAAGTTGACTGATTTTATACATCGCATAATATGCTGCAGAACTTAATTTCCCTGACAGTACATTAATATGAGCCCTTTGTAGCTAAGAATCTATAATATTCACGCCTTTTTACCACGTGGCGTTCGGTAATGAAAATTTCAGGCATTTAGTCAGGCATTTTCGCATTCAATGACAGATTGTATAGATATTACTACTTTAAAGCGTTATTTACATACAAGCTCACTTTCTTTCCTATCCACTTTAAATTATATCAGCGTGGTATCATCGGCAAATAAAACTATATCTGTTAGGTCTTTAACTATGTAAGGGAGATAATTTATTATATGTCAGAAACAAAAAATGGAGCAAGGTTTGACCCCTGTGGCACTCCCATACTAAAAGGGTGGCTGGATGAAATGACACCGCCAATATCCACTTTCTGCTGTCTGTCTGATACAAAAGAACGAATAGATAAGTCATTTCTGTTTGAAAACAAAATCGCCAAAACCATGGCGAGGTGCCGGGGGCAGATGTCTAGTTTTGATTGGCTCGTTCAAAGTAGAAACTCTTTGCTTCAAAGACATTTGTCGTGTATTATGCAGCGTCAATGCGAGTCGTCGGCGACAGCAGCAAACCTCCGTTAATGCGCACTCTATGGTTGAGTCCTCTGTAACATAACATATAGAATACTAACCGCGCGAGGCGAGGCGGTGCCGAGTGGGTGCCAGGTGGCTCGAGTGAGCGTTGTCCCTAACACATATGCAAACACAGAACATCAAAGTAGTTCTATATTCTGTTAAATCGTACATCTAAATACGAGTATATAAAAGGAATGAGTGACTGATCTATCAACGCACAGCTCAAACCGCTGAAATTTGCAATATAGATAGGTTTAATTACGTAGATCTCCGTTAAAAAAAGGGATTTAGCCACGCGGGCAAAGCTGCGAGCGTAAGCTAGTTTTCGTATAAACCTGAGAAAATTACCAGGCGCCTGTAAAATACTTTGAGCTATTGCAGCACACCTTTTGTTATGATAGCTTATTAGGCGTTTAATATCTTGTTTAATAAAACTAGGCGCTACTCGCAACTTAGGCTTTTATAACTTTCGTAGCTCTATGGTAAATTTCAGATACTTATAATTTTACGAGTGGGATCGGCAAGTTTATCAACTTGCAAAAATATGGGCGTAAAATAATATTATTTATCTCTCGTTTGGAATCCTATGAAAGTTTATAAATTTAAAGGTGGGTATCCCAACAGTGCCAGTTATTCTACCGCCTGAGCTGTGATGTGCAAACATTAATGTGCTTCTGTAGGAGGGCACTGTAGCTAGTGAAATTACTGGGCTGAAGAGTCTCTAGTAAGAAGCGTTGACGCAGTGAACCCAGAATTTTCGCGTCTTGCTCGTCTTACTTTGTTGAATAAAAATAAACTACAGACTAGGAAAAAAGTAGTTAAAGGGAAAGAGCTTCTGATTGACTGACTAATCTATCAACGTACTACCCAAACAGCTAAAGAGTTTTGGGTTGAAATTTGAAACACATGTCGAAGATGTAGACTTCCGCTAAGAAAAGATTTCTCATCGTGGGCAAAGCCGCGAGCATAATACAATACAAAACGCAACGCAACACAACACAACAATACAATACACAACTCTTTATTAAAACACATATAAACAAAAACTTTAAAATATTGTTACATAGTATACACGGATGTAACAATTGGCGGTCTTATCGCTAAAAGCGATCTCTTCCAGACAACCATTCAGGGAAAGAAGTAACAATAAAAGGGTAAAAAAATGTTTTTAAGTTAAACGGTTTTATTGTAAAAATGTACTAAAAGCTAGAAAATAAAATTGAGAGGCACGTCAAATATAATATCTACAATATTAACAATTAAAATGTTGATTAGAAATAAAATATGTACAAATATGAAAATATGTGTAAATATGAAAATATTTACTTATGTCTCCTTATATATCTTTATAACCACCGTCGCTCTATTTCATGTATTTCCTTTCCCTGCTTGGTTGTCTGGAAGAGATCGCTATTAGCGATAAGACCGCCAATTGTAACACTTCTTTCTGTGTAATCTTAGTTCTAAGTTTATATTGTTGTATTTGTGTGAACAATAAGGAGTTTTCTATTCTATTCTATTAGAGATTTTGATATTTGACGTGCCTCACGATTTTATTTTGTAGCTTTTAGTACATTTTAACTTCGTAGCATTTTAACAATAAAACCGTTTCACTTAAAAACATTTTTTACCCTTTTATTTTTTAAACTTTTTAGTACTCGTACCGACAATCAAAGAGCTTAGTTATAAAAACTCATTAAGTAAAACCAAAGAGAAGATTTGGGATGTGCGGGATTTAGAAGGGGAATGAGTGCACGGATCAGATCTTTTCCTTACAATGCATAGCCGAAATTTTTTTGGGTTAGGGTCAGAAGTCAGACCTGAAGGTATATTGCGCTTTCGTAGACTTGGAAAAGGCCTTTGGGAGAGTGGAGAGGAATGAATAATAACTGTAGTCAGGAGGTCTACTATAACCGTCCGAAACGAAACTCGGAAACGAACGAAGTAGCAACGAAGTTTCGTTTGTGTCCCAACTATAACTGAATTTCGGGCGCGTACACACGAAGTTAAGATCCATAGACAATTTTCGTGAACGATAAGAACGTGAAGAATTGCATTGTCGTGTTTCGGATGGCACGTAAAACTGTGGGTCCCGGCTGTTTCCTATAAGATGTGTAGGAGGCAGTCGTTAGGTCCTGTAGTAATCACGGCGACCTGAAACTGCAACATATAGGTTCGCCACAAAACCTATAAATTGTGATTTGACTCTGACAGTATAAGTAAGGTAACCTGTTGGAGTATAAACCCCAATTATTATTATTATTATGTCGCTCTTTAACACGGGCTAAGCCCGGGCATTTTTATAGGCGTACACGGAGACAAAAAGTCCAACGCGCAGAGGCCCTTTTGAGCTTTTAATATAAATGTAATGGGTGACACTTATTGGAGTCTGTCTGTGAGTCCATCCATAGAAAATGGGCTCAAAGACAGTCTCCGCCAAGTGACAGGACTATTGCTAAATAATGGAAACTACTTGAACTAGGTTATGGATGTGCATTCTAAATGGATGGTTAATGAGGCTATTGCTAGGACTACGGCACCTGCCACTTCCGTCCCGTTAGGAAATATATAGGCAGGTGATGACTCGCCACTCACTAAACGGGCCCCCATAAAGGCCGGCATTACATAGCCGACGAGAAGGGCAACGTTGGTGTAAGTGGCTGGAGGGGGAGAGGTGTCCCTGGACTTTAAACACGTAGGCCAACTCGCCACTTATGCTTCACATCCTCCCTCCGAGCGAAAAGCTCTCGCAACTCCACTCTGGCCGGCCAATGAAGGCAAGCACAGAGATGGGGGACTGTTCCTCGTCAGTGTTCACTCCGACCGGCCGGTGAAGGCAAGCCGGAGATGAGGAACAGGATCCTCCCCCGGGAGCACTCGGGTCCGTGGGGTCGCTACTTCCCAACAGCTCGCCATAAGCTGCCCTGCGGTGCTCGGGTCCGTGGGGTCGCTACTCCCCAACAGCTTGCCATAAGCTGCCCTGCGAATTTATTATTATTATTATTATTGTCTACGTATAGGGTGATACGAGCAGTAGCTTGATACGAGCGCTGAAATCACTCTACGAGGGTTCCAGTCTTATGTCAGGATAGATGGAGCTTTACACAGACTGGTTTAACATCGAAAAGGGTGTAAGACAGGGCTGTGTGACTTCTTCATGACTCTTTACCTTATTCATGGACAATTGACTGAAAGATTTGAAAGAAAGTGTGTACGGGTTAAGAATTAACGAAGTTACCGTCAAGTGCCTCCTGTACGCTGATGATCAAGTCGTTCTAGCATCATCAGAAGAGACTAAATAGATAGATAGATAAATATAAGCAAACGAAAGTAATGGTTTTTGAAGAAATAGAAGAAAACATGCCAGCGTGCAATGTTTTGATTGATGGAGAAAGAGTATACTGGGTTCTAAGTTAACAATGGATGGAAAGTATTAATATGATATTGAACGATGAATTTTGGCAAGAAATCAAGTGAACAGCGCGTTACATACATTGTGTAGTCCGTGGCCCAGTGGTATTACGTCTGGCTTGTGATTTGGAGGCCCTGGGTTCAAATCTTAGTGAGGCACAACTTTTCGCCAGAATGCTAGTGTTTCGAAAGGCACGTAAAACTGTGGGTTCCGGCTGCTTTCTATATTTAGGAGGCAGTCGTAAGGTCAAAACTAAGATAAATGCTGTGTAGATCAAAAGTCTTAAAAGTATAACTGAAGTGTCTTTGATGGATAAAGTGAGGAATAGTGTGATAAGGGAACGCTGTGGTGTATTAAAAACAATATTATTTACCTTGGCTCTAGTTTTATGATATCGTATTATGGCATATTTTTAATAAAAAATATTTATATTTAGATAAGTCTACAGGTTTATTATTGTCATTGTCTAATCGATTTAAAAAACTTAACTTAAGGTTAACCTCATTTAACATCACATTGATCATAACAAGTATATTAATCGATTAAATTTGTAAAAAATAGTAGGTATATTTTCATCTTCTTCTATCTATCTATCTATCTACTCAGCCCGTATCCACCCACTGCTGGGTATAGGCCTCCTCATGTTCACGCCACACCTTCCGATCCTGTGCGAGTCTCATCCAGTTCCCTCCGACATATTTCACAATATCGTCTGACCATCGAGCTGGTGGTCTGCCTCGATGTCTATGTCCCTGTCTTGGATACCATACTGTGGCAGCCTTGGTCATTCATTCATCATTCATCTTCTTAATCTTTATTAATTACTTTTTTAATTTCTTTATTAACTAGCTGCACCCATCGGTTTTACCCGTTTTATTTTTGCCTACAAAAATCCACTCTCACACACTCACAAACTTTTGCCTTAATAATATCAATGTGATAATATTGCAGGAGAACACACACATCCCCAAAACCTCGTGTTATGATGACTAGATAACGTAATAAGTATGTACTTCCTACTATATACTTTTTACAAGCTTTTATTTACTTTCACTTGTCTGTTATCTGTCTGTCTGTCTGTCTGTAATCAAATCTTGCAAGTTAAATTTGACCCACTTCCCCGTGTCCAATTGAGCTGAAATTTTGCATGCATGCATAAATCGGATGACAATGCAATATTATTATGACATGGAGCTATCTGATGTTGGAGCGGGAAGGTAGCTATAGGAACTCCGTAATTAAACGATGTAACCCCATCGAGTTTGGGCTCATTTGATTTGTCTTGACGAGTACTTTATGGTAATAATAATTATAAAAGTTTTAAAAAGTTTTTTTTTAATTTCACTTGTTTAAACTTAATGCTCATAAAGAAGTTAGAAGACTCGAAAGACGCTCTCCTGATGGTAAGAGATAACGATGCCAACCAATAGACACCCAAAGTGCCACCCAGGATTTCATAATGACGTAAAATTCTAAATGCACTGCACCAACGCTTCTTACTCAAGAGTCATAAGTACTCAAGTTTTCAACCCAGATACCCAATTTACGTATTTAGTACCTAATTTCACTAACTACATTGTCCTCGTACCGAACCGAACTAAAGCACAGTAATGATTGCACATCATTGCACATCAATTTTATAAGGGTTTAAATTTCTGTGGTGTGGTTTAAATACATTTTTAATAAAACATACCTACCATTGGGTAAAACACTACTAAAGATATTTTTTATGTTGTAAAGTATGGATGATTAAGAAATTTTAAATATGGATAGCTCATAGCTTAGTCCTTTTTTTAACCCAGGAAAAATGTGTTACACATCATCACGGGATTCCCCCGCCGATGATGAGCGCGACGGGGATACCCATTAATATAATCTGGTATAACACATTGGCACATTGGCTACTTTTCAGCAGGTAAATATCGATTGGTCTCCTGCCGTGAGACCAATGGGCACTCAAATAGGGGTCTAATCAACAACTTTCTTCCGGGGGACGAATTTTGGGGGTCGAGTGGGTTCTATCCCGGTTAAACCGCAGGGCATATCTCGGGTTATATAAAAAACAAGTAATAAACAATCGTTTGTCACTACACGTTTTCACATCATTTATTCGTCTTAAAAAACAAAAAAAAATTAAACAAAAAATTAACAAAAAATACTTAAAGCCATTTCATATTATTTACACGCTTGGTCGTCGATTTAGTTGTGATGACTTATTGCTTCTTCTCTTCGTAGGGGTGCTGGGCGATCCACTCCAGGGAGCGAGCGATGTATTCGGGGATGGCTTCAGGGGCAGGGGGGGTGGGCAGGTCAGCGCTCTGAAATAAAAAAAAACAAATTTACAACTTGTAGGTTAAAATCACAAAACGTCAATCGTTTTAGGGTTTCGTACCTCTAATAGATAAAACAAAACCCTTAAACCATCATCGGATGTCCGTATGTCTGTATGTCCAAGACCCATTCAAGAACGCTTACACTTATCAATTTTTTTTTTATGAGTGACACGACGAGCAGATCGTGTGTGTGATGGTAAGCATCATGATTTATCATAACTAAAACGGCACAACTCACGTTTAATATTGTCGAGAATATCTCGACCACGGGATATTTCGCGTCGGGTTCTGCAGGCGTGAACTTCTGATGAAGGACATCGTAATTGTCCGAAACCGTGGTCGAGATATTCTCGACAATATAAGACTTAGACAGTTGTGCCATTTTTGTTGTTTTAGTTATGTAGAACACTCGCGATAGTTTTAAAAATCGTATGATTTATCATGTCAGACATTTGTGTCCTACAAAGGAAGTCTTCCCGGTGTATTTCATAGTTCTTAGTTACTTTCTAATGACGGCCGATAGAGTTTTAGAATCCGCTCTCCAAATCGCAAATGTCTACGGGTTGTGTCGTTCTCGCTCTTATTCAAAAAGTGCTTTTAGCATTGTTTGAGCATAAGATTTTCATTTATACGACAGGAAAGTTTTCATTTATAAGACCAGAAAAATTATTGAGTATTACGAGATTCGATTATATAGTCCTCCTCATCGATTTCGATGACGGCGACTCTAGCTAATCAAAGTTCATTTTAAATTCAAGTGAGCCCTAATATGGCTCGCCATGCCTAGTTTGGTTTTAAAAACTCTATTGCAGGTCTGGCAATAAAGTTGGCCTGCAGAATTGTACGTATACGTGTAGGAGGGCTTTGGTCTCTCTTTTCGTAACTGGCGTTTTTCGTCTAGCGTTTGGAGTCGATTTTCCTCAAACGTCTTAATTTTGCTATAGATCGTCGATTGCCAAGTTGACCTTTTTGTAGCAAGCTTCTCCCAACGCTCTGGTGCAATAGAGCAAGCGTTCAAATGCCTTTTGAACACGTCCTTATATCGCAAATGTTGACCACGAGATTCGATTACTAATATGACAAGATGACAGACGCAGAATTGATATAATATTTAATACACTGGGAGGATTTGTCCTCCCAGTGTTTGTAAATCCTGGATGGAGCTGTACTGATTACATAGGCAGCGTTATCTCATCAAGACATCAGGACCATCAGGTTATAACATCAGGAGCTCGTCTTCTTAGTTCTTTGCATAAAAAGAAAAAAACCTGAAGTATTTCTTACCTGGACGCGGAATCCTAACTCATCAGCCTGGTACTGAGCCTCGTGGGCCACGCCGGAGTCGTCAGTGTATTTGTAGGAGCCTTGTTCTACAACCACATTCTGAAGAAGAAAGAAATGTCATTATACATATTAACATTGTCATTGTTTTATACCAAATAGACATACGTTACACCACATCTGGGCATAAAAAATTTCGGCAATTTTACAATCTTTGATGAAAAGTGCGCATGCGGTCGACGATCACGTCAACGCCTAGAATAGTACATTTTTACTCGTGCTATGAAGATTTCCAAGTTGCATCGCTCGGATCACGGTTGTAATGTTCCAAATTACCAGTTCAATAATTAAATAAATTAGGTATTATTTAAAAAAAGGTACTATTCTCGTTCCTGTGGGAATTACCCAAATTCCTTTGATGTAATTGAATAGAAAAGTAAGTAAATCTTTACAGCCTATATAAGTATTGACTTACTTTTCTATCATCAAAATTTCATCATTCTAGACCCAGCGGTTACATCGATGTTGAGTCAATCAGATGTCCTTTTTATAAAGTAGTATAGATATTATGTTACCTTGTTATCAACAGTCTTCAAGGTACCGGTGATCTCAGAGGCGATGCCGTTGCTGGTTTCGTACGCGGCTTTGAATGCACCATCAGGAGCCTGTTCGTAGGTGTTCGCGACGATCTGAGCGGCCTGGTCGGCGGGGTGCTCGACGGCGTACGCCGCGGCGACGAACAAAGCAACAATCAGGAATTTCTGTACAAAAAACTAACTTTTTCGACATCGCTCCTCATCCCATTTTTTTATATATCTCACTGAAAACACTTTTAGAATTCCTCGCCATTACTTAAAACTTAGCTTAACATTACTCACAAATTTGAAGCGGAATTAAGACTAAATATTATAATAATTAATTTAATTAAAGCTAATTTTTTTTATGGTAATTAAATCCAAGTACTATATTGTGTATTTGAGTACGAACTTGAAAGTGTTATTAAGCAATACTTTTAAAATATTTAATAAAATTCGGTACACTTACCATTATGTGTTCTTTGTTCAAACTACAAATGTAATCTAATGAAGACCTACTGTTTAATGTTACCTATATATACTAGAATTATAAAAATGCAAATATATGTGGTACCTATAATAGGAATCTTCAGAGGAAAGGTCAACCTACACATACCAACATTACGGCTTTTGACATTTAAATTTGAGGTGTACATATACGTTCAATGGACTATTTAATAATAGAATTGTAAATTGTGTAATAAAACGAGATTATAATTTCACATATTTACATATTTTTCAAGTTTGCGTTTAAATTATTAGGTTGTTTGACGTGACCATTATCAAAAAAGGATAATTATTTATGGAACTTGATATTTGGCATAATTTAGTTAAAGAGGCTTTGCGCGTGGCAACCGCCGTAAAGGTCATCGTTTATGGGTTAAGTTAACTAAACTTGTTAATTTTTTGTTCGTTATAATCTCGGCTGATCTTTAGCGATGATGCAGCCAAAGATGGTGTATACCAGATTAAACCTTGGAAGCGGGATAAATCTCTGTGCTCTCACTGTACAACGTGCTGGAACACAGTCGTTATGACCACTTTGCAATATGGTTTATGTCCAGTGGGTATGCTAACTAGCCACAGTAAAATAATTTCTCTCAGATCATTCAATTTCATCTATAAAATATAATCATAGGTAGGATTTCAACATCTTTAAATTTCACCTATTTGCCGAATAGTTTTTCTTAGACGTCTATTTTAACTACCTATATTTTTGGAGTAGTCAAACTCTATAATTTGCCTCTTAGATTAGTTTTTCTTTTTAGCGACCTCAAATCTCATATATTATGGGCACCAATCGACCTTTTAGGGACCTTTTAAAGTTATGGTGGCTAAGGAATTATGGTGTAAACGACATAATTTTGCATTATGGATCACAGAGTTCAGAGCCACTAGCGGTTTTTTTCACTCGCTATAATAGTAGGTTTCGGCCATGGTTGACATCACACACTATACGATTTTGGAAACTACCGTGAGTGTTATCCATATTATAAATACGACACGGCTGTACTCACGTTGACTTTTGTCCGAAACCGTGGTTGAGACATATCTCAACAAAGAAGTCAACGTGAGTACAGCCGTTTCGTATTTATAATATCACACACTATAATAGACAAAACCGTGTGGTGTGATTACGTCGGTGTAACAGCAAGATGTTCAGTGAAACTAGGGAAGGCTTTGCACAACTTACTTGACTGTTAAAGTGTCTGCAATTACTGACGAAAATTCGACAATGTCACGACTAGTGTGGTAGATGTCTACTGCTGTAGGCGACGGTAACAGCTCATTGTCCGACGCGCCTTCTGCATTCAATATTCAATATAAAAAAAACCTATGGCAGCAAATTATTTTAAGACATTTGATTAAGTTCAAGTAAAATAAATCCAACAACTGCTGTGATAATTCATTAATTTTGTGTTTAAACTTTGTTTAACGTGGTTATAATATCCATTAAGTAAATTTTAAAAAACCTGCACGCTCACCTCGTAGCCTTTTGAATGAGTAAATAAATAAGTTAATAAATATAATAAAAGTTCGACTGATTTCGATAAAATTTAAAACTGATAGATAAATTTTTCAATTCGGTTCTGTCGTCTAAAATTAGTTTGTGCAAATAAGGAAAAAGTTATTTATTCGTTCAAGAAGATATCATAGGAAGTCTCTTTAGTGAAGTAAAATAATAATTAAATACCCAGTAGGTACTGTTTAGGACTCTAGCACCAAAATAAACAGTCTCCTCACGTTCCTTCTGACCTTGATCAATTCAAAACACTTGAAAGAATCTACAAAAAGAAGCAAATTCTCGCAAAAAGGTACATACGTAAGCATGGAGTTTATTAAAATAAACTGCATACTTATTAGTCGTAAACTACTAATGTTCATTTTACTCTTTTTAAGCAAGAATAGGTCAACGAAATTAAATATGTCATTAAAATTGAAATTTTCCTTTATAAAATGTTTATGGTCACCCCAGCGATACTTGTGACTATAACTTTAAATTTTCGACCATTTTTTAGGGTCTTATTTTTATATCACGGTTAACAGGTTATGTTAATTTATTCACATTAATATCGAGTTTAAAACGAGTTAATGATAAAAACTATTACATTTGATCACTAAAGTGCTGGTTTTTGGAAATGGCGGAGGTTTTGCCGGGTATTAAAACCCTTAATTGTTATCATCTTAATATATATTTTTTAAATAAAAATGTCGGTAGTCAAAGGTGAGTCGTGAAGGTTGAAATAATAATGCGAAGGATGAATAAGGTTCAAAGAAATTGTACTTACCTGTAACATTTTCATAACAAATAATGTAATTATAAAGATTGCAAATGCCCATTTACAAAATGGATGAACTTTTCGGTCGTATTAATTGAACTGTCATTCTAGTAGAGAATTCAATATTTACTCTTGACAATGTTTTGAATGACATTTATATAATTAAACCCTTTTTTAAATTGACCCTGCACACTTCGTGCTATGTTCATCATTGTTCTCAGTGTTTATCATCTTCGTTTCGTTTTACATAATACCTGGATATCGAAACTAAAAACGCGTTAAGTTGGCGTTCCACATCGCGCAAGTATGCAAAAGCTTTGACATTTTGTTATGTTTGACACACAAGACACTGTGCAAATATTTTCATGAAATTAAATCTGAGATAATATTGTAGTTAATAATATTCCTTATTCTTTGCTGTCCTCTTGTCCTTTATCTTACGATATCTTTAAACAAAATCTACTTGATGCCTCAGGTCGTTGGCATTTAGTATTAAAATTCAAATCAATTAAATATGTGTAGCATTCTAGACAATAATATAATATGTTTGAAACAGCAGCTGGCATCCAACGAAATTTGTAAATAATTTGTAAATTTGAAATTTGAAGGGCGTGCTTTTTCATAATAGTTTATCCCTCAGAAAGTCAAAGATCAAAGATAAAAGAGATAAAAGATCGTGAGGACATAAAATTCAATTAATAACCTATTTTAAAGGTTATTAATTTAATTTTATATTGATTTATTTATTGCACAAAAACTCACTGAGCAAACAATAAAAAATTAATGGAAATTTTAAATCTCTAGACTGCATAAATAAATTTAGACATCGTAACCATGTCTTTTTATTTTATTTGTTTTAACCCATGGATCAAATCTGTGTTGTCTACAATATAAATACTTACATGGGAAATGGGTTCGATCTAATAAAATACATCAAAGAAAAGAAGACATAATACCTACTACAATTTATTGAAAAATCTTAAAAAAAATAAATATGTAAGTAGGTACACCTATATTCTAAAACTTATTATAATTACTCATTAAATCTAATTATAATAAAGCTATGGTGGAGCGATAAGTTGCCAGAATGATTATAATATATGCCGTTGCCCTGCTAAACACAATAAATGCTATTTTTTTAGGTCAAAAAAATTCATGCCAACTTTCTGGTCATGTGATATAAAATTATTTAATTTATAAAATTATAATAGATAATAAAATATCAAATAAGTAGGTACTTCGAGGCATAAAATCATTAAAAACATTCAATTCTTAGATGTAATAACTGCGAACTGGTTTAACATGTTTATCACAATTTTATTACTTTTTGTCAATAAGCTAGTAGGACGTCTTCGAGAATATTTTGATATAAATACGAGTATTATATATATGTATATTCAAGTAGGTATTAGATATGTACAAAAAAAGAGTTGAAGGAATTTAGTATTTACCTATCTACATTTTTAATAAAAATATTTTTTAAAGTTAATTTTCCAGTTTATTTATAATTTAAATGCGAAAAGTTAATCCACTATCTATAATAAAAAAAAATACAAAATTTAAGTTTATAATAAATATATTTTTTATTCATCATTTTATCATTGATGATATCTCCTTAACTTAAATTATGATGTGATCGAAGTACAAAGGATCTCGTAGGACCAAATTCGTCGACCCCGTGTGGGGTCTATGGTTTACTACTTTTACGTACTTTACGAATTAGGAGAGACTGAAGGCTATGTAAGAAAGCAATGTAACCATATGAGCGCTGCTATAACACTGATGTATGACACTGATTTATTAAAATAACAATATATGTATTGCTGATCATATTATATAAGTATGCTTAGTCTAGATTCTCAAGGCCGCGGTCAAGTGCTTCGGCGTACTCGCAACCCCGGCACTATGGCGTCCCGCAGGAACACCCCCAGGTTTTGGGAGGTAATTAGGTGGGTAGTGGGTATCCCCGCCACGTTCATCTTCGGCGGGTGAGTCCCATATATCGCCCTGTGCCCCCCAGCCCTGACGATGCGTAACGCATTTTTCTTGGGTTCATAAAAGTACTATTTTATAGGTCAGGCAAGTTATTACTTATAGTTATTGTTTTAGTTATTACCTTGTACGTAGCTCGTACAAAGATTATTGTAATTCTATAACTAATAGTATGTATTTCAAATTCTGTTATAAATTATTATTTTTTAATTATAATGAAAAAAATATACATACATAATAAGTACATCGCCTATATTTAGCAAGTCACATTCTACCTCCATACAGGTATATTAAAATATTCATAATGAATACCTATTGTAGGTATATTAAATGATTGCTTTTAAAATTGAATAAATTGTAATATTTAATTTTAGGTAGAGGCATCGTCTATACTTAATTCATGCTCAGATAAATTATGTATTTAATATAAATGATGAATGAAATTAATTATACATATACATATACCTACTTCATAACATATTATAGTAATAAGTTCTTTTGTATATTTTTGGTTTGTAATAAAGCATCATTCTATTCTATTCTATTCTATATATAATAATTATGCATTAACTAGCTAAGCGTTCTTTTCTCACGGAGTGTAAATGGCGACCTTATCTCATAAAGCATACTCCTGATTGGACAGACAACCTGATTGGAAGTAATATCTACTAGAGTATGTGTAGCGGCTGTGTTCAATAGCAATGGAAAAATTATAGAAATATTTTAAATTTGAACGTGTTTTTATTCTATACACCTCTATACTATACCTATTATAATCACTGGCGGAGCCAGGATTTGGTTCTGGGGGGGGGCCAAGGTGCAGACGGACAAAAATATTATAATTTTTACTACGAAAAGTGTGTGTTTAGCTCGCTCTGAACAGTTAGAAAGTTCAAATATCCTAAATAATAAGAGCGCGAGCAGCTTGCTACGAGCGCCGAGAATAAAATTATAATCTTGACCATGAAATATGTGCAAAATTCGTATCTCTACAATGGTTCTGGGGGGGGGCCTTGGCCCCCTGCCCCCCCCCCCCCCCCTAAATCCGCGTATGCCTATAATATAATGAATACCTATATCGTGCTATCCTATACTACTTATAAATATCTATACATATAAATATGTACGTCTACCTATGTAATATGTATAATGTATATTAAGCCTCAGTAATTCGTCTAGCATGATTTTAACGACGATGCGGTAGCAAGTTAGACCCATAAAGTTACTTACAATAGCTCCCTATTTCAAAAGGATTCATCTATAAATAAAACCTTTCATTTGTAAGTCCATAATCACCTCTAGCAGTTAATTCTCCTTATTAAACCGACGCCTATAAACAACCGAAGTCATAAAACTGGTGAAAAACATTTTGATACACAAAGCAGTATTGTGTATAAACGATGCCTATACCGAATTTACAGTACTTCAAATACGTATCAGGAAGAAATTATATTATTTTAAAAATGCTCATTATTTTCTTGTCTTAAACTTAGCGTCACTCCACATTAGGTGTGTGATGTGTGCGACGGGGGTAAGTAGTAGGTCCTAATACTTCGTTTCAAAAACAAAGATAATTTTTGCAGGGTTCAAAGGTTATAATATCAATGAAAATATCGTTGATATATTAATAAAACTGTTATATCCGATATATCATTTGATATATATTATGATAAATATCCGATATATATCCAATTTATTAAGATATTAATCCTTTGAACCCTGCAAACATTATCTTTGTTTTTGATACGAAGTAAATATGGTAAGTCGAGACTTTGTTACAGTCGAGACTTTGTTACAGCGACCACTACACTTTTCCCCAGCTTGTGAATCACGACGTTCAAGTACGAATACAAGTACGAGCAAGTGATCGACGATTAATTTTCGAGTCAAACATGCCCAATGTGAGATCAGCCTCAATCTGCCACTTGTAACTTACAACTGTAAAGTTATCCGTAGCACATCTTTCATTGCACACAACAAAAATAACCGAAAGAAAGAAGCAGTTCCTATGCCTGTAAGCTGTACAAGCGATTAATTTTTTAATTGTTTTATTTTTTATTTATTTGATATGAAAATGAATGAGTTTTATTGGCATACTTAATAGAATAGAAAACTCTTTATTGTACACACAGAAACAATAATATAAACTTAGAACTAAGATTACACAGAAAGATGTGTTACAATTGGCGGTCTTATCGCTAATAGCGACATACTTGAATAACAAAAGTGATAATATTATAATACACTACTAGACATAGAAAATAAAGACAGCAGCCAAAGGGAGCAGACTCAGCGTAACGTCATTATATAACCTTGCGGCTATCTTAACTGCTAGTTTGCAGTCTGCTCCCGTGCTCAATTAGTGCTGGTGTTATTGTTGAGCGACTGGTCATTGCGGGACATTTTTATACCATTACATATATGATGCTGGTCAACCTCCGCTGGATCTTAACATGCTAGATGGACTCCAGTATGGATGGATGCATTTTCTGCGTAGTGTGTGTAAGATCCACATGTTGTAACATTAATCACTGTCGTACACAGCAGTGCCGGTGGCATGGCTATGACATTCTGAGAAAACAATAGGTTTTTAGGAAAAGCCACCACTTTTGTGAGCGGTGATTTATAATGCTTCCGCTGAATGCGAGCTTCTTTAGATGTTTGGGCGTGCCGCACTTTATTCTTATGAGATTTCCTCAAAAATATTAAAGCAGTAAACTCGTACGGAGGTTGATGTAAAGCACCCTTGTGTCTCGGAGGCGTCATTGTTTATTGAATTTAAGAGTTAAGCTGAAGACCTTAAAACTTCGTAATCGAAAACCCGTTGATAGGTTTTCTTTGTAATAATGGTGGTCGCACATCTATCCGCATCGACCGCGCCGAAAGAATTTTTGTATAAGATATCTTCTTCCGATTCGGACGATTCGGCTCCGGCAAGTGTGCGAGGTTTCGTGAGATTTCATATAAAGAATTCAAAATTCGATTCGTTCGCCGCGATCGATGAGGAAAGATGTGCGTTCACCACGAACAGCAGAATGTCTGCTATCTAATATCAGACCCATTGATGTAAACATGTGCCTATAGGTGTAAAATATAAAATATAATATAAAAGCTTATAATAAAGGCGGTATGTCGATCTCTTCTAATAGTTTGGTTGGGCTCTTGTGATAGATTCGTTATAGGTTAGCCTTAGACCACGATATCGCCTGATCATAACTGACGATTTACGACACATATACTATGGCTTTATATATATTTTTAATTAATAATTTGGATATTACACAATTTTAGCCATTGACTCAAACATGGGGAATGGGTCCAATTTTTTTTTGTAGGAACCTTTTCGTATTGCCTTAAGACAGATGACCTATTCGATGGTACAGAGCTTACACCAGAGGGCCTATTATTGGCTAATTTTCACCCACTAAGATTGATGACAACTTCATCGTAGAGGTACATTGCTGCATTTGTTATTTTACTCATATTAATGAGGAGGTTTAAACAAGTAATGTACACAATTTTGTCTATAGATTCTAGTGTTTTACATGTATGTTGCCCCGTTGAAGTGTTCATTCCACAGTTATTATTTTTTGTTAGGTAGGTAAATGGAAAATATAAGGACGGAGAACATAGATTCGAATGGGGTATTATTGAGTGTGAAAGTCAAACCCACTAATAAAACACAATAAATAAACAATACTTCCCTAAAGAAGAATAATATTATCTCATTCACAGATTACAGAAGAATCCGTGGTCAAATTAGGATCATAAAGATTTCAGTCTAAAATGCGTGTCTACGTCTAATAAAATAATATTAAGAAAGCTTATTTAATTTATTTGAACAGGTTTTGGATCCGTTTTCGCATTACAACAACAATATTATTAGCAGTCAAGAAATAATATTTAAATTGTTTTTTTTTAATCGTGGCAAATGCCTTTATTGAGAAAAACAAACTAACAATACTACAGCTACTACAGCAGTAAAGAACAACTTTTATTAACCACAGATCGGCCACAAGCTGATCTACAGAAAATCCAAGTGCTCCAGTTAAACTAGGAACAAATACATCCGTATATTTTGCGGTCGATGACGTCATTCCCAAATTGACCTAACTTTACGAATATGTAACTTACATAAAATTTACTCGTTGGCTTTACCCACCATTCGCGAAAGTGCTAGACCATTAATAGGTACGGGTTGTTTCAAATTCTTATGGGTAGCCACAAACTCTCCTGATCTGAGTATATACGCAATGTGCGGTTATCCTGATAGATAACAAACACTCTTTAATGAAACACCAAAAATCAAAATAATACATAATATTTTATGTTTCTCTGTTTTCCTATATGTCTTTATAACCACCGTCATTCTAAAACCTGTATTTTTCCTTTTCTGCTTGGTTGTCTGGAAGAGATCGCTATTAGCGATAAGACCGCCAATTGTAACATTGCTTAACTAAAATGTACTTATTTAGTGTTAATTGTTTTCTTTGTTGCAATAAAGAGTTATCTATATATGATGGCAAACGTAACCGGCTGGATACAAACGCAGTTTCATAATTGTAGCTGGCCATACCAAAGAATAGATATTACTATTACTACGGCCGTACGGTCCGTCGCGTTTTGCGAAGAACTCTCGACATTTAAATCTGATACAAATTACAAATCAAATTTAACATTTTATTAGTAAAAGACATATTTTAATCAAAATATAATTATTGTTAAAATCTTTTGTTATTCGAGCCAGACGTAAATGTTGTGTTAATGAATTTCTAAGACATGCTCATTGATTTCTAAAGCGTTCTTATAAAAGCTAACGTCACCTTTAAATCTGACCCTATTACCTCATTTGACCCCACTTTATTGAGTATTTTGAGACGTAACATTCGATTATTATTTCATTTTGTATGCTTTTATGTAGAAATTACAAAACCATTAAAAATTATGTTATGATTTACGTATTTTATTGCAATTACATATCTTACTTTATTTTATTCAAATTAATATTTTTATTGGAGTATCTTAAGAAACCTAAAGAACAAGAAAGAAAAAAAGATAAGGTACGCTTTTGCTGCAATGAAAAAACACACAATAATTGACTTTAATCTAAGTGTTCTCCAAATCGGTTGATAATATCGGTTCTGACATTAATATTCTACCAACATGACTCTCCGTCTTGCTTTTGCTCCAACAATATCTTGGAAGATATTTTTAATTATTTTACGCAAAGTTCCTTTTCTTTATTATAGGGAAAACCGTATGCGCCACATGTGACAATTTATGTGCAGTCATCGCGCGTTATTAGGCGAATAATTCAGAAACTCTTTATTAAGGTGATATTAAAATTATATAGTAGGTTTCAAGCCGTTACATAACAAATTTGTTTTTAAAGTCAATTTTAGGGTTAAATAATAATTATTATACATAACTTTTTTTTAGCATTCTGGGCATTCTGCCATCTGACAGTGGTTTGGAGCACTTGGATTTTCTGTAGATTGGCTTGTAGCCGATCTGTGGTTAATAAAAGTATTCTCAACTGCTGTAGTAGCTGTAGTATTGTTAGTTAGTTTGTTTTTCTCAATAAAGGCATTTACTTTATCGTATTTTAGAAGGTATGTATAACTGTATGTCCCAGCCGTTTCCTATAAGATATGTGTAAGCAGTCGTTAGGTCATGTTGCCCGAACTCAAATTCAAAATTCTTTTATTACTAAAAATGGAGACCTTTGCAAGTCAATTTTAAAGTTTTAATTTTAACCCTAACTTTTAGTATTTTCGTCGACCTGAAAATGCCACACGACCTATTACTGTGATTTGATTCTGACAAAGTAGAGTTGACCTGCTCAGTTGAAGTAGGTACACGTATTAACCCTAATTAAAATATATTCTACAGATTATATCACAAGACAATAAACAGGTATCTTCATAGATTGATCTCTGCACCATCCATAATGGATTCCGAATCACGTCGCAGCCAAAGTGACGCCCTCGCTTAGATTAAGGAATTAACTGTTTCTAAGAGCAATACGTCTTTATTCGCTCTCGAGAAATAGAATCTTATTACAATTAGAAACGTGATGTTGGAGCTTTGAGAACTGTAGCACTTGTGTTTCTAGTTTCTACGTAGTAAACTTAGGACGTAGGTGTTCGCAATTTTCATTACCTTGACATTTTCTATTAGACAAAAACATGATTATTTTGGAATCACACTTAATTAAACAGATATTTGAATTGCTTATCTAATAATAAACAAAATGTTCTACGTCTACGCCTTTTTATTTTTTAAGGATTGGGTTAGAATTCGGGACTCAGTATGAGTGGCGATTAGCTAGATGTTTGCTAACTATACTGCGGATAGAAGATTTTTAATTTTGACCGACCACAAATAATTATTGAAGTTGCGCTCGTTCTGGTTCACAAACCGTGGTCAGTTAGCCACAATTACACACAATAATACTCGTATTATAATGTATAATAACTTATATGTCAAAATCTTAGCACTGCAGATTAATAAATTGAACCGAAATCTCAAGCATTTCACATAAATTCAAACGGTTGTGAAAGAGTCAGTTCAATTATCCCACTTTCAAATCGTATAGGTACTGAATTCAGCGTTCGAGAGTTTCATATGTTCTTATTGGAAATTACTCTCGTTTTGATTGCTAATTTTCAGAGCTTCGAATGCTGGCGAAAAGTTAAAACGAAAATTATTTTTATAGTTTGTGATTGTGATAACGACTACTAAGTTATAAGAAATTCTATTTAAGTACCTACTATAAATTCTTTATAATCCTATACGTTATATTAAATATTATCAGTCCTAGCAAGTATGTAAGTAAAGATTATCATGTTTTCGAACATTTTTGGTGAGTACATAATATATAAGTATAATATAATTATGGCCCCATAAACAATATTTTTCAATAAAATAACAAAAAAGTTTCAGCAAGTTATTCAAAAGTAAACGTTATAAAATTATGCTTACGTCATATACAAGAGAGATATATACCGCGCTTAGGTCATTTTTTGTATGAAAACAAAGTCACCAAAACATGGTGGGGTGCGGGGGATGGGTGGCTAGATTTGATTGGCTCGTTCAAGGTGACGTCACAGTCACGCCACAGATTAGGTAATAGTTAGAGGCATAACATGACTTTCTAGTGATGTGGTAAAGTCGCTATATCGTATCGATAAGAAAATATAAGTTACTGTTATTCTTAAGTTTAATGAGAAAGTTCGTTGTATTGTATACGAGAGATATTTTAATATAACTTCAATTATTGTTTTATTATAGCTTAACTGTTTTCTCATCTCTATTACCTCCCAAAGTACCCGAATAAACATTTTATATGGTTTCACTAAAATATAAATAGGTCCATCGCTCGCATAAAATTTTTAGTCCTAATTTTAAAAAATCATGCGTGCGAATACGCACCCTATAAGAATAAACAATAAATGTTAGATAGCGAATTATTTGTTTTTAAATTAGTGACAAATTTAACATTATGTATTTTAAAAGCTTCGTTACACTTCTCTTATTATAAGCTTCATAATAACCATTCATGAATTAAATACCAGTAACCCTGTATAATATTAAACCCCGATAATTTTGGTACCTTAATATACCTAATACCTACCTACTTCAAAAATTTCAATAACATTTTTGTCGATAAAATTTGTAGTGTAAATTTAAATTTGTGTCTTATCACTAGTTTATCCGGGCGTAAGAGAGAACGAGATAATGTTATACAAATTTACCAAGAAAGAATGAGACGAAAAGAAACTTGGCCATTTTTATATTGCATTTTATGTTAAACATTTTTCAATGATTATTATCGGAATAATAACTTGCCTGTGTAATAAGATTTCGTCTTTTGCGTAACTGAATGTAGCGCTAGTCTTTCCACGCCTTTTTATTGAACAATACGGCATTTTTATTAATTATTTTTCATTAAGTATGTGAATGTCACGCTGTCAATGTCGGCCGTGGAATGAACACGAAAAAGAGGCGGAGCTACGAGCTTATGTTGATTCAGGCATATGACTTGGCGACTGTTACCGCATTTTAGCTTCCATCTCTAGCTTTATGATCTGTGGCTTACGTATTCAAAAGTTAAGTGTCCATTTCAGATTCAATATTCATATTCAGCTCTAAGGTTTAATAGAGTAGAGTAGGAACCTACTTTAATACATTGATGATAAAACTACTGGACTGCCTTTGCTGATAATAAATGAGGCACATATAGTAAGCTTACTCGCCTTAAAAGGTACCCACGCACATCGCATCGGTCTACACTAACACTACAATGTGTGTTTTTTATCTAAGTCTGAGTTGTATGTGTTAGAGTAGCTATGCAAGTTAGTCTAAAAACCCATATCTAGCTTAAGAAACCTGTTTTATTTTAAGGTTGAAGCTGTACTTCGGATATTATTATCAGTAAGATTTTTCGGAGAATGAAAATTTTTATCTTAAATTCAATTTTTTTTTTCTTAATTTGATTTGTCATTTTGATTATTCAAGTGGACAAAAAAGTTAAATTAATTATTATTTAATACACCCAAAGTACTTTATTTCAAGAATTGATGAATCCATATCTTGAAAAGTTAAGCTCCTTGCCTCAATATCAGAATTCAATTGAGCCTCATTAAGATCCCGTTCAAATTCAAATTGGTAAAGAAACCTCCAGATACAATCTCGATTGGCCATTCAGCTACTCAGGGATGCGGAAATAGGCAGTATTCAATCACTATTCACGTTATGGGTCTATGGAAACTTGGCCGCGAAACTTAAATTGGCCTAATTGGATGTCTCGTGGGTCAGATATTTGACTTGAATATGTTTTTTGTAATATTATACATACATATTTTATGATTATTACTGGTACCTGAGGGCCTATTGGCTATTTCTCACTCACTACGATTGATGACAATTTATTCATTGTACATTGCTGCGTTTGTTATTTTCTCATATTAATGCAAGTAATGTACCTACGCAATTTTGTATATGGATTCTAGTGTTTTACATGTCATTTAGCGATAGCCAATAGACCCCCTGGTGCCGCTGGACATACCATGTCGTCAAGCAGTCATTATGACGGCACGATGATCAGTGAAGGCAGGCCTGATTTACCGAATCACGTCGGCAAAGACTTACGCCGTGTTGGCCACCACTGATGTTTCAGACGTCTGGCTAAATTAATAGGAAAAATGTGAAATAAGCTTCATTGCTAAGCTTAATCCTGCCTAATAATAGACTTAAAGAATAAACAATAAAGACACCTCAGCTGCTGTTTTGCATTTTCAATGGCAGACGATGCAAATAAAAGTATTATATATGGATGGATGAGGATATAAATTATTCAGCCCTTCATTTCACTTCGATTAAAAAGCGCTTCAGCGAAAACCGTTGACAGGAATATAGTCCAGTTTTTCGTTTAAACCGGCGCTACTAAATCATGAAATAAAGCTACGCGATGCAGAATAACCCAGCAGTTGCATATTTTAATGTGCCCCGAATGCGACGAAGCGAGAAATGGAAATCTTTCTGGATTGCATCCCCCTTAACTGTATAGCGATATTGGAATGCTGTTTTCTGAAAAAAAATACGGTATCAGGAATGTTTTTCTATTTTAGAAATGGAGGATGTTTGGCTGTTTTCGCTGCGAAGGTATTTGCAAATGATCGTGTGTTTGCTCAGGTAGAGGTTTTTGATTAGGGGATTATTTTGCAGTTGTTTTCGAAATGAGGTTTGTATTTAAATCTAGTCGCGTATAGTGGGTACCGGCATTGTCAAGCTATGCTACAATGCTAATTATATCTAATTGTTATATTAATACTACGCTTCTAGACTGCAGATCGGGTATTGTAGAGGTGGTCGTAATAAGGTTTTAGTTGGTAGGGGAATCTAATAAAAATATTAATCCAAAATAATATTATACAATTGTTTGGTTTGAATAAAATACTATTTGTGCATGACATAATCTACCTCTATAATATATATTATCAGCTATAATAAATATTAACGAAACTTTAAATTCACTTGTTCATCTACTTATTTCTATAAAAAATGTCTTTAACAGCAGCAGTAGGTAGATCGTCTTAAACCGTAGGAGTCTTAAACACTTTAGCTACTCTATTCTACTTAATGCCAATAAATCCATTTCATTTTCTATGGAAATAATTACCTCTAGACTTAAAATTAGCCTTATAAAGTATATTAAGAGTAAAGTACGTCCGTTATTTAGCAATTAAAGCACGAACAATGCGCAGATGGTAAGAGAATGCAATACAAATACCAAACAAGCTAGGGAATAAATAAATAGGATCCACAGCAACATCTGTTACGTATAAACTAATTTATTAGCTATATTGTAATGGAAAACAAACTATTCGACCCGAATGCTGGTATTTTAATTGAATAGCATTATTTAAGAGCATACGCGGAATATAGACTTCATTTGTCTTATTATTTGGAATCAGTATAAAAACATGTTAAATTTTGCTTGTATGTATAAATCGGATGACAATGCAATATATAATTACGACATCGAGCTGATCTGATGATGGAGGTGGAAGGTGGCCATAGGAACTCCGTAATTAAACGACACAACCCCATCTCTCATTTGATTCGTATTGACGAGTATTTTGGTGCTAGATGGTAATAATAATAAAAGCTTGTTTTTAAAACTTTTTTTTTTTTCACTTTTTACAGTTTGCGTGATACTTCTGATATCAGTACCTACTGAAGTAGTTAAAATGAAAAACCTATTTATAGTTTTTGTCGTCGATAATATATTAGACAATAAATTCTCCTATCTCAATACAAATCGATGAAAGAGATAAAAATATTTTATTGAAAATGTTATCTGGGGCATGTGACTTTGATAACAATGGAACAAAATAATTAAGCTCACTGTAGTGATAAGCTCTTACAATATACCAAAAATCCAAAAATATTATATTATATAGGTGATTATGCACTGAGTTCTGCAATTTTGATTTGAAGAAGAAGCAAGGTATAACTAGAAAATTTACATGAATTTATGTATATTTATTGATTCATACAACTGCATACATTTGAAAAGAATCTCATTCATCTATTTATTCATACTATAGACATCGCGAAAAACATTAGTAAATAAGGTACGTATCGAGCCTTTCTCCCTTAGTGAGGGTATGTATTCCATAGCTATAGCTAATACAAACAAACTCGACCCTGACGACCTGATCCAAACTGCACATGCGCAGAAACAACGAGCTCCTCACAAAACGAGCCTCATCACGGTAGTCTAACGCGAAACACTAAATATCAATTGCGTATTCTTCTAAGAAAAAAACAATAAATTATTACCAAGCTTCGGGAATCGGTACAATATCTTTTGGTACGGGAATAGCATCGCACGCACGCGCGGTTTCACGCTCATGTCATAACAAACCAGTGCTTCTGCGATGTAAACATGGGAGAACGCAAAATCCTGTTTTTTGTTCTGTTCCTCATAGTCTACTGCTTCTACAGTGTGCAGATGTGGTTCCTGAAACGGAACACTCAAGATAAGGTTGTGGAACAAACAGATTTACCGAAAATCGTAACTGAAGCCATCAAGGATGTTGAACCTCAAGCAAGGGTAAATAAAGTCATTCCACCAGTAACAAAAGATTCTTGTGAAATTGTCGATATATTTTCCACCAAAGTTGATACGAATAATCGTCCGGAAAGGTTGAGCGCGGACAGTAACACAATTTCAGTCATAGGCATCACTGTTTTCTTAATTATTCTTGTATTAAATGCTGTACTGGATGTATTAAAAGTGAAAGAAGAAGAACGTGCAAGACTGAAGCTTAATCCAGATGGAGAAAGACGGCAATCCTTAGCAGAGTTTGCTAATAAAAAATCTCTGCGGCGAGAATCGAGTAAATTTGGATTGCAGCTGTTTCAAATAGCCGAGTCCATTGTCAGTTCTGACGAGAAAAAGACTGATAAACGTAATAAACCGTATACTAGAGGAGATTCAACGAACTCTTACTTGAGTGAGAAGAAACCACAGGGCGATTCTGCACCAGCGTCTGTAGGAGAAATGGGAGAACCTAAACTGGTAAAAAGACAGTCAGTGGCAAGGCTTTTTGGTAAGTTTACTAATTTAAATGCACTGTAAATGAAAATAATGTGATGTCAGCATTTTAATAAAGCCATATAATAACAAAAGCCATGTTATCAGTGTAAATAAATTTATTCATATTTATTCAATTATAGTCATATCTGATAGGAAAAAGAGTGTCTAAAATGGGGGACGAAAAATATTCTCTTCTTATTTAATGTAGGAAAATCTTATTCACGGAATGGCTATTTGGCTTTGTGTTGATTCTATGGCTTTCAATGTTTTTCAATTTGAATGTGTCTATTTTTTAATTATCTTAACTTTGCCAGAATCTCTTCTATCAATGTTTTTCTATTCTGTTTCACAACAAGGTCTGTCTGACGACTGAAAAAGATTTCCAGGTAAAATAAAATGAAATCAAAATTCGATGCATGAGCATGTGTTTTCAAATTATCTTGAATTATTATTTTCGTAGAAATCAATATACTTCTGCTTCCTTTGCCACGTGTACATTAGGATGATCTCTTATAAAAAAATTATCACCAATTTTTCCTGTAATGTACACCAGCATTTTGAAACACTGCAAAAGAATGCTTTTTATAAACTGTGTTGTACTTCAGTGCCTGTTTTCCACTTTAGAAATCAATTGCCAACGCTACAATAACATTTAGCTATATTTTTCCTTAGATACCTTTCCCTAATTGAGGCCTCGGCAACAAATTTCACGAAACAGTCCCAAATTGGATTACCAACTCACAAACAATTATTTCGACTCCTTTGTCAGCGGGTAAAGTAATTTGTAATCGATTGAAGTCACAGTTTAATGAACACGATTATGTTCTGAATGATCGATCAAAGTATCGCAGGTACAATGTATCCACATGCGACATTACGGATTTGTAATCGTATTAGTATTGTGTAAACATCAGTATCGTAGATCTTATATTGACTAGTTAGCTAGAAATTTTTTAGAAAAATTGTAAATCATCAATAATTTCAGTTTTCAATCTAAGAATTTATGAAAACACTTGTACCTATATTATAACTTCTAGATGTGCATAGCGGTTTTAGGCGAAGAAAAGTAAAGTGATTTAGTTTCCTTTTTAAACCAGATTTAGTATTATACCTAATCAGATGTCCTAGATAGTTAGTCCTCCCCTTAGGTGCGTCTGTATAAACTAAAAATAATTAATAAATCAAGGATAAGTTCAACGGTCTAAGTGATATAATAGAGGCAGCATCTATTTAATTATCGGGGCTGCGTAACATTAATAAAATAGTTAAAGTTAACACCGCATTCATTAAAATCGTAGATTTGATTGCAACAGTTCAGACGAATTCACCTCTGTAGAAACTCAACTCTCTTCTTTTGCAGGAGGTCGATTGGGTGGGTAACCCAACAGTGCCAGTTATTCTACTGCCTGAGCACTAATGTGCAAACAAATAGGCACTGCTAGTAAAATTACTGGGCTAAAGAGACGAGCAAGAAGCGTAGGTGCACTTGCTGCACCTAGAATTTTACATCATTATGAAATCTTGGGTGGCACAGTACTGACTTTGGGCAGCGCAGCGTTATTTCTTACCATCAGAGAGCGTCTTGCGCGTTTTCTTGCAAAAAAAACTCAATTTCTAATTTTCGTACTTTCCAGACTATAAAAGTTTCTGTTTCCGTCTCAGGAGCTCGCCCGTCACCGATGGTGCGACGCTCGTCTTTCCCAGCCCTCCCACTCAACCCAGAGGTCCAGGCACTCATGTTGGGCCACAAACAAGCTTCCTTCGACAGTGACGACGAGAGCGAGGGCAAGGGACGCCGTGTTAGGATCATCCGTAGATTTTAATGTATTTTTTGAAACGATTGTAAAGTTAAATCCGACTATACGTACAGCAGATGGACGATCTTAATTTTCAAAATCGAATACATATTGCCAAATTTAGGTAATAGATGGAGCTGATTGAAATGTTTTTGAGCAGATTGCCCGATGGCTCAGAGACTGCATTGGCTAATTTAAAATGTCTTACAAGAACTGTTACTACATATATACAGGTAGGGTTGTTAAAGGTAAAGAACAGATAAGATAAAAAGTGTTTGTCAATTTTGTCGCATATTCCAAATTTTACGACATAATTAAAAATGTCTTTGAACTTTAAGGCTCTATGTCTCTGAATCATCTTATTTTTGACGGTTTATTCATTGCCACCGGTTAAATTAGCCAATACTGTTTTTTGGAATGGGTTTGTGATGTATTTAATGGATATTGTGTTAAATAAATTATTAATATTGTAATTAATGATCTCTATGTCATAATAATAATATTATGTTAAAATATTAATCTAGTCATAGTTTTTAACAAATTTGCAGGTACAAATGGTACTAATCATGATCTCTGATGCTAATATTATATTTTAATAAAGAATTCATTATTATAAATAACTAGGTATTATTCATATTCGTGAAAATTTGTCTTTACTTCTCGAGAAACCTATTCACGTGGAAAATTTCCCTGCGAAAACAATAAATGATAGGATGTATTAAAATAATAGATTTACGTAAGTTATGTAAGACAATTTTAATATATTCTGATCAAACTGTCTCAAAAGTCTGACTGTGTTATATCTGTAGTTAAACTAACAAATTCAGTCTGTCTACGATATTTATGAATACGGTCGAAAATGGAACTAAATTTTATCCCAATAGGTCGCCGTGAAAACGTCTAGACACTAGCGCCACCTGCTTTCATAAAATCGTATACAGATTGTGAGAATGTGATACATAAAATATCTATGAATTTATCACATGTGTGTGATCGATATTTATATACCTTCCTATTTATAGCTGCACCTTTTACAAAATAATAATTATATCAGCAAGATTTTTAGTAGAAACTCTTATGATGAATTAAATTATCTAATATATCTAAAAGTATATTTTTGTTTAATTTACCCAATAATATTATGATTTACTAGCTGCGCCCGGCGGTTTTACCCGCAGTATTAGTATGTGTTTTTCCAGGGTCTCTCTGTACCAAATTTTAGCTCAATCGGTCCACCTGTCTAGGCGTGCTAAAGTAACAAACATACCTACTTCCAGACATCAATACATTCTTACAAACTTTTATGTTTATAATAACATTAGTAAGATTCACCATATTATTTTAATTCTACCAATATACCTATTACAAATGTGAAATATTCATTTACTTATGTACCTACTTGAAAATGGCTCAGGCGATTTTAATAAAATTCACCTGCGAAGTTAACTCTTGAAAGTAATGCAAGAACGGCTTAGACGTCTCGTGTAATCTGTAAACTATAACATCTGTAACATATAAATTAAAACTATAACTTTAAAAAGAATAGGTATTTTACGAATTGTTAACCTTTCCTCCTTGTGATATCGGTTAAATATAATTTCGCATTCACCGCAAGGCTTGAAGACAAGAACACTTATTCCCAAAATATTTTCATTGTTTATCATTGAGGATCGAGAGTTGTCCTCGACCTAACATTCTAACGGCCGCAAAATTGGATCTGTGCCAAACACTCAATTTGTTGTGCAAAGATATTTTGTTTGGTTAAACCGAACTATGAAGATCATATTTTATTTATCTTATTATCTTTTCTCTATAAAAATAATATGGTTTAAATTTAGTGGAAAATGTGTGAGTATATTTTTCTAACATAAGGGATTTTGTTATCTCAATTTTTTTGTCGTAATTAAATAGTTCAAAAGTGTAGACTTTGTAGAGGTTGAGACTAGACAAATATCCTAAATCAATGCACTGTGACAATAATACCTGTGTGTTTCGTTTTTTTTCAAAATTTTAAAGCAATTTGAGACAATACAATGTTTTTCAACTATAGTTTATATACCTAAAATATCAATATATCGCGTATTTTTATAAAACAATGAAAATCCGTAAGCTGTTTTTTGTCTCATAGGTGGCCACGATAATGTGACCCCCCTGGTAGAGACACAATTTGTTTCTAAGATGAAAACTGACAATATAGACAAAAACGTATTCCGCTAAACGTGCGTCGTAATTTTGTACTATCGCACATCATAATATTATGTAGGTACATTATGTTATTGAATGGATTATAATTTACATAAATAAGTAATAAATTAAATCTTGATGATTAAATAGACATCCACACAATTTGGCCTGACACAATAATATGGCATTTCAATGTTATCACCAACTCCCTGTAACTCCTTTATCATTTCCGCAAAAACGTGGTCCCAAACTCACACCACTAAATTATAAAACTTACGCGACACACGGACATACATAACCCATAACCATGTTAAATTTATTTTCTGTACATGAACTCACCCATTCATTCATTTGGGGTGTCATTTTACTTAGTCGGATAGTGTTGAGTGAAACAGAAATATTCAATCAACATGTGCAAACGGGATGGACAAAACGAAGGAGTACAAATTTAATAAGAAAAAACTAAAATATAAAAATGGCAACATTCTATCTATTTCTTTCAAACTACTTCTGTCAAATTTGACAAACAAAACGTAAACAATATCATGCATAATAACATGATGTTCGTATTTTAATGATTAATAAGTTATTTCGAAGATTTTTCACAATAATGTTGATAAAATGAGTAAAATAATCCGTGGCGGTGCTTGCCAAATGAATTACAAAATGTATATATACGACGTATGCAGCAGTTGCAAATAGAAAAGTGGTTGCTGCTTTGACTAAGTGTTTCTAAGAGAACAGCGTATATCTCAGGTATGTTTAAGTTAAATTAACAGTAAATCATCAAGCTCATTGAATCTCATCATTGAAAACGTAAAATAATCGTTATTTTGTCCATAAATAACTATTTTGTGTTATCTATTTGTTTACCACTAAAGTCATAAAATACATTATAGTATGACTGACAATTTTTGATACTTTTCATATTGTCCAAGTTGAATGATGAGTAGGAATGTTATTATGTGTAATGTGTATGAAAAATTGTGTTTTAGGGTTCCGTACCCATAAGGGAAAACGAGACCATATAACTAACACTTCGCTGTCCGTTCGTCTGTCTGTCTGTCATCTCACGAATCGTGATAGTTAGAAGATTGAAATTTTCACAAATGTATTTTTGTCGCAATACTAAAATTGAATAAAATAAAAAAGGGGCTCCCAAACAACAAAGTGCTTTTTTCCGTTTGTTTTTGTATATATGAGATGTTTCAAGAAAGAGCTCAATTCAAAAGAGTCCGACTTGCACTTGGCATTTTTATTTTGTTTTAATGTATTAGATGTCCCTACGTACAAGTACAAATACAATTGCTTTATTTGGGAATTTCTTTTAATATTATATCAAAAAGATGCCATGTTCTTTTACTGTTACCATACTGGTACGCCTTTTTTACTTTTAAAAGATGATATTAATCTTTTGTATTTTCTAGGCGAATCGAAATCATCAGTCAGAAAATTTGTTTTGGAAAGTATTAAAAATAAAGGGAAATGCCCGCCTACGAGACATCGAAAAGACCACCCCATCGCAAAAAATAAAGAATTGGATTACCTTAAATTAACGATTTATCATTTTATTTTATGTATTTTTAATATTACATTTGTGTCATATAACACATCGTCTTTTATTATCATTTTATAAAAGTATCATTATTAGACGCATGTCTGTTTTATGTGAAGCATGTGTGTAACTTATTCGCGCCAGAGCTACTTATCTGATTAAACAGAGGTCAGCGGGGCTATTCACTTATCGGTTAGGGAACCGAACCGAATACCGAATTGTCAAAAATGTATGAAATGACGTGACATGACATGTCAAGTTGTATCTACGTAATACGTCATCTCATACATTTTTAACCCCCGACGCAAAAACGACGGGGTGTTATAAGTTTGACGTGTCTGTCTGTCTGTCTGTCTGTCTGTCTGTCTGTCTGTCTGTCTGTGTGTGTGTGTGTATGTGTCTGTCTGTGGCATCGTAGCTCCCAAACGGATGAACGGATTTTGATTTAGTTTTTTTTGTTTGAAAGTAGAGTTAGTCGAGAGTGTTCTTAGCCACGTTTGGTGGAAATCGGTCCAAGATGGCCGCCGCTACAAAATGGCGGATTATTTTTTTCTTCCACGACCCCCTCAATATGGGTATCAAATGAAAGGGCTTAACGAGTAGAATACAACCCACTATATAAAATTTAAAATCCAAGATGGCCGCCATCAGAAAAATGGTGAATTACGTATTGCGTTGGGGGTTTTTTAAATTTTTAATTTAATTCACTTGTTGACTAATCGGTATTCGGTTCGGTTCTTTCACGGATAAGTGAATAACCCTGCAGAAGTGACCAAAAACAGTAGCGTTTTTTTTTTTTAAATAATTAATGTATCAAAATTGTTTATAGTTAAATTCGGTGTTGCCATACGGGTAACTCAAATATATTCTTTTATGTCAGACTAGGGTTACCTTGGTATGCTTGAAACAAAACGAATATCTCATCAACCATGCGTGATGTCCTGAGGAGTACAACAATAGAAAGAAGCATTCGACAAGGTAATGGCAAATTTGCCAAATTTGGTACAGAGGTAGTTAGAATCCCCAAAAAGGATATGGAATAAGTTTTATCGGTTTGTACGACAAATGTCCAAAATGTCCAACTAGTATTAATGTCCAACACTAATTTGGTCAACACTAATTTGGTCCAACATGGCTAACGTCCAACTAGGATAAATGTCCAACACGAATTGATTTATTTCTGACGCTGTCATAGAAGAAATGAAAGGTCTTGGGGAGATCTACTTTTCAGATGACAGCTGTTAAACTTGAAATGTCAAAATCTGGAAGATCTTCAAAGTTTTTTCATTTCTTCATGACAGCGTCTGCTTAGGACGAGTATTTTCCAAGATATTGACGTTTCAAGTTTGACAGCTGTCATCTGAAATGACAATCTCTCCAAGACCTTTAATTTCTTCTATGACAGCATCAGCCTAAGACGATAATTTTCCGAGATATTGTCGTTTCAAGTTTGACAGCTGTCATTTGAAATGAAGATCTCTCCAAGACCTTTCATTTCTTCTATGAAAGCATCAGCCTAAGACGAATATTTTCCGATATATTGTCGTTTCAAGTTTGACAGCTGTCATCTGAAATGAAGATCTCTCCAAGACCTTTAATTTCTTCTATGAAAGCATCAGCCTAAGACGAATATTTTCCGAGATATTGTCGTTTCAAGTTTGACAGCTGTCATTTGAAATGAAGATCTCTCCAAGACCTTTAATTTCTTCTATGAAAGCATCAGCCTAAGAGGAGTATTTTCCAAGATGTTGACGTTTCAAGATTGACAGCTGTCATCTGAAATGACAATCTCTCCAAGACCTTTAATTTCTTCTATGACAGCATCAGCCTAAGACGAGTATTTTCCGAGATATTGACATTTCAAGTTTGACAGCTGTTATTGCATTGGAAATAAAGATTGTTCACTAGGTACGTGACACTTTTAATAGGACGACGGGATTAGCAGCTATTGATAGAACCACGGATAATATTAAACTTTATTGGACATTTTTACGAATGGACGTTTTAGAATGGACAATTTTCAAATTGGACCTTTTTACGATTTGACATTTTTATGAGTGGATTATTTTCCAAATGGGCATTTTTATGATTGGACGTCGATAATATTTGTCATTTTTCATAATTGGACTATAGTCGTATAAACCTGGGCTTTCGATCGGTGTCGGCTCGTGCGGTGATAAAAGTGCGATGCCAGAATCAGGTCGAATCAGGCCGAGCCGGGGGGGCCGGGTCAGGTGAATTCTTCACTTTAGAGGTTTTTTCTTTCTTTCTTCAGAATTTTATTTAAAGTCATTGATTTAATTCAAAAACAAATGCTTATATTTATTGTACAAAAATAACATTTTTGTAGCGGGGGTGAAGCCGCGGGTTTAGCTAGTATACAAAATAAATATAACGTTACCTAATCGAATGCGAATGCAATAATAAACGACCAAAATAACATTGTTTCAGCCATGCCTAGTTTACCCTATATTTTTAAGTATTTAATGTCAACTAAAATCGAAATTATATAATTTGGTTTATAATAATATAAGTTAGGTGTGATAAGTTTTTCCTGCTTTTTACTGCCTTCTTTCCATTTTTACACCAATTTACCACACAAAAGGTCATTTTTGTCCGTTAACTATATTATTTTGGATATTTTTAAAAATCAAACGATGCGTGTATCTGTCGCTGAGCGCGTTGAGTGACTGAGCGGCGGGTGAGTTGTACTTTTTACGCCCCGCCCATATAGTTGTACTTTGCGTTGAATCACTTTTTGAGCCGTGTTCGATTTCTATTATTTCCCTAATTCGTTGGTTATCACGGAAAAATATGGAAAAAATCATTTCGAGATCTACAAATATATAGGACAAAACCTGCTATAAAGCTTTTAAAAAAACTCAACATAACAAAAAGTCTACTATGTAAAAATATTCCTAAACGTTTATGTTATTTTGACGTGCGTAAAGAATCTAATCTTTGATTTTAACATAAATTTTGATATGTGTTTATTATGATTTTATAGTAAGCCATAAAATTAACTTTCTTTCGTAATTATCGGAAGCTTTTATCTTAGGTGCGATTGAAGTGATTTCAACGAAAGAAATTAATATCCGAGACCTTGTTATAGTTTTAAAAATATCTCCGTTCGGGCGCCAGCGCAAGATGCAGTCTACGCGGTACGGGAATAAGCTTCACTCGTTTATCTAACGAACAAAAACATTCGTGGACACTGTGTTAGTGGTACAAAATGTGGATAAATTAAAGAAAATCTTGAAATCATGGATTACGAAAACATTCAACCAAGTTCAGTACTCCATTGGAACTACAGAGGTCTGACTGAATTCCCGATACATCAACTACAAGGCGAAGAATCAGAAATAACGGACATTTATTTAAAGGAGAATCTAATAAGCCAACTACCAAATGATATAGGAACTCTAGTACACCTGGAAAGCCTGTACATAAGCGGCAACGATATAACAGAATTACCTAAATCAATATCACATTTAAAATGTCTAAAGTGTTTGGATGTCAGTGGGAACAGGCTCAAGAAAATTCCAAATGAAATAGGCGATGTGAGAAATCTAAAATTTCTAATACTGGATGAAAATGAATTGACGGAATTACCTCTGAGATTGGCACAGCTGAGATATCTGCGGTATCTATCGGTTTGTGGTAATTTTATTTAAATTATTTTAAATGTTTGAACTTTATAAGTTAAATTGCATGAACTTGTTATTGATATACTAACGCATAAACTGTGACCAATACAAAGCTCACATGTAGAGTTAGGACTATACAAACATATTTTCGGAAAGAACTATAAGTTTCAGCTTGTTTTTGTTTGATCATTTATTTATAATATCAACCTAATACAAGTATGTAGGAAAACTACATAAATGACCACGAGATTCTCCTGAGTTGAAGAAATACATATTATGTAGGTACGTATGTAGGTAGGAATTTTGTCTAGCACAGACACAATCTTCTTCTAGTCTAGAACTGCATATCCCTTAGGATATGCAGTTGTTGGTTATGTCTTAACATAAGTCCCGCTTTGGTCTCATATCAGAGTATTACTATAGGTAGGTACATAATATTATATTAACCAGTTTATTTAATGTATAACAAATTGGAAAAATATTACAATAATCTGTAATTCCCTAAATCAAAAAAAAGAAAAAGTCAAAATTGTTTTCTTACTTACTAAGAAAATTCTTTACATCAAAGGTAAATAATTCTCAAATCGAGGCCCTCTTGTCCCTTATTACAAATCAGTGGACCTACTTCTGAATTAATCACCTTTGATGACGCTATTAAAATATTTATCAGCACTTTCATCGGAATTGTTTATCAAACACTTAAGTGCGCCAAATGGGAACCGTTCCGTCATTTATACTAAGTTGTTTATGTTAAATGTTTATATTTCTATATCGAAATGAATCTATTTTTTTTTTCTTATACATAGGGTAGCCATGAATATGGTGATAGGTGGAAATTAACGCGAAGGGGGCGTCCGAAAAAGGTTTGGATGAACTGTGTGAAAGAGAATATGCGTGATAGGGGAGTGAATGAAGATATAACGGATGATAGAGTAGACTAGAGGAGAGAGACAGGAAGTGATAAGAAGGTGGGATAATGCCCTCCCTGGCTTTACTAAATGAACATCATGCCGGAACACAGTCAAAAATATGTAAGGAAATGAAAGTTTTAAAACCACCGCGATTGTTCTCCATAATTAAATGAACAAAACGGCACATGGATGTTATTGTTGAGAATATAATATAATATATAATGAACGTCGGGTAGTGCAGGAGTTAACTCCTGATTAAGGACATCGTAATTATTGTCTGAAACCGTGATAGATTGATTTTCTTTTTGAAACATCATTAGACGTGAGTTTTGTTGATTTACTTAAGGAAATGAAAGAATTTATTTACAGAATATTAAAATTTAATACATAAATAATAGAGGTATATTCACACAGTAAGTACAACACAATTTGCCATAAAAAATCGCAGAGTTCAGCATACGAACGAAAGCACGCCTACTATACCTATATAAGAAAACGTAATATGATTTTATGTCTTCTTAGCCCCATAATATTCCTGGCCACCTTACCCTTCCCGCAGGAGCGAGCCGCGGCAAAATATAAACGACTCACAGGATCTTACACTGACAAACCCACCCATTGAATAATTGAGCTTTTAGGCATCTACCTTGTTATTTGAATTTTAAGCAATAAAAAATACTCTCAAGTACGTGCCTAGTCTGATTCTTTTTTAATCAATAAATTTCTCCTTATATTTTAAAATAATTAAACTTTGCCTTACATTTCATTAACCTACATAAATAACTAAATGCACCGAATTAGGTCCATGGTTTACGTGCATCACGAATTACGAGCGATCATAAAGTTTAAAGATGTTTCGCAGAATAACATTATTTAGGACGCATTCACACAATTTAACAACTGAAGATTTTGGAGTAAGAATACTTATAGGTAGGTATATAAGAGGTAGGTAGGTACCTACCTCTTATAAAAGACCAACGCGACCTTGGTAGATCAGCGCTGGGTGCTTGCACCCAGCATAATGCTGAGTTGGGGACCGAATTGTGGCACACATTTATCTATTGTTTTTTTTATTATGCTTTTTTTATAACACACATACAGCACATATTGTTTTTTTTTTTTTGTGTGTAACAAATACGTACTTTATTTCTTTCTTTCTTAATATAATAAATATAAAAAACTAAAAGACGTATTAAAATATTAAGTCTATTTAAATAGGTATGTAAAAGGAAACTTGACTGATCTATCAACTGCATGTGAACCAATAAGAAAAATAGTACAATATTATTATTTCAATGCAGGCAAAAACTCGAGCGTAAGTACTAATTATAGAAATATGCTTCTGAAAGACCTAGAGTCTGCAGACATTAGACAAGGTCGACGTATCGTACGTGATATTTATAGAGCACATCGTTGCATGTAAATATTTCCCAATTTCCTCTTCGTACATGGTTGTCTGGAATAGATCGCTATTAGCGAGAAGATTTACCGGGGGTAGACTCCCTTTGCAGGAGGTCTACTAGGTGGGTACCCCAACAGTGCCAGTTAATCTACCGCTTGAGCAGTGATGTGCAAACATTGCTGTGCTTCGGTAGGAGGGCACTGTAGCTAGTGAAATTACTGGGCTGAAGAGTCTTAACATCTTATGACTCTCAAGTAAGTAGCGTTGGCGCAGTGCACTGGGTAGCACTGTACTAATTATGGGCAGCGTTATCTCCTACCATCAGGAGAGCGTTTTGCTCGTCTTCTTAATTCGTTGTAAAAAAAGAACACCAATTGTAGCACTTATATTATTTTATAAATTTTGTCATAGTTTTAAGTTTTTTTTAGCAGCAACTAGCAATGGCAACTTTCTGGCAACTAACTTATTTATACATCTAATACAAAGGCATCGAACAGGCTTCAAGTTGGCAAGCAGTAAATTTATGAAACAGCTTAGTTGCTGAAAAGTTGCAAAAATGTTGCCCAGTTGGTACAATAGTAGCTCAGTCAGTAGAGCGCCTAAGTTGTGATAACAAACTACTGTACCTATATAAATCAACTTCCCTTCCTCATTGATCGATTTGACCCAATTCGTGTTACGGTAACTGCTAATCTATAATTAGATGAATTGATTTTACGTCTTTTATCTGCGTGTGGTGCGCCTTTTAGATGATTGAATAAACCTAGTTAGTGCGGGTACATTTTCCTTCTCGAAATACAATGGGTACACCTGTATTGTTTTCCTGATTCGTTTGATAAGATCACTTGTAATAGGTATAGGTAGTTAAGTACCTTAATTAATTACTATAATATGGACTATAGGTGAATTGAAGAGATACTGTAAACTCAGAGCTGTTTCGAAATAATACTTTTTTAAAGCTTAAAGCTATTTTAAAAACATGTTACGTGTTTTCAAAGAAATCAGTCAACTCAGATAAGCAACTTTCAACCACTATAATTTGTTAAATAGTCGAAGTCGCATCACGACTCCTGTTATTTGGTTGCAGAAGTGGCAGATTTCTAGCAACAAAATAATTAGGTACTTATTCTAAATAGGGTTTGTAGAGCTTCTTAACTTGCTTACCTACAATAACCTATTAACTCTACAATAACCTATCTACTTCTTCTAATACTCATAGTATGTAAGTAACTTACCTTCCTAAGATTCCTTTGTGACTTACCTATATACCGGCAATATAAATAATGGCAATATAAATACCTATACTCATTAGGTAATAGTAATTACTAAGATTTAGGAACTCATTAGGTACCATTACGCATTCCAGACAACAAGTTAAAATGGCTGCCACAACGACCAGTGCACAACTACTATCACTGCGAGTTCAGGTTCTGGAGGAACCCGCAACTGAAGAGCCTTCCATACTCGCTCTGGTACCATATGTTTCGGAACCAGCAAACTAGAAGTCTCAATATTGCGTAAGTTATAACGATGCGATACTTATGACTACGTGTTCAATGTTTTGCAGTTATTAAGCTTTAGACATATTAAGTAGGTACCTCTATTTTATTTGTCTCAATTTCCCCAGCTGATAGGTAACTGGGGAAAATGCTAGTATAGCAGTGCCTAAGACCGTGGCTATAGAGGACGAATTTGCCACGAATTCACTCGTGAGTTAACCGAGCTACCTGGCACTCTACGTTCAAAAGCGTTGCGTAATTTCGACAGTGTGAATCAATTCGCCTTTTCTATACTTAAATGGACTGAATAATAGAAAATCAATAAATCACTCAATAAAAAATAAACCAGAAGATTTATCTGATCTGAACATCTTATTCTATTATATATATTCTAGGTATAACTATGGACGCCAATTGCTTGTGGAAACAGCACATTGAGTCCCTGCGATCAAGATTAAACAGTTTTGTTTTTCCATTAAGGCGAATCTCACAAACTGTAACAAGAGAAGCTGCTATCACGGCGTACTATGGATGTGTGAGCTCTATATTGCGTTATGGGATTTTAATCTGGGGTAGAAGTACTGACATAGACCACATTTTTCTTATTCAAAAGAGATGTATTCGTGCAATATTTGGACTAAAGCAGACTGATTCATGTCGACCATTTTTTAGAAAATATCAAATACTGACCATTACCTCATTGTATATCCTGGAAGTAGGTCTATTTGTTAACAAACATAAAGACATGTTTCAGCTAGTTAGCACATTAAGCAGCCACCATGGCACTCGGTCACAATATAAAAATAAATTATTTCGTGAAGGTACCAGACTTACATTGACATCGAATAATTGTAATATAATGTGTGTTAAAATATATAATAAAATTCCTGACTCATTCAAAAATATGACATCTAATAGATTTAAGAATAATTTAATGACGTGGCTTGCCGAAAAATGTTTTTATAGTTTGAATGAATTTTTTGATTATAAAATCTAATACTGAATTAATATTTCTAACGTAATTATTTATTTTAATCTAAATGTAATAAATGAATATAATATATTATGTATAAAATTACTCTAATAAATAGCAATCCAAATGTAATATAATTAATTAATTGTCCTACGCCTGAAAAGGCAGATTTAGGCTGAACTATGTTTAGAAATGTGAACTGTATATTAACCTTAAATCTGAGGAATAAATGATTTATGATGATTTATAATATGGGTGCGTTCTAGGTCTGGAGTCTGGATAGGTTATGATGGAGCAATCTTGATCAATTATTACATGATTCGTTGGAGAAAAGAGAATCTTTTTAGGGTTCCTTATTTTTTAGTTGTGTAATGCGTTCTTAAAACGACCTATCTTTATAATAAAGAAGCAAAACGCTTAAAATGTGTACATCTTTATTATGCAAGAGCTTAATCACTGTCTGAAACAATACAGGGTGTATCGCAAACTACTTGCGAATAACTAAAGTAATAAGCAGCGCCTACCACCTAGGTAACTACAGATTTAGGTAAATTGGGATTCGGGAAGTTTGCTCAGCGTATGGCGAAGTTTAATGGGAGTTATTTGGATACTTATAAGGAATTTTGGCAAGCTCCTCTACGAGATATGGATAACATAAAACAAGGGATTTAGTTACACTTAAAGAGTTCCGTCTACTGTTTGCTATAAGACGAGTGTCTTAAATAATTTTGGAATTAACCTTCTTAATCACACTAATATTATAAAGGCAAAAGTTTGTGAATGTGTCTGTTTGTTTCTTCTTCACGCCTAAACGGGTGGACCGATTGTGCTGAAATTTGTAATAGAGATAGGCTTAGACCCTGGAATAGCACATAGGCTACATACAGTACCTACAGCGGATAAAACTGCTGGGCGCAGTCAGTAATACCCCACCTTAAGTATAGGTAAGGTATTATCATAAGTGGTTTTTCTTTTTCTTGCAGTTGCTTGAACATATCAAATACTCAAAAAACAAAAGGTCGAAGATGCAGACTCAAACTAAGTCAAGACTCAAAAGAATGGGACTTCGACGTTGACTGCCCAAAATACGCCACAATTTATGAACCAGGGACTAACAGTCCACCCAGCTTGTACGAACTAAGCAAAAGAATATTCTACCAAAAAATATCGGACACTGCTAGAAGAATATCTTCGGAAAACTATAGCATTTACTCCTGTTACTCTACAGAAAATAACAACGTTGACAATTTACAGGATGATTTTAATTATTTTAATATTAAAAATGGCAATATAAATAACAAAATAAAAGAGAAGAACAATTATTACGTCACTGGAGATATCATACAAAAATATTATAGTTTTCTCCCAAGTTTTATGATGGAAGATCTAGTCAATGGACCAGTTACTAAATGCGAGAATGTGGAGTGCAAGAGACCAGTGTTTGATTATGTTTACTACGAATTTACTATAGGGTAAGGTTTTTTTTACTGCTAATAAGTCGCTAACAACTGCTAATAAGTTGTCTAAGCTTACATTTGCCTAGCCGTAACAACGCGGCACCTTAAACTTGTATTTAAGTGGCCTTGACTCTGCTCTACTCAACCTTGAAGTAGAAAGAAAGTGGCATCTTTATGACCTTTTTTATATTTTAAAATTATTAAGAATAATCTTTTCCTCGTAAAAGTTTAAAATTAAGGCGAGGACGACTAGAACCAGGAGGTGTAGTAGGTATATCCATCCATATCCATCCATCCATATCCATACATATAATAAGAATGGAAATTTCTCCCCATTCATTGTGATCCTTTACTAAGGTGAACTGTGAAAATACGCATATGAACAAAACGACGCGAAAAAGTCGCTTGCGCGATCTAATTCGTAAAACATTTTGTCAATTTTTCCTAGAGAAACGTAAAATAAAATAATAAAATAAATAATAATCATTTATATCGGACACATCGCCCCTAATTTACATCAAAATTTTGAAGTAAAAGTAATAGAATATAAAGTAAATTCAATTCAAAAAAATCAAAAAGCAAAAAGTGCGACAAACTAAAAATACGCCATCTATCGATGTGGCCATAAACGAAAATTTACCAGAGTAGTTTTATTAGGCTTAATTTGTAAAAAGGTTATTACTTATGTGTGATAAAACGGCACAACCGAATTGTATGCAGTTTTCGCTAAAACGTTGCAAATTTCTCTAATTTTTAAATAGTATTGGTTTTATTTAAATCGGTTTTTAAATAAAAGAGTTATATCAATCTAAAGATTTACTTATCTAATTATATAAAATCGTTCGTACACTTTCGTGCTATCAACGCACAGCCCAAACGGCTGGACGGATCGAGCTGAAATTTGGACAGCGTATTCTTTGGAAAACTTCATCGTGCAATAAGAAGCGATTTTTCTAAATTCCCTCGGGAACAGGAATTATTCCCGAAAAACGTTTGTATGCAAATCCGTAACCGCTGAACCGATTGAGCTGAAATTTTGTAAAACTATTGTTAGGATTGTGATTAGAAACATGAAATAGTTTTTTTGTCAGAAATTTACTTTTAAGGGGGGGTAAAGGGGGGTCGAAGTTTGTATGGAAAATTTAGAACCGCTGACCCTATTGAGCTGAAATTTGGTACACAGGTAGATTGAGTCCTAAAAAAAGATATTGGATACTTTTTATCCCAGAAATCAACCTTAAAAGGGGGAAAGGGGGGTTGCAAGTTTGTGAAAGAAATCGTTAACCGCTTCATTGTTTTAGCTGAAATTTGGACAGCGTGTTATTTAGGTAACGTAAGCGACCTATAAAAAGGGATTTTTGTAAAATTCTCCCGGGAACGGGAATTATTCCCGAAAAACGTTTGTATGGAAATCCGTAACCACTGAACCTGAAAGACCTGACCTGAAGTATTGGATAGCTTGATAGATCGTCGACTGGCACAACATATTAAACTTCACGATGCCCAGTTCGGTTTCAGACCCGGACTATCAACTGAGTCGGCGATCTTATGTCTGAAGCACACGGTGAGGTACTACACAGATCGGAAGACGCCTGTGTTCGCGTGTTTTCTGGATTTGTCGAAAGCATTTGACCTGGTCTGTTATGACATCTTGTGGGAGAAGCTGAGAGCGGATACAGACACGCCGGCTGAGTTGATTGCCATTCTAAAGCATTGGTATGGCAATCAAATCAATCAGGTGAAGTGGAATGGCTCCCTATCCAGCTCCTACAGCATGAAATGCGGGGTGAGGCAGGGGGGGATGTCATCCCCAAGGCTGTTCAACTGCTATATGAATGGCCTTATTGAGAGGCTCAGCGGTGCCAATGTCGGATGCTCAGTTGATGGTGTTGCCTTCAATAATATCAGCTATGCAGACGATATGGTGCTGCTGAGTCCTTCGATCAGTGGACTCAGAAAAATGTTGGCCATTTGTGGTGAATATGCTGAGTCCCATGGTCTCAAATATAACGTGAAGAAGAGCGAGTTCATGGTATTTAAAGCGCAGGGTAAGAGCTATACCGAGACTCCACCGGTGACGTTAAACGGAGTAGCATTGCACCGTACCTTCACGTTTAAATACTTGGGGCACTGGGTAACGGACAGCCTGAGGGATGACGCTGATGTTGACAGGGAGCGAAGAGCGTTGGCTGTCAGGTGTAATATGGTGGCTCATAGATTTGCACGCAGCTCTGATTCTGTTAAAATAACTCTGTTCAAGGCATACTGCCAAACATTCTACTCGTGCAGTCTCTGGGCCAACTGTACACTGAAGGCGCTCAACTCTCTTCGTGTCCAGTACAACAACGGCTTCAGAGTTATGTTTGGGCTTCCAAGGTTTTGTAGCGCATCGGGGATGTTTGCTGACGGGAATACCGAC